>JAQQSV010000119.1:114062-228269 GCA_028646515.1 Pseudochirops corinnae | reverse complement strand
TCAAAATCCTTCTTAAGCTGATCTCTAGCTTTTAGGCAATCTTCGTGTTTCTTGGAAACTTTTGGTGCGAGAGTTCTGACTGTGTTGTCTTCCTCTCGTTCCCTGCTTTGATCCTTTTTTTCCCCAAAGAAGGAATCTAGAGTTTGGTTGCTGTTCTTACTTTACTTCCTTTGCCTGCTCATGGTTGGCCAGTCAATGATTTTTTAGCTCTGTGGAACTCTGCTTCCAGAGGGGAAAGCTCTGTCCCAAATCACTGGGGTTTTCCCATCTGCTGGCACTTTTAGGAGGCTGCTGCAGCCCCCACCAGCTTTGACTCACTGAAAACGCACCCCAGGACCACCACCCAAGACCACAATCCGGATTCAGGCTGTTCAGTGCAAGAGCACTTGGCCTCTGAATAATCACTTGGCCCCCCTGCAGTCTGCAGGCCGGGAGCTCTGAAACAGCAATGTGGAGGCAGCTGCAGGGCCTCTGCTTCTGCCGCTTCCTCACCCTGGAGGCAGTTTGGCCAGACCCGCTTTTCTCTCCCAATTTTAGCAGAGTTCCACTGATCTTTCACATAGTCCTTTTTTCTTATGGCTTGATAATTCTGGAAACTGCCTCAGCTGATCTGCTCTCCTGATGCTCCAGCTGCGGCTCAGCTAGGCGCGGCTCATCAGGCCGCACCCAGGGCCAAGCAGCCGTTTCAGGCTGGGCTGGTTTTGGCTCCCAGAGCTGAGATGGTCCCTCCTAGCCGAGTTGCCTTCAGTGGAAAGTATATTTGTGTGCGTTTTAGAGCTCTAGAATTTGTTTAGAGCCATATTTTATCGGTATTTTGAGGTGGCTGTTTGGGAGCTGCCATACCTTGCTGCTCCTATGCCGCCATCTTGACTCTGTCTATAGCTGTGGTTTTTATGGTTTTACTTATTCCTAAGGTCCTAATATCCCAGCATAGTAGTTCCTGATGCTCTAGTGCATTGGCTAGCTCTCACTTTTAATGCATTTTCCATTTTTGCTTCAGTTTTTTTGGATAGTTATATTGTAAGTCCTGTGGGTTTGGTTATACCTTGCTGATATACCACCTTCACTGCCTAGCACCAGTTCTCAGCTCTGTCAGAGACTTCATGCTCAGTCTTTACTTGAAGATTTTGTTCATGCCATATATATCACTTGGAATCCCATTCTCCTTTCTGCTTATTTGGATCTTAACCATCATTCAGAACCCAGTTCAATTTCTACTTCAGACTCAACAAACATATACTAAGTATGGCATACTAGGCTCCTTCCACAAGGCTTTCTCTAGCCAATAGTTTGCAGTAATTCAGTTCAACAGACATTTGTTAAATGCATGGCATAAGGAAAGGTGAGAGAGATAATGACATTTTAGACTGTAGGATTTCCCTTGGAGTCAGTGACATCTTGGTTTAAAGTCTTGCCTCTGATACATTCTAGCTGTCTGACCATGTACAAGTCCCTAGCATCCTGAGTGCTTCACATAACATTGTAAAACTTTTAAGTTCTAGAACAGTTGCTGATCTATGTTGGAAGGAGTTTCTATGCCAGGAGTTCACTGCACTAATGAAATCAAGGGTCTACTCTCTTCTTCCCTTCTCCCCACCCAAAAAAAATTACAAAGGAACTTTGCAGGGTACAGGCAATAGAGAGATTAAAAATGGTCAAGTCCCTGCCTTTAGACAAATATATTCTACTGTGTGGTGGGGTGGAAGTTGAGAAACACAAGGAAGCATGTATACAGATGAATATAATACATGGGAAGATGTGATTGGGTCAAAGGAAAGATTCACACAGATTGGTCAAAGTTTGAGGAGAGGGAGAATGTTTTCAGCTGGCTGTAATCAGAGAAGATGTTAGGAAGTATTAATAGTCAACCCTGGGTATGTATTATAAAAAGAATAAATTTAGAGTCCAGAGATTAGTTTATATAGCCCTGTCTTTGTGACTAATTAGATAAGTGATTTAACCTCAGTCTGTCTTATCTTCCTGGTGTATAAAACAAAGGTTTTATACTAAATGACTTTTTCAGGTGTCATTAAGTTTCCAGGTTCTGTGACTGTAAGGAGTCTAATAAATTGATAGGTGACTAACTGTGCAAAGTCTCTTCATCTCGCAGCCTCTCTTTCCTCATCTGCCTTCAAAGTGAGAAGGTTGGACTAGATGACCTCTAAGGACCAAAATACCGTAGGTTTAAGCAGCCTAATAAATAGGGCAAAATAGAGAAGTAATAAAAGACAACAACTACTTTCATTATCCTCAGTTTGTTGTGATTTTTTGTTGTTTTTGGGGAGGGAGAGGGACCACTGTTTTTTCCCACCCTGCCATTCCAAATTTATATCTTCCCATAAAAGTCTCAAAAAAATTCATTCTTTTGTTTATTGAACAGGAGCATATGCAGACACATCAAGCAGGTCCTTCTTTAAGTTCTCAGAAGCCAAGAGTATTTAAGTGTGACACTTGTGAAAAGGCATTTGCTAAACCAAGTCAACTAGAAAGACATAGCCGAATTCACACAGGTAATTAATGATTACAGAGTCGTGCCCTTTTATTTTAATGATCCCTGAAATTAACTTGTTAGTCATTGGGAAAACAAGGTTCAAAGTGCAAATGTTCATTTAACATGTAACCTATATTAGATGTATTTAATGTGTAAAGGAAGATTAATTTCACCCAGTACTTAATGAATTTGTTCTTTTACATGCCTTTTTAAAGTCAAAGGTTTTGATATTCATATCCTGACTATATAGCTTCAAAATTGCAATTATTTGCTTAATTTCTTTTTACATTGACTTTGGAAAATGGGGAAAGAGGAAACAATTTTTGAATAATGTAATTTGCTAGAGTATAATAGTATCTCTGTGGTTTTAAATTAAATAGTTTATTTCCAGGGTACATAGAAAAGTTTAAGATACTGCTGATACTATAATATAAGAATCCTTACAAGAGTAGTTCTATATCAATTTTTAAATCATAAAATAATATTCAAACATTATAATTAATTTAAAAGTTGTATGTAGTCTTTTTTCTTAGTTTTTATATTGTACTTTGCAAATTATAGATAATAATCACATTAGTAAATTTAATGTTACATAAGTGAGATCTTGGGTAAAATAGGATTTTAGATAATTTAGATAATTTAGAAAATGTTCAGCATTTTCGGGGGAATAGACATGATGGTTTTATCCTTGTAATTATGTAGAGTCTTTTTCAAAAGACACAACTGGAATACCTATTTTTGGTAATGGAATTTAGCATTTACGTTCTACACATACACAACAACACAGTCTGAAGATGTCACAATTAATTGATTCAGTTTCCTTTTTGTTCATTGTTTTTGTGCTTTTGGCATGGAAGACCATGGAAGATATAAAAATGAATAAGACATAATCTCCTCATCATCCCTTTATACCAAGATAAAACACACAAATAACTGTAATACAAGTTAACATGAGAGTATGTAAGAGATTAAAAAGAAGCATGAGAGGTTTGAGGAGGCAGGAGTCATTTGTTGTAGGAGGAATCAAGGACAGTTTCATAGAATTAGCAAAATTCCTCGCAGATCTGCTCCTTGAAATTTCACTTTCTGTTAAAGGCACTTCCATTCTTGTTTTCATCATCTTAGAGTTAGGGTCCACTTCTCTCCTTCATCCTTAGTACTTCTCATATCTGTCCCCTTCTCTCTCATGTAGTCATTGCTTTTTTTCAGCTCCTTATTTCCTCTCATCTTCACTGTTACAGTAGCTTCTTAATTGAACTCTTGGCTTCCATTTAATTGTCTCCGTGACAAGCTATTTTCCACACAGCTGCCAAAACAATCTTTCTAATGCAGAAGTCTGGCCTTGTCACTCCTTTGTTTCAGAAGAATCAGTCGCTCCCCTTTACCACTAAGATGAAAGCAAAACGCTTTTCTTGGCATTTTAAACTCTCCAGAATCTCCAGGCTTATCACAAATTATTCTCTTTCATACCCACTTTGTTTCAGCCAAATTTACACACTTGTTAGTCTTTGATCTTGGGAATCCATCTCCTCCCTACTTGGCATTTGCATAGCTGTACCCAGGGCATGGAATATACTTGCTTCTCACTTCTAACTCAAAACCCTTAACTTCTTCAAGACTCAGGTTGGAAGCACACAGGGCCCCAGTAATGAGCTAGATAGAGATCTATAAATGGACAAGGGTCACACAGAATAGATAGGCATTAATAGATTGTGATCTGCATCATTGGAGGGAATTTCCAATTGTGCAATATCACATATACATTTGAGTATCTTTCCGGTAGAATATAAACTTGAGGACAGTGTTGATTTGTTCATTTTAATTTTGTCTTTATATGTCTACCACCTATCACACTGCCATATACATAGTAAGTGCTTGATTAAAATTCTTGTTGGATTTTAATGGAGGTGATCATGAAATAAAGATTTTCTAATTAATTAGAGGTTAGTCATCCTGAAGCCTGATCAAAAATAAACGTACGAGTACAGTAAAGCCTTGACAGTATGGAAACCTAAAGAATTTTATTCTACTTAATCCTAAAAACCCTTTAACCCTTAAAAAAAAACATTTTGGAGAAAAATCTTGATTATATACCTTTTCTTTCTTAAATAAGATACACTGAAAACAATTTAACCTTTTAATGTGGCCCATAGGGACCTTATGTACAGTTTTGAAAACCACATATCATTAATGTCTTAGATAACCACATATTATTAACATCTGAATTTTATTTTTAATTCTTTTTTTAAATATTTCCCAGTTACATTTTAATCTGGTTCTAGCCTCACTCCAAAGTGTTGTGGGCCCACCCCCAGCCGCATGTTTGACACCTCTGGTGTAGATGGTGGATTGAATCAAAGATAGACTGGAGGAAGGAAGTACTATTAGAAGGCTATCACAATAAGTCTAGATGATAAGACAGGAACATCTATATATATCAGGATGGTTTCATTGGAAATGGAGCGGAGGCATTGGATGCTGCAAGCATTGCTAAGATAAAAATGAGAGGACTTGGCAACTGATAGGATGTGTGGGAATCACTGGAAAGATGAAAGATAACTACAAGGTTATAAACAGTGGTGACTAGAAAAATGATAATACATTCAGAAGTTAGGGGAAGAGGACAAGTGAAAAAAGTGATAAGTTCAATTCAGACATAATGTATTTGAGGTTATTTTTTTTTTGTGAGAGGTACTAAGGATGAAGGAGAGAAGTGGACCCTAACTCTAAGATGATGAAAACAAGAATGGAAGTGCCTTTAACAGAAAGTGAAATTTCAAGGAGCAGATCTGAGAGGAATTTTGCTAATTCTATTTTATTTGCTGGCCATCCTGGTGGAGATAATATTAAACTTTGGGGAAAAATTAGACATATGAGCTATAGATCTAGAAATGATTAATACATATATGGGAGTAGATGAGTTTTTCAAGAGAGATTTGAAGGAACCCTAGGACAGAATTGTGACAACATCCTGGTTTAAGGAGCTAGAGAAGGTTAACAAACCATGAAAGGAGTTAGAAAGACAGAGACAGGAAATGTATTATTGAAGGGGCTGAAAAAATGAGGCTAGAACAAGATTGATAGACTAAGCAATCAGGAATAAAGGGAAAACCAAAGACCAGGATGCGGCCAAACTGGGGAGGCAGGCGGCATAGAACTTTGTCTCTCTCCTACTTTGTATCAGTGGTTTTTTTTGGTTTCTCTTGTATAGTATTGCCTGATCTGCCTGTAAGAGTATAAATTCATTTAGGTCAGGACTGTTATTTTTTTAAGGTTCATACTCCCAGGATCTAACACAGTGACTTGTACATCATAGGATCTTAATAAAATTTTGTTTAACTGAAATCGCTTCAGATTTAACTCATAAAATTTGAAACCTTTTTTTTTGCTAATTCAGAAATCTTTTTTGCATACTTTGTGTTTCATTCACATAGCTGTTTCGACATAAGTAGAATGTTATACTATCTGCCATTTATAGAAAATATGGAGGTAAAGGACAGCTGGAAAATTATGTACTCTAAAAGAGTCAAGAAATTTCACGAAGCAAAATTATTTTTCTCCTTTCAACAAAATAAATATAGTTCTATAATTAATATTGACCACCTGTGGCTTTCTACCTTAAAGCTGTGCAGTAATTGGGTGAATAAAGGAAAGAAATGCAGAATAGCAAAAACATCCCTGTAAAATGCAGACTTGTTTCTTTACTTTTTTTTTTAAAGCAATAATATTTGTAGCCTATTTTGGAAAGTTTGTAATTAGTTTTGGAAATGAGTGCTATGAAAGTATGTATAAATTGTCCTTAATTTTTGTGTGTTGACCTGCATTACTAGTTAGTAAATAAATATCTTGAAAGTGAACCTCTTTTAGAGAACCGTTTTTAGAGAAAATTGTTAATTTTATGATTTAATTAATAGTAATTTAAAACCAAAATTTATTTGAATGCACCAAGAGGCAATAGTTTTGAGGAATTGGTGTTTGGGATTGTTAACTTGTTGGCTGTATTTTATACATTTGCATATTATCATGAAACAGATTTTAAAATAGTCTGAACCATGATTTATTCATTAAATAGAAACCAATAAACATCTGAAGAGTTTTTGTCTAGGGATTTCAAATCCATTTCTGGATGAAATGGGCAATATAATTATGAGAAAATTGCTTTCTTCTAAACGAGAAGAGTATTCCAGAGTGCTGTGAAATAATTTATAGAGACACACAGTGTTTATAGCTGAATTACAAGAAAACTGCTCTTGATGAAATGCTGGAAACCATTTTTAAGTATCATTTTATTTGTAGAATTAATATGCAGAATTTGCATAAGAATAGCTCTTTGGGACTTTTCGGCTGCATAATGAAAATGTTTTAAGTGGAAAAAAGATGTTCTCAAATACGAAGATTATAAGTAATATAAAATTGTTCTAATTCATAACTTTTTTAAAATATCTTTACATCCCTTCTTGTTTCTCTTCTTCCTTGCTTTCCATGATACTACTCTCTTAGTTTTCTTGCCTCTTATTATTTCTTCTCTGTATCCTTTATTTGTTTCTTTTATTTCCACTCTCAAAGTTGGAGTATTTCTCAAGGCTCTGTTCTTGGCCATCTTCCCTTTCTATACAATTTGCTTTGTTAAATTCATCCATAACTTCACTTATGGATGTGGATGATTTCTAAATCTATATAGTCAATCCCACGTTTCCATTTGTTTGGTGTATATCTCTGCCTAGATATTTTTCTTGACCTCAGCATCTCCAAAATTTAACCCATCGTTTTCTCTAAAAACTTGGTCTCTTCTCTCAGTTTTCCTGTTGCAGATGATAGTAACAGTATTCTCCTAGTAACCTATGCTCAGAATCTTGGAGTCAAGTCAGATTTTACTTCCTTTCCCCCTCATTCTCACTATTTAGTCATTTTCAGGTTCTGTTATATTTAGCTAGAAAATATTTTGTTCAGCTGTTCCTACCTTTCCACTGCCACCTTCCTGTTTCAGTAGTCTCACTCAGACTATTGTATAAAATTTGAACTATACTGACTTCATGAAATGTTATTTGTAATCTTATTCGTCCCTGTCTACCCAGCTGAGTGTTTGTGGAGATATTTTAAACTGAACAAGGAGTATTTATTGAATTCCTCCTACATTTTGTGCCCAACTTTGTGCTTGATGCAACAGGAAATATAAAATTATATGGAACAATAATCTCTTACCTTAAAGAGTTTACGCTGAGTTACTGAGACTTTAAACAAGTACCTATTAAATTTATACACTCTCTGATGTTGTAGACTAACTGGGATAAAACAAGTGTACATTATCTTAGTGATAGGGACATTAAGTGAACATTATTTTAAAATAGCATCTCTACTTTAAAAAAAATCTAGAATTTTAAAATAAATATGTCTTATTTCTAAGGCATTCTGATATAAGAAATTTTAAAATGTTTTTCTCTTCTCTTAGGAGAACGTCCGTTTCATTGTACTCTTTGTGAAAAAGCATTTAATCAGAAAAGTGCACTTCAGGTACATATGAAAAAGCACACAGGAGAGAGACCTTACAAATGTGATTACTGTGCAATGGGCTTTACACAGAAAAGCAATATGAAACTCCATATGAAACGAGCACATAGCTATACTGGTAAGTATTCTTATTTAAATTATTTTCTTAAGTGAGTGTATTGAAGTGCATTGATGGAAGAAAATGCTGAGGCCAAAATGATTAAAAGATTTTCGTGAATATCAGTGAGTTTGTTATATTCACTTCTATCCATCTTAGGACCAGCACAGTTATAAGACATGTCTTAAATTTAGGTCATAGGTCATAAATTTAGAATTAGAAATAACTTCTTAGAAATCCTCTACCCTGTCCCTTTCGTTTTGCAGATGAAGAAACTGTGGCCCAGCGATAGTCAGTGACTTTCCCAAGGTCATAGAGGAAGCAGATTTTAGAGCTGGGATTTGAACCCATCCTGTTTGTCAGTTCCAGGTTCTTTCCTACTGCACCGGGCTGGAGGGAAATCTCTCCTTCTGATTATGCCATTAAAAACAAATAGAAAATAAGATTGTAGAAATTACTGCTGGATGAAAGGATAGACTAGCTGTAGATGCTACCTGGCAGTCCCTACACTTCTTTGAAAGCTGTGAAAGAAGGAATACCAAGGGTACATGGCGAGAGGATTTTGCTTCAGGGCCTGGTATTTAAACTAAATACCACTACTGAAGCAGGAACTGGGATCTTCCCAGGTGTTACTTATATGCCTTATAAGATTGTTCTGTATTGACCCACTTGGCCCACTGTGTCATAAAGCTCTGTGGAGGAACTTAAGTGCTCTGCGTTAAGTTTAGAAGTGGATTATGAACATTAGAAAATTTTGAGGGGCAGCAGTACCTGTGTTTTCTTTGGTAAAAAGAATTCCTGGTGTAGAAACTCTTTTACCTGATGCAAATTCATAAGTCTTTTGAAACTTACAGTCTTAGTAAGTTTTCTCAGGTGTCACTGAGGCATTAAGTGACTTATTAATGATCACACATCTGGGATGGGTTGAAGGCAGGACTTTCAACCCAGGGCTTCTTAATTGCAAAACTAGCTCTCTATCCATTATGCCTTGTTGACTTTTACATTTATGCTATACACAGTATCCTGAAGCTCTGCTGTACGCATTTCCTGGCTCTGATAGACTGAGGCATCTGTTAATTTCCCTAAAGTCCATGAGCTCCTTTTCCTTCCTCTCCTCTCTCCCCCACATCCTCAGATCTAACCCTTCAGCGGTCCTTTTTCCCCCTACTTTTGTGTGATTGTAAGTATAAGAATTAAGTTTGATATTCTAAAAGCTGTTGAAGCCATTCAGAACAGTAGTTAACAATATCCATTCTTCATTGTGCCAAGAGGAAACACATTCTCTTCCCTATATCTGGAATGCCTTTTTCCTACCTACCCCTGCCCTACCTCCATCATTTGTTCAGTTAAGGCCAAACTTAAATACTTCATTGTCTTTGACATCCTCAATGGTATAGAAAAAAGTCTTGACTTTAGAAACAGGAGCCCTCATTCAAATACCATTCACCTCTTGGAGTCTCTCTTTCTTCATATTAAAAAGGGGGAGGGGGTTAGTAATACTTACTCTCCCTACCTTATGGAGGCATTGCAGAGAAAGTCTTTGCAAACCTGAAAATTATGTTAATGTGAGTTGTTATTTTTGTTCTTCTTGTTGTCATCATCATCATCAGTCACCCTCTTTAACAACAATCTTCTTCCAGCCCCTCAACTTTAAAAATCTTGGTTTGAACCTTAAGCATTTACTGCCTCATCATTTTTATTTTGTTGGGGTGGGGGTGGGGGGCAGCTAGGTAGCACAGTGGATCAGGTGCTGGCCTTGGAGTCAAACTCATCTTCTTGAGTTCAATTCCGGCCTCAGACATTTACTAGCAATGTGACCCTGAGCAAGTCACTTAACCTTGTTTGCCTCAGTTTTCCTCATCTGTCAAATGAAGGAAATGGCAAACCACTTCAGTATCTTTGCCAAGTAAGCCCCAAATGGGGTGAAGAAGAGTTGGTCACCATTGAAAAACTACTGAACAATGACAGAAATGTGTCATAGCTATGTGAAGATAGAGTACACAGAGCCAAGTATTCTTTAATCTTATCTGTCCTAGCACTTTAAAATCTGCTATGGTGCAAATGTCAAAATTAAATAGGACCCATAGTATTCAACTTCATGGTACATCTCCATTGATTCTTCTGGAATGAAATCCTGCACAATGCCTTCAACATAATGATTTGAATAATTTTAATGAAAGAATAGAGACACACAATTCAGTGCCAGAAATCTAGAGGCCCCAAGAGTCTAATTCTAGGTTTGTTTCCTTTTGATAAGACTATCATTTAATCAACTATTCTTCTGAAATTGTATCAGGAGATTTTGTTCTGTAGCCCTACCATATGGAATTTCTCAAATGTATATTCACACTCTCCTCTACCTCCTACCCTAGGAGATAATCAAACAGCAGCAAGTATATTTTAAGCCCTAATTTGTGTTGCATTTGTGGGATAATGTTAGTTTAAAGCTTTCCACACATTTTATTTCCCCAGGTTTAAATATAAAGAAAATAGAACAGTTATAGGAAATGAATTTAGAATTATTAGAAATGGTGGAATCCTCTGATGGTTCTCTATGACAGAAATACAATTTTTTATTAGATATATTTAATATTTGTTCATGCTGCAGGACTTCTTAAAGTTTTTTTTAAACTGTAAAATTTAGAGGAGGGGTAAACAGAGAAGCTTATACTATTTAATGGGATAGAACTTAGCAAAATGTACTTGTTGGTGGTTAATATTGCATGGAGAGTGGAAAGCTTGAAAAGGAGAAGCCACTGGTTTCCTTTAACTTATATCTGATCTATAGTGGCTTTATTTGCTTTCTCCTCTCCTAGAATTGGAGGGAATACAGTTTTTCATTTATAAAAATTGTGATAATTTACTTACTTCATAGGATGGTTGTAAGGATTAAATAAGAGTATGTGTATTTATGTTAAATGCTGTGTAAAGGTAAGCTATTGAAATAATACAGGTTCCCTATTCACTCTGGATAGTGAATAATTGCATTTAACTACATCATAGGTGCTTTTATGTGGATCAGTTCACAAAGTAGCAACAAATGTTTAAGACATTCATCTATAACTAAGTTTACTTTTTTGTTGGAAGGTAGAAATTGGATCATAAAGTTTCATAATCATATTATATAATCTTAGTTTTAATTTTGAGGTGTTTTGATTTTACACTTTCTTTATCTGTTTTTCTTCTTTTATAGGTACTTTACAGGAATCAGCTACTCATCAAGAGCAAGAAGGGGAAGATCTCCATCGTGCACTCCATTTGGAAGAGGTTGGTCAAGAAACTTCAAATGAATGGCAGAGCCTGACCAACGTCTTTCGATGATGATATAAATAATGCTTTCACCAACAAAATTTCTGAAGTTAAATTTTGAAAAGGGAAAAGCATTTGAATTTTTTGTTTGGAGTTTTAGGTGTTGAAAATGTTAACAAAATATGTGGTTTTTAGTTACCAAACACTATTTAAAAGAATCATTGTCTTTAATAAGCTTATAGGAGAAGATAGGAAAAAGGTAAACTGTTTTGTGCTCATTGATCAACAAATCAACAAACTCAGGTAATGCAACAGGCAGTTTCATCTTCTGATCCACAGCCAATGTATCTTGTTTTTTCTTTTTTTAAATTTCACTGGATCTTATCATTGGGGTGTGATTTCATTGTATTAGAGGATTGCCAGTAGGTGGAAAGTATGAGAATTGATACTTAACACTTTCTGTTATAAGAAACCTTGCTTAATATTAAAAATAAGATAAGAGCTTGAAGTACAAAAAAAATGTGCAATGCATAGTGAAGTTCCCCCCACACACACTTATTTTCTTTCTGTATATTTTGGCTAGTGGTAATAAATGACTTTTCTGTTATGGTAAATTAATTAAACTGATATCCTGAGAGATGGCTGGACCAATTCTCTCTCAAGTAAAAGTAACTAATCATTAGTTAGTATATAGTATCTGGGGCATGAAAATAGCAAGTAGAGTGCAAAGGGTGAATCTAAAGTACAAGTCAAAAGTGAGCTGTCCAAACAAAGTGATTAGTATTAGCATATATACTGCATAAATATATATTCAGCTCCTTGAGTTGGATTCTTGCAGAAAGCACAAGCCATATTTTGAAGGAAGAAGGTACCTACCTTATTAAACTAGACTCTTAGCACTGAAGCTCCTGTAACTCAGGATACCCCAAAAGATAATTAATATGTTTCTGCTGTGAGCTGTAAGAATCCAGAAATGCACCAGTATTTTTCCTTTGTTTGTAAACATTTTTTATTTCATTGAAACTGCCTAAGCAAACTGCTTAATTTTTTTCTGAAAGGTGCCACATAAATATGTCCATAACCAAATTCAAACCTTATACTGGAGTCTAGTGCAAGTCATCCTTTCAACATTCCAAAGATGGAAAATTCTTTGCTTCATTTTAGTTTGTTCTTTTGAGATTATTTATATGTTCTATATATAAATATGTATGTATATATACAGATATATGGGCCTCTGTGTGGCTGAACAGTATATTTTGTAAATATAGTACTTACTAGTCCCAATTATAGAGAGAGTTCATCAAAGTTTTCAACTTCACATGAGCACTTCTAGATCAGTATTGTATTCATTTTATTAATAAATGAATATTCATTTTATTATAATGTAATATAAAACTGGGTTTTATTTTATTTCCCCCAAAATAATTGCTTTTATGTGCCCACATTGCTACCTTAGTTTCAAAAGTACATTTGTTTGATTGTAAATATTATGTGGGCTGTGTGTACTAAGAGACAAGATCATTTCAAGTCATTGAAGGAAGAGACATTTCACTGTTATTTTGATAGGGCATCTTCTGATTCTTTTGTTAACTTTTGGCATATGTATATAAGTAATATAGTTGGTGATATGAAAATACCTTTTGTTATGTGGAAATATTTAAGTCAGAAAATGTTAAATAATATTACTTTTTTTCAAACTGCTTTGTGTATTGCATATTTTTTGGGGAGAAGTTTGGTTTTTTAAAAAAACCTGAAATAATCTTCTTGTGGTACTGGATTTATATAAATCCTGAGGATTCCGATGAATGTCAGTGCTAAACCTGACTCCAATTTTTTTTGGATAATTGTATTGCCCTTGAGTGGTAGATGTTCTATTTTTATGCACTTTTCCTTTGAAACAATGTATGGCACTACTTTAGGAATATTGATAAATATTGGTGGCTTTATGGGCATTCTCAACATTGAAGTTCTTTGTTTATTTTAACATTGAACTTGTGACAGAAGAGTTTTTAACAGGGGTTACTCAATTCCTGTCTGTCTATTTATTTATCTAATTAAGTCAACTATATTGGTCAGTTTTATCCAGGACACATGAAGAAGGCCTTAATTCACAAACTTAGAGCCTGATAATTCGGAAAAAAGAGTTTTGAAAGAGGAGAAATTTATCTGCCATCCATTCTGTGACTTTTTCCAGTTTAAATGAGCAAGAAAACTCAATTTGTACATGTTCACATATGAATGTAATTTTTCAGGTTTGTTGTCCTAATGTTAAAAGCTGCTCTTATATACAATAAAACTCCTTGAAATATGGGGACTATAAAACAATTTAGATTTTAATATAATCTTTAAAAGGTTGATTTTTATAATATTTTTTTAAGTCTTTTGAAGAACTTTTTTTTCCTTGGACATAAGCAGGGTTATCAGAGGTTGAGTGTATTAAGAAACACCTTTTCTCATATCAAAATATATGATGTAATTTAATTGGGTGTGGATCAGAAATAAAGTTACTCAGAAATATGACCATTTTCCTCTTTAAATATAAGTTAAGGTTAAAGATGGAGTTAGATCTTATGCTTTCTTAAGTGAGAAGAAAAATCAAATTCAAATTGTTTTTAAATATGATTATTTTTCTTTGCTTCTAAATGTAAACATTGTAAGCTTTGATATGTTTTCTCTCTCTCTTTCTCTCTTCCTCTCTCTTTCTCTCTTTGTCTCTCTCTGTCTCTCTCTCTGTGTCTCTCTCTCTGTCTCTGTCTCTCTCTCTCTCTCCTTACCTCTCAACAGAGTATTATAAATGAAAGCATAGACAATAGATACCTGCCCAAATATTTGACTTTTCTTTTAGTGTTGACCACCCTAAGCAATGCTCTCTTAGTAAACTGGGCACATTTTGAAATTGAGTTAACACTTTTAATACTGTGTTTAAGGTGCTTCTGCAGGAAAATAAGTACATAGCACACAGTTGATGTGAAGAAATTCTATTTCAAAGGCACTGAACTTAAAGTTGGGGTATTGTTTCTTTGGAAAAATATTTCACTTAGTACTCAGTCCAGTTAGTAATATAGAAGAAGGGTAACAGCATTCATAATTTTATTGTGGTAGAAGCTGAAAATTAAGAAAAACTTTTTAAAGAAGTTAAGCTTTGCCCTGATAAATAATCTTTCTTTTTAAATCCAGTTAAATTTTAGTTACTCCCATATCCACAATTTAATCTTAATCCAAACCACATTCATTTAAATATAAACAATGTTTTAGAAAAAAATGATTTTATTTGCAGTAGTTGGCAAAATTTTCCTTTTACAAATTCTCCTAGGAATAATTTACATGCTATAGATGCGTGCATACATATACAGATTAGAAGTGGAAAAAATGGGCTTGTGATCTTCACATGAATTATCCTTTTTCATAGCAACATTTGTGATTATGAAATACACATTTTTTTATTCCAAATGATTTGCATACAGGTTTATGTCAGTGACATCTTTTTATAAGCAGGAATGTATAATTGTACATAGAATTGCTCTTGTTGAGAATTCATTTGAGGAACATGTCGCTTTTGCTTAAGAATGTTCTCAGAAGCTTAGCTCTACAGTAGTTGTGTGCCAAAATGGTCAATCAAAGATGTTATTATTACTAATAGTTTCCTAGACATTGTAATGTAGGAATTGAAGTTGTCAGGGTAAAATCCTCTAAGTGGTAATTTGGTCAAAGTTCTTGTTCTTTTTTACGCTTAGTTTATATATATATCATACAGACTTCTTGGACTTTTTAACCATCAAATTTTAGAAGAATCAGGGGGTTTTGGTTTGGTTTTGACCTCTTCAATATGATATCCTGCAAGGGTGCCTAGGGAGCCTTTTTGTTTCCCTTTCAATAATTCTAGTAGCACAATGAAAATGTTGCACTTTTAAAGCCCATCTATATCTGCTATATTCTTTAAATGGTGGGAACAGCAGAATTTTTGTGCCAGATTACTGGCCTTACACTGCCATGATTACTGGCCATGATGTAGGTGCTTCTATTTATCTTGGCAAAATTGATAAATCATGTGAAAAATTCACTTAATGTTGTTCAGATTTTAATTCATTCCCTCCCTCAAAGAAAATACACAGAAATACTATGATAGTTCATTATGGATGGCTAATCAAAATGTTTAAAGCAATTAAAATACAAGTTACTCAGTGTAAATTATGGGAGAAACAAGTAGTTTTAACAAATATTGCTACTTTAATCTTGTGTGTATTGCTATATATATATAGCTTGATGACTTTTGTATTGATGAAATCAGGATTTGTGTTTTATTCTTTTACAAATTCTACCATGGCAGAGTGATCTGTTCTTGGTAGTTAACAACTGTAGAAAATTTAGAAAGTTAATTTTTTAAATTATGGAAAAATTACTTTTTTTACCTTCAGATTGGTTTCATGGTTTATTTATATATCAGATGATATTTATTTAATCCAATTTTGTATTAGAAATGCATAAGCAGTCTGCCCAAAGCCAAATGTACTGGCTTTGAAAAATAAAAATAGTATTTTATATTATTAAAAAGCTCCTGCATATTTAATTATTTTGTGCTTTAGGGGAAAATTACTTTGTTGTTTTTCTATCAGTTACTTTTTTATGCATTTTTAAACAACATATTTAAACTAAACATACTGACTGCCTGGCTTAAATCATATTTTACAGTCTCAAAAACTGTCAAAGCTTATCTATACACAGACAACAGATGGTACACTAGACAAAATCCCCCAATACTTGAAGCTTGTAGACATTCTCTTTTTGTTGTGTCCTATATGTTACTGAAATATTCTTAATGTATGTTTCACATACACTAAATGTTTGCTTCTTTTTGTAGTTGGGAATATCCTTATCTCTCAGAAATTGAATTATGAGAACAGAAGAAAAGCAGCGTCAGACACACTAGTCTATGTTTTTATTTATGGGGGAGCCATGAGCAATTCATTGTTCTAAGCAAAAGAAGAGTGTTACTCTACCGTCCCCAAAACTATCCGTATCCTGGTCCTACCATTCCTGTAGAGTACTAGGAACAGGCATTTCTAGCTAAAAAAGAAAAAACAGTAAAGCAAAAACACAAGCTGCACTCACCATCTACACTATTGTCAGAAAGATGGTCCATGCTAACAGAGCAGCCTCATTGGGTTCAGCTCCAATGGGACAAATCTAGATTTTTTTAAAAGCACATTAAGCCTGGTCAGCATCTATCCACGATGTACCCCAAAATTCCTAGTAGTAGAAAAGTTGCTAGAAGTGAATTAGAGAGGTTCTGGTAAGGGAACTCTCTTGTGGTAACTCTTATGGAAACAACCCACCTGCATTCCATGTACATCTGCTGAAATGAAGGATCGGTGTCATAACTGATTCTGTCCACAATTGCCATATTTATAAAGTAGATCCAATTTTGTCAGCAGTTTTTGAACTCTTTAATTTTTAGTGGCTGTGTATTGTATACTCTGGGGTTGAATGGCATAAAAAAGGTACAGTCTCTTGATAGTGATTTCTATTTTTACATTCAAATGTTTAAGATAATGAAGAATATTTTTTAAATTTTGAAACCTTGAAAATGGAAATAAAGATAGCACTACTGTACCTGTTTATGGAATGTTGGGGTTTCCTTGGAATACTACTCCAGTGGTCATATATACCATTTAAGGGTCTGAATGTGAAAGGAGCACTAGATTTGAAGTTAGACAACCTGGATTCAGATTCTGACTGTCCCTTACTATTTTGTGTGACCTTGGACCAGCTTCTTTTGGACTTTGGTTTACTCATCTGTAAAATAAGGGAGTTGGACTAGATGACCAAGATTCCTTCATGTTTTAATTACATGATTCTAAGTACTTTAAAGAGTTTATCTTATGTTCATTGTGTAATTGAAATATCAAAATAATTCATCTTTGCCTCAACTACACAAGGAACCTCTAGAATCATTTAGTCTAAAAGCTAAAATAATCAATTTGCTCAACTCTGAAATTAGTGGATTGGTTTAAATGACTTTGAAGGCTCTTCCAGCTCTACAATCTGTGATTCCAATTTCTTCCTGACTGAATGTTTTTCTCTCTTTAAAACTTTTGCCTTTATCTTTACTTTGGTGTTCTGAAGGCTATGCCTTTGTTAATTGGGGGGAAAAAAAGTTTCATCTCTTCCAGTTGTTTTTCCTCCATTTAAAAAATGCTAAGTGCCAGCAGTTTACAAAGCACTCTGAAATGAGTTTTTGCAGAGCATTGATTTTACTGAGATGAAATAGTGAGGATACTTGATTCAGCAACAGCGTAGTGGAATTCTAGGTTCAGAGCTAGCCCCTAATGCTTTATGTTTTTTTTACTTTACCTTGAACAAGTAATTTCATCTCATTGTTTCCTCATTTGCAGAATGAGGAATTGAACTAGATGGCTTCTGAGGTGTTCTCTACCTCTAAATATGTAATCAGAGGATCTTCTTAAGATAAGCACAGTTGCAATTATCCTCTTGGAATGCTTCATGGAAACAAGAATATTCTGACTCGATTGTTGAGTCTTTTCCTGTAAAGGCGACTAGGTGGCACTGTGTATAGACCACTGGAACTGAAGACAGGAAGAGTGAATTCAAATCCACCATCAGATACTTCCTAGCTATATTACCCTGGGAAAGTAATGTTAGCTTCTATTTTCCTCAGTTTCCTCAACAGCAAAATAGGTGGTTGTGAAAGTCAAATGTGATATTTGTAAAAAAGGGCTTAGCACAATGACTGTCACATAGTAAGTGTTTAGTAAACATTTGTTTCTTCATGCTTTATCTTCCTACCAAGCAAGACTTATGTACCAGGAAAAAACAATAGATTTATCCAATCACATTGTAAGACCAGACTGGGAGTCAAGATACCTCTGTTACTTGCAATCTGACCTTGAAAAATTCATTGTGTTTGGAAACAAAGTCTGTCATTTGTCAGTTGAGGTGTATTGGACTAGTTTGCTAATGTCCATTCCAGCTCTAGAAGACATGGATTCTGTAGTTGTTTTTTTAAAGTCAGTGTTTAGCTAATAACATACTTATGAGTCCTAGAAGTCATCAAACATATGTTAACCATTTAGTACGTGCTAAGCACCGGGGCTACAGAGAAAGCCCAAAACAAGCTTTTCCCTTAAGGAGCTCACATTTTAATGGAAAGTATTTTATTTCCTATTCAAATTTTGTTATTGACCAATATTTATGGAAAAACATGTAACACAAATATCTGAAATAGAATTTATTTCAGATATAATTTACTTAGAGTTTTAGGTATGCAACATCAGCATCTTTCAGTTTCTGATCACCCAGGCATGTGACCCACATACATGTCATCCTTGCCACCTTGCTCTCAGCTGCCATGTTCTTGTATGGCCAAGTCCTGTTGATTCCATTCCTCATACTTCCCCTTCTCTCATGACACTGCCAGAACTTTGGTTCAGGTCCTTATCATCTCATGCCTTGATTTTATTACAATAACTTTCTGTTTGGCCTCCCTGTCTCAAGGCTCTCCCCTATCCTCTATTCAGCTACCAAAATGATCTCCTGAATTGTGCTATTACTCTTAAGTCCAGTGACTCACTATTCCAGTGGCTTTACAGTCAAATAAAAAATCCCCTATGACTTCTACTAGGGTGGCTAGTTGGTACAGTAGATAGAGCTCTAGGCCTGGAGTCAGACCAGAATTCAAATCCAGCCTCAGACACTAGTTGTGTTGACCTGGGCAAGTCACTTCCTTGCCTCAGTTTCCTCATCTATAAAATTAGCTGGAGAAGGAAATGGTAAGTCACTAGTATTTTTGCCAAGAAAATTCCAAATGAAGTCACAAAGAGTTGGGAACAATAAATGGCTTTTAAACTCCCTCTGAATTTGGCCCCTTCCCAACTTTTCCAGTCCTATATCTTAATCTCCTCCATAGGCTTTTCAATACAGTAACTGTTGCTGTTCCTCTAGCCCATGCAATCTCCCTATTTGTCATTTTATTGCCCGGCCCCCCTATACCCACAATTTTCTCCTTCCTCACCTCTATTACCTAGCTTCACTTCCTTTAAATCTAAGCTAAAATCTCACATATAAAAAGCTTTTCCTAGTACTCATTAATGTTAGTGCCTTCCGTCTGACATTATCTCTATTTTTTCATGTGTATGTGATACACATATATACATACCTCTTATTTGTACGTAGTTGTTTGCATGTTGGCTACACACACACACATACCCCTTGTTTGTACATAATTGTTTGCACGTTACACACATAAAATTGTGAGCTCCTTGAGGGCTGGGACTTGTTTGCTTTTCTTTGTATTCCTAGCACTTGGCTTAGTGCTTAAGGAATAGTAAGTTGCTTAATAAATACATGTTGATTTTACTTGAGATAGTAATACCTGACATACAGCTTTTGATCTATCAATGTGATAAATCTTTTCTAATGCATGACCACATTACTGAAAATAGTTTAAACTTAATTCCAAGAATATTTTTGTCCCACATCAGCTTCTTTATTCACCTCAATGTGCATTTGGGGTTCCAAATCTTGAAGATGCACCCGCCAGTATCAAACTGTTGATCATTTTATTCCCAGCAAGCACACACAGGCACACCCACACCCACACACATAACCCAATACCATCATCTCCCAGGCTGTCTGTAGTTATCTTTAAGTCATTACTTTGCCATTCACTTCCAGTTAGAGCCTAAGTCCTACTGATTCTGCTTCTTTCTTATCCTTTCCATTCTTACTGCTACCATGCTGGTTGAAAGCCCTACTTTCTCTTAGCCTCCTGTTGGTTTTCCCACCTTCATCTCATCTACTACAATTGCTCCTACATACTACTGCCAGATCAGTCTTCCTAATGCACATTTCTCATCATTTTACTCCCTTGCTCAGATACACTCAACAATTTCCCATTTCCCACAAAATCTCTTCTTACTCTGAAGTTCTGTACTGTTTTGTTACTTCTTTGGAAACATCCCATCCCATTCTACAATATAGTTATGTACTTATTACGTTGTAAGTTCCTGGAGAGCCAGGAATGCATCTTAACTCATCTTTGTATCCCCTGCAATTCCTAGCACAGTACCTTGTACATTATAAGTATTCAATTATAGAATTTAATTTAACATCTGTATATACAATGGAGAAAGAAAAATTAACATGTCTTTGCATACAAGCATTTTTTGCGAAGCAGGGAGGAAGAAAGAGGAGATAGGGAGAAGAGGAATCAATTCAAAGCTTTAGAAGTTAATCTATGCTGAACAGAAAAGTATAAGTTGAAAAATGTATAATACAGTTATTTCTCATAAAATCGTCCCCAAAATGTTTATCTAATCTGGTTTCCGCTCTGTAGCCTTTCTTCCCTTTCCAGCTCATCCTTTTATCGTTTGCCTTGTTTCTCTAAAACTGACTAAAGCAATCCTCTCTCTGGATCTGATGTGCATTGTTAGCAATCATCTTGTAATTCTTTCTTTCTGTCCTTTCATTATCATGAATGAGTTGGTCTACTTTGTACTATGACAATGCAAAGGGTGGTGCTTAAATTCTGATTTGAATGAGGGAAGACAAGTATTTTCTGTATAGTAAGATATTAATTAGAATTTTCTTTTTCAGTGAATCTGATGAAAGAAAAACTTTTTCAGGTTAACACAGTGTCCTAGCATCTGAATCTGTTAATAGCATATATTCTAACACTGAAGCGGGGGAAGAGTTTTATTCATAGGATTTTATCTGTTACCTTCTTAATTGCGTAGCTTCAATTCATTTTAGGAAATAACTAGTAACTAACTTAGTTAACCTAAATATCTTTATGGAAATTTTTAAAAATAGTTTATTGAGCTTTATGTGATTTCTCCCATCCCCTCCCCCCCAAATGGGCAGAAATGGAATGTTTTAACATATGGAGCCTTAGTATTAATTGGAGTCATCTTTGACCTCATCATTCAATCACGATGTCCTATTGATTCTGCCTTCTAAATCAGTCAACTTATAATTTAGAAAAATTATACAGCTTTCCTTTGGTGTGGATTCAAAAAAGTCTAATGCCAGATGTTTCTCACTTTTCATTGTGTTGTGAAAGCTAGCCTAGCTCAAACAACAGGGCATACTGAGAGAAAGATAGGAGGTGGCATGTGCCAAGCAAGTCAGACCACTGCCACCATCCCAGCCATTGCATTTCCTCAGATCCCCATGGAGATGGCACAGGATCCGGAATACAAGAACCTTGGGAATAATAATAAAGCCAGACCACTTCCAACTTGGGCCGTACGCCAGTCATTGAGGGGAGCAATCACTGTGGAGAAAGAGCCCAACTCCCTTCTTATCACCAATACAACTGTAGGTAAGCCTAAGAGCTCTGGAAATGGCAGCACTCTCCAGACTAATGACCCTGCTTCCAGCCCTGCCCCAGAAACCATCGTCCTAGGAAGCAATCTCCCATAAAGATAGAGTCTGTCAACTGCTTCTGATGCTGAAAGCCCAGAAAAGAAGGTTCTGGATACCAAAGTCCTTGTCACCGTCCAATGGTTTGATATCAGAAACTAATGATTTATCAGTAGAAATGGCATTAAATGCATCATGACCTACTTTGCCACTGTACCTCAACGACCATGGACTTCTTTCCATCATACAAAGCTGAAAACTTCTTTATGTGTTGTCTACTCTCATTAAACTATGAGCTCCTTGAGAGTAGCTACTCTTTTCTGTTTGTATGTCGTGTTTTGCTCATAGTAAACACTTAACAAATGCCTTTTCCTTCTTCATGTTAATCTGTTTACCAAGACATCTCATTATAATTGTGGATTCATAATAAAACTGTATTTTACCAATTAACTACATTTGTTTTAAATATATTGAATATATCTTAATAACCTAAATATCTTTATGGAAATTTTTTAAAATAGTTTATTGGGCTTTATGTGATTTCTCCCATCCCCTCCCCCCCAAATGGGCAGAAATGGAATGTTTTAACATATGGAGCCTTAGTATTAATTGGAGTCATCTTTGACCTCATCATTCAATCACGATGTCCTATTGATTCTGCCTTCTAAATCAGTCAACAAGCATTTTTAAGCCTCTACTGTGATCTTTGTGTGTGGATACAATGCCTAAAAGTATAAAAAAATAGGTCTTGCCCTCAAGGAGATTACATTCTATCATCTATCTAAAAAATTCTACCATCCCTCTTTTTTCCATCTTCACTACCGTTACTCTCGTTCAAGTATTTATTACCCATGACCCATATGACTGCAGAGTAGCCTCTTAAATAATCTCTGTATCTCCAGATTCTTCTCCCTCTAAATTATTTTGCCCACTGCTGTCAAATCAAGCTTCTTAGAACTCTGAGTTTACCACTCCCTTTCTCAGAAAACTTTTATTAATCTCCTTTATTTGTAGAATTAAGTTCCGACTCCTTTGACTTGGCATTCAGGGATGTCCCGTCCCCTAGATCCAATCTTTTTCTGCCTTCATCTCTCACTGCACTCCTTTGTATTCTAGCCATACTGAGGTACTCGGAGCCTTCTGAGCACATCCCTTTCTAAGCTCATTGTGTTTCTTCTACCTTGAAAACTGTCTGCCTTTATCTTTACCTGTCCTTGATGGTGTGATATATGTTGCTGTCCTTTAAGGCCCACTTCAAAATGCCACCTCCTCCATGGAATCTTCACTGATTCTTCCTGAGCCTCCAAAGTAGTCATGAGCTTTCCCCGTTCCATAGCCCCATCACAATTTTGTACTTCTCTTAAGACGATTGTATTCTGCTTTATATCATAGTTACCTGTGTATTGCTTGTCTCCTGCTCTTCCCTCTACCCCAAATAATAACCTCTCTGAAGGCAAGCATAGTCTTATTCATTTGTATAGCCCTTGTTGCGCCTACCAGAAGGTCTCTTTGCATAGCAGGATCTTAGGAAATAATCTTTGAATGGAATTGGGTCCTCAAGTTAGCAAGCCGTTATATGAAGGCAAAGTTGTGTAAATACATATAGATTTAAAAATCAATCCTTTACATTTTCCTCTGTAAATTGCTAGATATAAAAGAGGAACCAGTAGTTTCCATTTCTCACCTCTAAGGAAGCAGTGACAAAAAGGGAATAAAAAATTAAATTTCAAAATAAGTTTGGAAATACAATGTATATAACAAATGAAAGTGCACCATCCCAAAAGTCATTTCAAAATGACCCTTGCGAGTGTTTGGACGCTAATAACTTATAAATACTTATTAAATATTTTTATCAATGCTTTGAAAAATATGCCTGAGTCTCCTTTGCTCATCATAGTGGTGTCCTTATTTCATTATTATCTAAACTACTATAATAATGAATATTATCCAAGGAGAATTCCTAAGGTTATACAGGTCTTTGTTACTATGGCAGGTGCTACAGAAGTCAGCTCTTAAGACCCATTGTCCCTACCCTTCAAGTACCCACATTTTAAAACTTAGATATAATGAAATGAGACATCTCATCCAAATAGCATTAAATGTTTAATTATTTTTATTTCAATCATTTTTATAAGCTTAAGATTTTTCCACTTTTGAGCACAGTGTAGACTTTTGAACTCAACTATATTGCAGAGTTTACTTTTGGGGTGAAGCTACAGAGAGAAAACACATCTACAGAGAGAAAATACATCCAGCAACCTAGCTCAAAGATGTAATTTGTTTTTGCTGAACAATTTGAAGGTTTTTTTTCTCCTTAACTTTGTTCCTGTTTTTCCCTACCCTCTCTTCATGCATTGCTACATGTTAGCAGACATTACATTACACATATGCTAAACATATAAAGGTGAACTGGAATTAAAAACAGTGCATTGGGGCATTAACTATTCTTGGTACTCATTAACATTAATGAAAGATGGATGCCAACAATGGATGTTCTGTTGCTGGCTGTAAAGGATATGCTAGAACCAAAATATTTGGATCAATACATTAGAGTTAATGTTAAGAAACATTTGGCTTATTTAAGTTAGAAAACAGTGCAATTCAGAAGAGCTCTTTTTTAAAAATTTCCCATATGGTTGGTGCATTCCAGACCACATGTAGATAGGTCAGTATATTCATGATAGTTACACATCTATGTCTAATTCATTATTTCTAGTTTATTTCTAGGAGGCCACTATAGTAGTTGGGTTTTCACAGTAGCTGGGGACTGGCTTACACACTGCCATTAAAAACTTAGGACTGGGTTCATGGTTTCAGAGCAGCTTACCAGTTTGACACTGCCAGGCCAACAAGAAAACTATCGATGCTACTGTGAGATGTGCAGAACTATCTGAAAATCTCCTAGCTAGCGAGCGGGCTTCCTTTAGGAAACTAGACTTCTTGGTTTTATTGCAGGAAACTAGATTTCTTGGTTTTATTGCAGGAAACTAGCCGTTGGTTTTTATTACTGCTAAAGAAATACTACAATATCTTTGTGTGGGGCAGCAGTGACATCCAGTGGCCACGTGTACGCTTAGAATTGTCCATTTTGCTGGGAAATTCCTGTTTCCTGGTTTGAGGCATTAGCCCAGCCCTAGTTTGACATCCTTTTCCTTTCTCTGCCACACTCTCGAATTCAATTTTTTTGGGTGTGATGAGCAAATGCAATTCTGGAAGGATTTCCTTCCCTCTCTTTTCTCCATCACATTAAAACTGTTAACAGCTGCCCTGTCCCACATTTCACATACCTGGAGCTCCCAACATTTGTAAACCCTCTCTGTGACTGCCTTAATCCTGTTATGAAAAATAAAGTGTTTTTGAGGTGAGAGAACGGGGCATTAAAAGAAAAACAAAGTAAGCTTGGATCAACAGTCCACAACTACTCTGCACATGTGTTTTCCACAGTGGCGTGTCTTCAGTGGCAGTGCTCAGGAACAAAAGCTTTGGTTCTGTGGGGCCATTCTAAGGCACTGGGTCAGTGAGAAAGAAATCTAAAGATGGAGAGATTTGATGGAATGAGCTTTGGCAAAATGAAGACCATTGTATGTCTAGGTATGGAAGGGGGCATTCTGAAGTGGAATGAATACTTGGAGAAATCTGTTACTTTATTTTAAAACATAAAAAAGCACTTAAAACTACTCTGTGTTTCTTAATTTGTCTTTTCTATTCAACTGTTGGCCAGAAATTGCCAGTAGGATGTTGTCTGACTCTACTTCCTGCACTCACAACTCAATAGACACATTAGGTGAGAAATTGCTTGTCTATCTAGGCAATTTATGCAAATATTATTAAAAATTTAAGGCAGTTATATTAAGAAGCCAAGTACATAATACTGTAAAGACAATGAAGAACTTCAGCGTCTAGCCATGGGCGATCCAGATCGACTATCTCTTCCTCCCTGTGGGAAAGAAAATGTCAAAAATTAGTCGAGAGCAGTTCTGGTCTATACACATCTATTAACACAGCCACTTCATGAAGGCCTACAAATAGAGGCCCTTCTTGTTGGCCAGCTGCATGCTTTGTTTGTGTTGGGGACAGCAAGTGGGTCAGTTATCTTTGGATCTCACCCCAGTGGCTAGGGCAGTGTTTTGCAGATAGCTGTTGGATAATTGGATGGATAGGTGGCTACTAACTACAGACTGGCCACTAAAAATTATGGCACCAGTGTTTCAAGTTCAACAACCACTTAAGTGCCAAGGTGCTGGAAGAGACAGGATCACTGCAAGGAGTTTACAATCTAACAAATAAAACAAGCCACGTGATGCAAAACAGAACATGAGTGCATAAAAGAGCTACAAAGAAAGTGCAATTATTCTGAGCAATTAAGAATAATTTTTAACTTAGGGGACGAGGGAAAGCTTCATGACTTAAAGAATGGGACAGGCTTTCAACAGGCAGGGGGGAGGGAGACAGGAGCATATGGTAATGCAGACATAAGGAAAGACAAAAAGCACAGGCTGTTTTGGAGAATCTTGACCCATTTGTTAGGTAGGAGCCAGAATGGAAGGTCTTAATTATTGTCTTGACTAAAGAGGATGGCCTCTCTTCTTTGGTTGCAGGGAGCCATTAAAAGGTTTTAAGTGGGGAGAGCAAGGGATCAAAACCATGCTTAAAGCTTAATCAAGAAACGGGTGTGAAGGGTGGTGCCTAGTTGAGAAACCCTGTTTGAACTTTTAATTCCAGTTCTCATGCTAATCCTTTGGCTCTTGCTGACTGAATGTTCCAGCGAGTTGTCCCTTGGAATTAGATACTCCAACACAAACTACTAGGACTTAGATTTTCTTCTATTGGTGACAGTCATAAATAAGTAATTTATTATTCTTTGAGTAATTGGATGAAATTACCTCTAAGGTCCCCAGACTAATCTCAACCAAAGCAAGAGTTCAGTAGCCACAAGCACACAAACAACCATTCACAAAGTTAAGGAGAGCCAAAAAAGAGTGGAATTTTAAAACCAAGTAACAATTGTCCTTGGGAAATATTTCTGATTTTTTCAACAGTTTGACATTGTAGAACAAGCAAGTTATAGTGGGAAACATTTCAATGTGCCTTTGAGTTATGGCAAATATAATCAATTAATTCTCTTGGTTTCCATTCAAATTTGGTTTGAGAAGAGGGTGCAAAACCAGATTCTAGTCCAGTTCTAGCCCAGTGGTATAAATGCTATTTGGGTATATGTCCTCTACAAGAAAAGGAAAGATGCTTCATCTGTTTTCCAGAATTGTATGAACCTCCACCAATGAATAATCCTTTACTAATTTAGTTTAACACAGGAAGGAAAGAGTGTAGTTTTTGTCAAGTTTGGGATGAAATACTTAAACGAATCTGAATTGTGATGTTTATCCTTTCCCCCATATGTTATTATGGTCCAGATGTACAAGTCTTTGACCTATTAAGTCCCTCCTGAATTCTTTCAAAATTTCTTTTTGACTGTGGGTCACAGGAAAGCAAAATGTCACTCAACCACGGAGAAAATTAAAGAATTTTTAACAATTACTGGTCTGTTCTTATCCTACTATATATAGTTATAAAAATGAGACAAGAATCTTTTAAAATTAGGAACAGGATTCACTAAAAATACACTAGGAAAGAAACTAACAGTCACAAAGAGATTCTATTTCTACATAAGTTCTGTGGGGTAGTCTTTGGGGGGGGAAGTGAGAAGGAGAGGTATGTGAAGGTGTTGGGTTTTTTTCCTTCTGAAAACTCTACAAGTATGCCTTGCTTTAAGAAATCTGTTAAAGTCTTATGGGACAAGGGAAGGTAGAAAGGACCTTCCAAAAATATGGAATGTATTGAATAATGCAGTAATTTTTCTGTGTCAGTGACTCCTTTTGCAGTCCAGTGAAGCCTATGAATGTTTTAAAATGCATACAATTATATGGTACGCCAATTATGTTGAAATGTAGTTATCTAAATATTTTAAGAAACGAGTTCGTGGACCCCATGTTAAGAACCCCTATACTAGAGGAATTACATTTCAAAAGGATCTAATAACTTAATGGTTTTGGAAGGTATTTTAGACTTTAGTCTATAGGCAATATTGGAATCTCTTTGGGAGAACACCAGAAAAAATTGCCATTCAAAAGTTTGAATACCTCCAGTGATAGGGAGTTATTTTCTAACAAAGCCCCCATTCTATCCATCACTGGACAGTCCTAGTTGTTAAAAGATTCTTTCATATATTGGGGTAAAATGTGTTTCCCTCAAACTTCTGCCCTCTGAGACAAAAAAGAGCAAGGTTGTTCTACTTGGACAGCCTTTTAATAATGTTTGCTTCAGAGAATTCCTTTAATGGTGAATTCTACTGTTGACTTAAGAAAAAACCAAAGTTACATAACCATTTATTGCAAAGAGTGAGGTTTAGCTGTGCTATAAGCATGTGCCTGATGTTCTCTGAGGCACCATGTTAGTCTCCTAGGGCTTTCTTCGGAAATCTAAAATCACCTCAAGCAGCCTTTATTTCCGAATGTGCCACTGGACACCTTAGCTTAAAGCCTATGACTTGGAGGAAAAAATAAAACCTTTAACTAGCACAGTTATCTCGCTCTGTGGATTTTAATTGTATACAGATTTCATTGTTCTATACTATGCTAGACTGAATTTTAAAGATTAATTCCTTTACTTCTTTTTTAAGATAGGGAAACATTAAAACTGAACC
Organism: Pseudochirops corinnae; assembly: GCA_028646515.1. Lineage (NCBI taxonomy): Eukaryota > Metazoa > Chordata > Mammalia > Diprotodontia > Pseudocheiridae > Pseudochirops > Pseudochirops corinnae. The sequence continues at coordinate 199,844 of JAQQSV010000119.1, read as the reverse complement.
AGACCTTATTAATTCCCTAAAATATTCCTTTCCAGCTGCAATTCTTGGCAGCCCAAACTGCTTCTGTTTAAAGATCAGCCTGAAAATATAACTGGCAAATTAATCTGAACCTTTCTTTAAGATGTTAGCCATGTGTATAACCAGATTTCAGCAGTCCTTTGGCCTATGGAACCATTCTGCTTCAGTCTTACAGAAAGCAGGGAGGGGTGAGCAATTTAGGGAAAGGATGTGAGAGGAAGTTTAGATTTGAAATCATTAAATGTGAGAGGCAGGAAGAGGTCTCCTTAAAGAAAAGATGCCATCTTAGGATATAGTAAAATGCTATGAGCACCTGACAAGAAATAGTCTTGACATTTGAAACAAACCTTTTCTCTAAGTGCTTTATGGGCTTCTCTTTAGCTATTAATGTCTCAGAAATACCTTTCTGAAATAAATGGTTGCTGTATATGAAACATGAGAAAGCATGGGCTTAGCAAACTGTACCTCTTACAAATACTGGGCCTTGAATCTGTGAGAAAGTGCCCTATTCTACATGCATGCATGAGTCCTAATCGATTCAAAATAGAAATGGGAAATCTTGCCTGCATTTGGGATGCAGTGTATTTTAGTTTAAAAGATTACAAAAGTCTCCTTCCACATTCATTTTTCTTCAAAACAACTCTCTGAGCTGACAAAATACCAATTCCTTTCCCTTACCACCACCTTCTCATCCAGGGAGGAAAAAAGGGAGAGAGAAAAAATATTAGAAAAGGTAGAGAAGATAATACATTAAATTGTATTAAATGCCATTAAATCTTGGCATCTTAATCTACTGTCTAGTAGCATTGTGAATCCCAAGGTAAATGCCTATTAAACAGCAACAAATCAATCCAAAGAAGTATGTCTATAATAAAAACCTTCTAATTGTTTCCCTACTATTAAAACCTGCTTTAATTCTCTCTGTCTTAGACTGGTTTCCCTCTGTTAAATCTATGAAAAAAAGGATTTGCTAAGCAAATTAATAGTGTGAAAAAGATTTCAGAGAGAATGTTCCTTGCCCTTTCCCACACTTTCTTTTCATTATTTGCATATAATATTAGTTGCAAATGACTCATCTGGGCTCCTCAAAGCAGGGCTGCCTAGGTCTTTGCTTAAATTTCTTTGCAGTGGCTGGTTCCAGTTATTGTAATTATTTTCAAAGCCCTGAAACTAGAATTCTTTTAAAATATTCTCTATTTCAGATTATTTCCTAATTCAGAACTGCCTTGTTCCATCAATCTTAGTGAAGTTTCAATATCTCTAACTTTTTTTTTGTACCAATGATGAACAATACTACAATATATGCTACACAATTTTAATTTTAGATATGACCACAGTGGGTTTCTGATTCCCTTTCTGAGGTCGTTTTTGTAAACAAAAAAGTCATTTGGATAATCATTTGCTAATGAGAGGCAGTAATGTTACTTAGTGGATTTGATACTAGAAGGGATTTTAGAGAAGACCCAGCCCAACCCCCTCATTTTACAGATGAGGAAACTGAGGCGAAGAGGGAATAAGTGACTTGGCTAAGGTCACACAGGTAGTAAGTGGCTAGGACAGGATTTTACTCCAAAGCTAGTGACGCCAAAGCTAATACTATACAGCCTCTCATCCTAGACACATTCTGCCTTATTGTTGGCATGCAGTTTGATTGTGACATTCCATTGATGGAAATGCCTGAAGTTCCTCACAACTGTGATCTATAACCAAGTTACAACCTCTCTACCTTTCTAACCTTCTCTTCTCACACTCTAAGACACAGGACAACTGAACTAAGGTGAGATGCTCATCCATCACATTTCAATAGCTCAGTCCCCCCCTCATTAGGCAAGGCCTTCCATGTCTAAAGCACACTCCTTCCTCATAACTTTATATTAAAGTATCTCTCTTCCTTCAAAGCCACCTTTGGCACAGCCTTCCTTAAGCCTCGTGAAGGCTTCCTTCTTCCCATCGATATATCTGGATCTCTGGTCCTCTCCTTTGTCCTTATCAGTGTTTATTCTGTGGCTCTCTTATACTTCCTCTCATTAAATTGTAAATAAAGTACCCTGTTCAAGGTAGGCAGGTACTTAATGAGGATGTATGGATTGAATGGATTGACATGGACTGAATTAACCCAATGGAATAATTTAATCCTGACTGTTCCAACGTAAACTAAGGCAAGGGAATGGGCTGGTTTTGTTTAAGAGCAAGTGACAAATGGTAACTGTCCTTACATTGCAATGAAGAGGAAGTAGAAGCATCCATTTAGGAAATGTATACTACCCAGAAAGAAAAAAAAGCAACTTGTATAAAGGGAGAAATATAACAAAACAGAATAATGGGTCAATGGGAAAAGCTCCTTCCAAATGGGACTGAAAGTCACAGGTTATCTCCAGGGTCAGACCACAGGGCTTTCCAAGGTCTATTCTAGCTACATCCTATGATTTTTCATATTCACAAGTGGACACAGGTACTTGCTCTTGAAATTAGCTAGAATAATCCCCTGAAGTCTTTCTTAATTTTCCTAGCCCAGTGAATTAAAGTATCAGTGACCTTTGATTTTTTCTATTCATGAGCAGAGAAAGATGAATAGGATTTTAGCCCACTGAGTGGAGGAAGACCTGTAGTCCTAGGGGCAGCTACCTCCAAAGCCACCCCTGAGGTGCTTAAGAATTTAAGAACAGGGCATGGGTGGCAAGGGCGCTTCTAGGAACAGTGGATCTGGAGGTGATAGAGGCACTTTGCAAAGCTTTTCTTCAGGGCCTGGAATGCAAACGTATATGTTACTATCTAGGAAAAATTCATTCCAAAGTCCATTTTAGAGACAGCCTCCACTCTTCAGCTTTTTGGCAAAGTCTTTTCAGCAGGGCCTCCGAGGGCCTACAGAGCTAGTGTCCCTCCTGACAGACCCCACCTACTCCCTGATACTAGGGGAAATCTGACCCCCAGTGCCTATGGGGATCATATAGCATCTTGAACATCCTAACAGGTCTGTGACTGATGTCCTGTGCAGACAGCCACGTCTCTTGTTCTGTGGGCCCTGCATTTCATGGACTGTAATAATTGTTTACTTTACCAGTTTAAAGATTTTGGAAAGAGTGCCCTGGCCATCTGGGTGTGCACCCTTGTATCCCTTGTGAGCTGATTTATAGTCTGAAGCCCTTCCTCCATATCCACACCCTGGCTTCTGCCCTTCGGCTCCCTGCAAAGAAAGACAAACAGGTGACTCAGGCTCCTTCCCAGGAGGGATGTGTTGGCTGGGGTGCTGGGCCAGTAGCAACTATGGACAACGAAAAGGGATGAAAATTGGTTCAGTTGTGCATTCCCCAGTGGGAATGTAAATCAATCAGTAATCACAGGAAAACATGTTTTGTTATCACATTAAAACCTGTGAGAAGGGGAGATATGTGAATGTGATGTCAGGGTAGAACTTGTTAAAGGAAATCTGTTCAAATAAAAAAAAAGATTCCTGCAAAGAAGGTACTGGGCAGAACAAAAGGTAAGGGTCTCTGAAGAGAGAGAGGGGCATTCTTGAGGGATTTTGTTCCTGCTTATTTTAAGTAAATCTGTATTGTGTGTATTGGACTGCTTCTAATAGGGTCTGCAGAACACTTAAACTGGCAAAATAAATATATGTCGAATGAATGAGTTAATTAATTCTGAACACTTAAATCATTTAACCTCTTTAAGCCTCAGTTTCTTTCTTTCTTTTGCTTTTTGGAGGGGGGAAGGTAGGGCAATTGGGGTTAAGTGACTTGCCCAAGGTCACACAGCTAGTTTTGTGTGTGTGTGTGTGTGTGTGTGTGTGTGTGTGTGTGTGTGTTAAGTGTCTGAGGCCATATCTGACTGCGCCACCTAGACACCCCTCAGTTTCTTTATCTGTAAAATGCAGGGGTTAAACTAGATGACTTTGAAGGATCCTTCTAGATAAATCTATAACCCTGTTAAGAAAAGGCTCCATACAAACAGAACGAGGGCTCATGTCCCTCTTTAAACCTTTCTTTGCTTTGTCTTATAATCACTGAACTAGAATGACCTCTCAGGACCCCTGGACACCTGAAACTCAGCGCCCAGCATATCCAATGTGGGCAACGGGAAAACCAAGAGAGAAGTGCCAGTGGTATGGTAGGGGGCATGTGCCCTTCCTTCTGGTACTTTGTGCAATGAGGAGGCTGAGGGGTTGGGTTTGGATGCAGGAGCAGGGGGTCCCCCCTGCACATTTTTACCTTTTTCACCTTGGGGATGGTGAGAATTCTCTCAGTGTTAACAAGTAAAACAAATGAATCCTGAGGTTTCATTACTAATATCCCTAAGAGTCATCTGTTTTCTATTGAACTTAATCTTCAAATGGGGAGTGTTATTTTTTAAATTAAAGAAGTGCATAGGGAAAATATGATTAGGATATCTCAAAAGTATACTGGCAAGACTGGGAAAGAAAAGTCATCTAACATGGGTAAAGGGGTACAAAGATGCTCATCTCTCACATGTGGCTAATTGGGGAAGATACCCTAGAATGCATACAGCAATCTGCTATGTATTATCTCCTCTTAGCTTTGCACGTGATTATTAGATTAATAGGGGCAGAGAGTCATCTTGCTGCTTTATAGAAGGGAAAAGAAGCCTGGAGAGGCTGACTGACTTATGAAAAATCATACAGTTGTCAGCAAAGCCAGGAAAACCAGACTCTTCTTAGTACTGATCCTTCCAGTCTTGTCTATAACCTTGCCTTATGCTGAATGACTTCATTAAACCCTATGTCCTGTTGCAGAACTTAGACCTCCTCCCACCCCACCCCACCTCACCGTATCCCCACACTATTTCCACAAGAAAAACAATGCTCTCAGGATTGGCTTCTAGTGTTAATAAAAATGAAATAGGGACAAGAAACAGCTTTAAAATGCTGCACGACAGCTTGTGGCCAGGGCTGTCCTTGCCTCCCTGCACCTGCCACCAAGGAGCTCTCTCCATGCTGGTACACAGAGGGATGGATGATGGTTAAACAGAGCTAAGCAAAACAAATCAACAAAATAACTGAAAAGGATAGTGAGATGGCATTTTCAAGTTAGAATGATAAACTGCTTTGCATTTCCTGTTGCCTTCCTCTGAAGACAAAGTGCCTTTAAAACATGAGGTTCTCGAGCTATCAATCCAGATTAATAATTTGCTTGACTGTATTTCTCCTTTTAAATTCTCACTCGCTCTTCTGTTGGACAACCTAGAATTTATCAGGAAACATGTGGCACAGGTTGGAAAAATGAACCACGGGCCTTCAGAATCTCCCAACAAGGTGGCTGGCCATCCTGGAAACCTCTGAAAGAAACCAGGGTAGACTTTTGCTTGGGGAAAAGAAAACTGTCAACCAATATTACTTGGGCTGGAAATGGAGCAGACACAGAAAGGGAGATAAAAACTTTCAGGTTAGCTGGTGGGCTGGAGTTGTCTTCTCTCCCAGAGCCCAGGAAGATTAACCACCCCAAACCATTATAGCACGACCGCCCCACACCCCAGCCTCCCACCTGCTGATGACTCATTTTGACCCCTTAAGTTTGAGGCTCCCAGCCCAGTTAAAATGTAAATACTTTAAGGTGTTATCAGTAGTTTGCATTCACAGACACAGAGTGACTAAAGGATGTGACAGCAGGTTTTAACAGGTGGGGAAAAATCAGGACAATGGCCCAAGTCTGGGAGAAAGTTCTGCATGAAGTAGAAGTTAAGTCAGGTCTGCTTCAGGCTTACCTTTGGGGACCCCTGCTTAATGCTACTGGCCAAAGGAGGATCCCACAAGAGATGAAATACTGCATATCACATACAGTATTATGCAGAGATTTTAACAAACAAACATTAAAATAATATGGTCATTTCTTTATTGTCTGGCAGCTAGTAGACTGTAAGCTCCCCAAGGGCATGAGCTATACCTTACCCAAGCTTTGGGGCTCCCCCAGCAGTAGCACAGTGAGAACTGGTAGGTACTTTTTCATATCTGTTTGATTGACTGAATGAATGAGAAGCCTGGGTGTCTCCACTCCACTTTGGGGATCCTCTAAAGCCCTGGCTTCTCCCCCTGCACTCTCCTGCTGCCTTCCTTTGGGTCACATTACAGTTTGTTAGCACCTCTGCCAAAAGGTAGCATGTAAATGAAAGGAAAAAAGGAAGTGAAATTCCTGGTCATTTAAAACTGATCCATTGTTTGTGGCTCTTAGAAAGGTCTGGAGAGGAAGGCAGTGGAAACTAAGGGTTAGAATTCTTTGTGAATGGTTCTTATCCGTACCATCTTTGTCTCCTCTTACCACAGAGAATGACGAGCAAGCTGTTCATGTACACTTTTTATGTACATTTTTCTGTGTCTGTGTGTGTGTGTGTGTGTGTGTGTGTGATAGCAGAGGAAAACATTTTCATGATATTTTCCTCCTGTTACTCTCATGCCATTGGAGAGAATCCCTGAGAGTTCACTCTGAGGGATCAGGCATTTATTTGCTAATGACATTTCTCCAAAATCTCCTTTAATGACCCTAAACTGCAGAAACAAAGGCCTGGCTTTTATAAATTGATATTATATGATTCTAACTCATGTAAACACTACCGTGTCTGAAGAATTCAAAATGAGTATCACATTCTGGGCAAGGGAGAGGCAAATGGTGAGTGTGAGCAGGCTGCAACATACAATGAGTGAAGAACTTGGAAAAACTGTCATCAAAGAAACTTATGATGGAAAGAGAAGATGGGCTGGTAGCGTGGAGAGAGCAAGGGATGACAGGTGGATGGCCCAAGTGATCCACTAGTCCCCTAGCAATGTCAGAAGAAAGCAAAGGAAGGCCCCCAGCATGGTGGGTGGACCCCTGTGGCAAACTTGTGAGCGGACATGGCCAAGGTCACACAAGATGGGCAGGTGTGGATGGGTTGTGATCAGGAAGGTTCAGGGAATAGACAAATGGATGATATCACACATCCATGAGGAGGTTTCACCTACTTTTCCAAAAGACATCCCAGCTCTGCTGCTCTGTGTGACTTTGGGCAAGTCACTTGTCCTCAAAGGCTCGTAGATTTAGAATTGGAAGAGACTTAGAGATTGTCCCATGCAAACCCCTCACTTTAAAGATGAGGAACCTGGGACCTAGAAACATGACTTATCCAAGGTCCATTAGGTAGTAATGATAGTGCCAGGTTTCAAACCCAGGTCCTCTGATTCCAAGTACAGCATTCTTTCCATGTTACCACACTATTTCCAGGGGCCTCAGTTTCCTTATCTATAAAATGAAGGGTTTGACCTTGATGGCCTCTAAAAATCTCATTCATTTCTAAAGTTATGATCTTGAGGCAGAGGACTTACAACTGGAAGGGGTCTTAAAGACTACCTCGACCAACTTCATCTTACAAACGAGGAAACTGAGACCTAGAGGGGTTGATTTTCCCAAGGTCATATAGATAGGAAGTAGCAGAGTTGAGATTTGAACCCAGGTTGTGATGACAAATCTGGGGCTCTTTCCCCTACACCAAGCTGCCTCTTTAAAAAAAAAAGTATATTGGGGTCCTTTTCATTTGCCAAGGTGATTTGGCCATTGATCTAACTTTTTTTAAAAGTCTCCCCCCCTTTTTTTTAAAAACTTTATAAACCCTAATTTGTCAGAGACATTTCTGCAAGTTTTTCTTTTAAGCTGAGCAATGGAAGCCTATAGATTTTGCCACAGGCAAAGTCCTCTGGGAGGGAAAGGGTTGGGAGGTAGGGTCTATGTGCTTTGCAATTTTGTGAAGCAATCTGAGGGACTGATGAAGTGTTTAGATGAGGCCAGATTAGGACAGCTCTGCTTCTGGATACCTACAGTGCCAAATTTTCCCATTTCTGCTCCTCATGTCCCACTCCTTTTGCTGTGGAGAGAAGAAAATCTTCTATTGGACACTCCTGTTGCAGGGGAACTGGAGTCTCCCACCCCCTCATAAATCCTGCTAAGGAATTCCCTGTGTATACCCACTCCTCCACCCAGTCCTCCCACCCACATCCCAGGGTCAGAGAATCAGGCTCAGAACAGATTTAAGAACACTAAAAGATAAGGGTCCTTTCCCATAGAGTCCTACTGGAATGTTTCCTCCAGCTTTGGAGGTGACCTTGGGTTCTCAAAGACTATTCCAGTGGAGCAAAGCTCTTAAAGACCCAACCATACTAGAAAAGCCCAATGACAGAATGGATATCTGTCTTCCAAGGTCCAGTCTAGCCAAATTTGGAGAGATTCCTCCCTAGAAAGGTAATTATTAGATGATTGTTTTTTCTAGCCACAATGGCTCAACACCTAGGAAAGGTACCAACTGCCTGGTGCAATGAGTACTTATACTGATAGAATCTTAGTCCCTTGGACTCCTGAAATTTAAATAATAACATGGCTTATGGTTTATTCTAGATAAAATATCCTCAAAGATGATTCAAAAAAATTTTTTTTTGGTCATTTAGGTTCTCCTGGAAGCATTCAATTTCTATGTCTCCAGTAAGGTGTATTAATAAGTGATTTTTCGCCCCCCGCCCCTCCTGTACTTTATTTAGAGAATGGTACAGTCTGTGACTTTGGGAAATGAGAATAAAATACAGCCTACTGTACAACAGTAGCCAAAGGCGGTGGCATCCCTAGAGAATTGTATCAACCTCAACTGGGAGACCTTTGACGAATAAGTGAGAGATCATAAGGTCATGTTCATTTCTAGTAAATGAGAGAGAAAGGGCAAACCCTATACAGAGTTTATGTTTATTGAGCTTTGTGGTCTTGCCATCAGATGTCTACAATTTAATTTTTTTTCACTTGATTTTTAAGTTCAAATAGTTTAAAGGCAAAATCTTATTTTAAATGTAATTTTCTTCTGTCTTTTTCTTCGAATAAATGGAATTAGTTTTTTTCCCTCAAAAGCTCCACTGAAAGGTCATTTTTTAAAAAAAATTCTTTTTCAACACTGCTGCCCTCTTCCAGACCCCAGGACTCACTTCCCTCATTTCCTATGCCTGAGGAAAAATTTAAATTGGCCAAATGAGGTGCTACCGCTCTGTATTATAAGACAAACCAGGGTTGGGTAACCCAACTCTGGTTTTATCTTTTCCCCACCCCTCCCATCCTTCCAAAAAATAAATAAATAAATAAATATTAAGTAAAACAAAGAAAGAAAGAAGGAAAGAAAGAGAGAAAAGGAAAACAGCCGAATCTTCCAGGAGCCTTGAAGGAGAAAAGGTGATTGTTATGCATCAAGTGGGTTTGGCCCACTGGTGCTAAAGCAGAAGAGTTGAGTCACTATGGAAAAGGCCACATTTCCCATTCAGAAGCAAAGCGCCCAGATTACAGCCACAAGCAAACTGCTGTTTACAGGGAAGAAAAGGATCGGAATAGGTTAAGCAACTGAAAAGAAGATCAGAACAGAAAAGTCAAGGTGGCCTCAGTGGCTAGACAGGCAGAGGGAGCCAAAGGAAAAGGCAGTCATCACCTACCCAGCTAAATCTGCTGAGGGACAATCCTCTCCCCTGTACAGGAAGAGAAAGAAACAGTAACACGGTCAACAAACACAGAGGAGACGGGCTCTGCAGACCCCACCGACATGGAGAGCCCAGAATCCAGCGAGCACCAGACGGGCACGGGACGCCTCTCCGCACGCGCTGGCTCGTGAGGAGAGAGACTCAGCCCCTCTCCTACCTGCTTTAGGAATGTCCAGGGAACGACTAAAGAAAAAGGATAACTTTTGAAAACTCGGCTTGGGTTGCCCAACTTCTATCCTCCACCCCCACTCCCACAGTCCCTCGGAGATCATGTCTTACCTTTCCTTGTCCTGCAGGTGGTGTCCGAGGTGACACCTGGAAGGCAATGCAGAGAAAGGTGAAGCAGTGGTTCCTTGGGACTTTCTGCTAACTGCCTTTTGGGCTGCTAGACAAGCCTCTAAGCTGAGAGGTCCCTGGCTCTCACAAGCCGAGAGTGCTTAACGCCGGAGATTCGTGAGACCCTGACAGTTCAGGCCAGGCTGCCCCAGGTCTGAAAACAACCTACAGGACTTAGGATTGCTATTTGTTTTTTTTTTTGTTTTTTTTAAGCAATGAGGTTATTTTACATTGCTTTATAATACCACACAGGTATCCCAAGAAGTATTTGTTCAGAAAATGTTTGAGAAAAAAAAATGGAGTTCGTAAGACTGGAATTTTCCTACTTTAACAAATGTTCCTTTGTTGCATTCTAAGTTATCTGAAAGGAGGGATTTTTCTTTGTTCTCCTTTGTGTCCACATTGCCTAGCATATAGTAAGTGCTTAAGAAATGCTTGTGGGCTGATTGACGAGTGTCATGAATATCATGTGGCATGTTGGTTCTTTAAATAACTATCAATCATGAACTTATATGTCTCAAACAATCTGTTTAAAAGAATTGAAACACACTTAACCAAATCCAGAGATTGGAAATCTAATTTTAAAAAAGTAAAATTTAAAAACACAAGTTATTCTGTGTGATTTAGTCTGAAGTAGTTCTCCAAATACAGGGAAGGATCAGTTTATGAAAAATGGCATGAGGATGGGCTTGAACTTGAGCTCTGCCTGCTATGTGTCTCAATTGCCTATCTCATCTTCAAGATCAGGGCCCAGGACTTTTAAGGTAGAAAGCGTTTGCTACTGCTTGTGGTTTGCTAACAATAGAATCATCTGTTCCAGTATTTTCCTTCAAGTTAAGGATCACGCCACAGAGATAGCTAATAACCAATTCATTCCCCCAACAAACGTCTTTCTTTTCCCAAAGATCCCATAAGGAGGACACTTACAATGTTCTTGAAGAAGTGAACTACAGGGTTGTCATCGTAAGTGCGGCCATGCTGAGACTTCTGTGGCAGGGAGCCATAGTGGCCAGCTCTTGTTGCATGATGTAGATCCTGAAATGCAAGATGCAAAGCCTGACATAAAGATACTGCAAAGTGGACATAAACAAAGAAAGTCATAGAAACATAGAAAGTCAAATGTAGAGGTTTAGGTGAATACCTAAAAAAAGATTTTTTTCAAGTACAAGCATTTTTTCAAATATAATACACATTTTTCTATACCATGGTAGACATCGTCATTCATTTTTCCATTATTATGTAGAAGTGTACATGTTACAATATATGTTACTGAAAACATGACTTGTAGTTTGCTTTGGGAGCAGCTTGTCTTTACAATTCTGGTAGACCCATGCCTGTTGAAGTTATAATTTAGAGTATCAGACAATGGCTTAGCCCTCAGTGTTAGGTCAGGGGAAGGGCAATTCTGTTTAAGGCCAAAGGAAGGTTAAGGAAGGCGCACAAAGATATCACTCTGTTATCCAAGCTGTCAGTTTTGATGAAGGGAAATATCCTAGGAGCTACCCATTGACTAACTAGTAAAAACAAAAGAAGTATCAGACCATTAACTCTAAAGTGGTTACATAGCATGAAATAGCCTTGGTCAACTGAAATGGATGTCTTGTGCTCTAACAATAATGGGGTCTGCACAATTTGGCACAATAACTGCCACATTTTGATTTAACAGGAGGTAGAGATGTAAGCACTGTTGGGTATGAGTGACCCATGGCAGATTCATGATCACTGGGAACCATAACTTTCTAGCTCAGTAAATACAGCAATAACAAGGGGGGCACAAGGTAGTCACCAACTGAGACCATTTCATCACAGTCAAGAAAAGAATGAATTCATAAGGGGAAACTACTGCTCTTTTAGGACCCATACATTCTGTGGATAACAATAAAAATTCCCAATATTCAACTGTACCAAAGACTTTTAAGATACTTAAGAGGGAGAGAAAAAGCAAGGAAGTTAGTCATATGAAATTCTATAGGAGAAGAGGCAAGGAAGAGGAAATCAGCAAAATGTGTAACTGGAAAAAAAAAAAGGTGAACTGGCCATTCTATGAGAGCAAGGGATAACCAATAAACATTTCACTAAGATAAAGAAAATGAGCTAAAAGCCTAGCAGGGTGAGTGGGCTGTATGTGATAGATGTAAAAGAGGACATGAGCAAGGATGGGAAAACATGACTGGCTTGTGATCTCTACCCACAGCTCTAAGATCACATAACCATTAGACTGTAGCAGAAAAGAGAAGAAACTACATTTGGGTATAATGGGTTCAGTCAAAATATAACGATGTTCAGCAAAAAAAAATCCACCAAAAAGCCTTGTAAAAAGCATACCCAAATTAACATTCAACAACTAGATGTCAAAGTGGTAGAGCCTAGGACCTGGAGTCCAGAAGTTCAAATCCTGGCCCACATGTTTATATAGCTGTACAACCCTGGGCAAGTCACTTAAACTCTCTGAGTCCCAGGTTTCTCATAGGTAAAACAAAAATCTGCAAAATAAAGAGCACCTACTTCATGAAGATCAAATGAGAAAATAGATGTAAAGAACTTTGCAAACCTTCAAGTGCTATATAAGTAATATTTAAAATGATTTCTTTCTTGTATGCCCTATTTTGCAATATGGTTTCTCTTTTTCACATTGTACATAAATACACATGTTCTGCTGCTTGATTATGTTATGAATGTGCAAGTATGAAAAAAAGAGAAAAAGGAGAACAGAAAAAAAACAGAACAAAAAAAAAGAAAAAAAGGAGAACAGAAAGACTTTTTTATAAGGTCAGGTTAACTTGTCATAGCCATCATTCAGTGAGATATAGTCAAACTACTCACTCTAAGTGTGTTAAAATGCAATAAAAAGCCATTTTCCCCCCTAATGGATTTATTTTTCACATTAGGTTTATGAGACCTGCCCTCTTTCAAATGGACATTTTGCTACAGACAAGATTTGCATGTATGCCATGAAGATTTTGATACTCTTTTTCTTGATTGTGGTTTCAAAAGTTACAGTAATACAGAATCCTGCAGGAATTGTTATGATGTTGCCAAACAATTCCAGGTGGGCAACAAAGAGGTTCCCATCATTTTCATTAGCTTGGAGCAATTTTAGTGGATTGCATTGTTGTCAAAAATGGGTAAACAAGAGCTGAAATAAACATTGACAACCAAGAAGTGAGTAGTTTGATTTCTAAGGATAAGATTAGAGCTCTCCTTTCAAAATGCTTATACTGTTAACAAAAAAGGTATCTGGATGATGCTTATAGCATTCAAAATTTAATGAGATCAAACAGTTTTTTAACTGGTAGAATGAATATAAGCCAAATGAAACATGGCTTAGGATGTCCCCATGAGGAAAAAGATTGGGATACCATCATTTTCCCTCAAAACAGCCGCTCCGCAGACAACCTCCCTTCTGGCCTCTATCAATGAGCACCATTCTCCTAAGTTACTGAGGCTTGAAATCTTGGAGTAAACTTTGATTTATCCCTTATATCAAGTCAGAGACTTGATGCATTCTCTTTCAAAAGCTCATGTTTGTCCTTTCCTTTCCAATTACCTTTATCTAGCCTTTCTATCACTGTCCTAGACTATTGCAACAGCCTCTTATCTGGCCTTTTTTAATTGGCACTGGGCTCTTCTCAAAGCTCCAAAGCCAACCTTCATACATACGTCTTACTTAAATGGATCTGTGATCTCATCTATAAAAAATCTTTCCTTCAACCATGTTGATTGAAATTCATCCCTATATGCCCATCCTGTGTAGAACTAGTCCTTGTCTTCCCATAAGTTCACTAGTTGGAAGTATATTCAACATACTGGGGGCTTTCCTTATTTTCTCCTGACATTCCTTGGTCACCTTGAATGAATGACCTATATTCCTCTTGAATCAACTGTTTCTTTAATGAAACAGTAAGCAGAATCAGGAAAATAATGTGCACAATACTTACACACACACACACACACACACACACGAAAGTGAACACTGCAAAGTTATAAAGAACATGTTTAGCCCCAAAGAAAAATATGAGAAGAGGTCTTCCTCTACTCTGCAGAGTTAAGTAGGTAGGGGTAGACGGGGTCCATAGGTGTGGAAAATTGCACGTGATGTCAGATTTTATCAACGTATTGATTAGTTTTGCTCATTTTTTCTTCTTTTTCCTTTTCTTTTTAATTTTTTAAAGAAGGGTTGGCTTTCCAACGTCGCTAATGTGTTTCTATGAACTTGAAATAACATCTATTCTACTGTCTGTCTGCCTATCCCAAATCTGCCTGCCCTTCAAATGGAACCAGTCAATATGCCTTTATTATATGTCTACTGTGAGCAGAGCACCACATTAGACTGGGGGGTGGGGTGGGTAGAGAGGACAGGAAGAAAATGGGAAACAGAGTTTAGAGAACAATGAGTCCCAGCCTCTAAAGCCCTTAAAATCATGTTGGGGAGAAGGAGATAAAACAGGCATCTATAACCTACAGTATTACACAATAAGTCTATTAGAGAGTTATATACCAAAGTGTTAAGTGGGGTCTGACGAAGAAGGGAAGGCTTTGAAAAGGAGGTAGTACTTGAGATGGGCTTTAAAGGATGACTAGGAGTTCAATAGGAAAAGTGGGGAACTGTGGAGAGTGAGCATTCTATGCCTGGAGAACAATGAAGTGCTAGCAGAGAATTGTGAAGGGGGCCCTGAGAGTGTTTGGGAGTGGGGCAGAGAGCTGCCCAGTCTGACAGAAGCATATAGTGCATGGAAGGGAACAAGATGAGATATGGTTGAAAGGGAGTGTGCCTAGCAAATTTGCAGTTTCATATGCAATCATCTTTTTATTAATTGTACAATGTTATAGAAATGCTTGTTTTATTCCATAAATTAAAAAGAAAATTTAAAAAAGAAAGGGTGTGCCACGAGATTGTGGAGACTCTAGAATGCCAGGGGAAAAAGCTAGGACTTGAGAAGCAGTAAGGAGTCATAGAAGCCTATTAAAAACTGTTAATCACCTAACAAGACCTATGTTTAAGAAATATTGTTCTGGCAGAAATAGGATGCACGAATTATAGGAGGGAGATTGTATGTGTGGGAAGACCCAGCTCTACTTTCTCTCTGAAGACTTCTCTGAGTCTTCTAATTCTCTCCTCTAAACTAAAACAAGTCTAGTCGGTACCACATGGTTCCATGCTTAGTCATCTCTCTCTTATTATCTTGTAAAGCTCTTCTGTTAACCTTGTCTCCTCAGCAAGATAGTAACTTCCTTAGGGTCTTGTTTCCCAATCAGCAAAATGGCTACAATAAAAGGAATGCATGCCCCATGCCTACCTCCCTCACTAGCTTCTTATGAGGTATGTGAAAACCCTTTTTAAAAGCATGAAGTATCATGAAAATGTAAGGCATTGTTATTATCAGCTCACAGGAATGTGACCGGAATTACATAGACTGAATTCAAAGTGCCTGACCTCCTCAAGAGAAGACTCCCACAGAAATGAGAACTTTCAGATAACAGACTGGCAAGGAAAATAGCAAGAGCTCTTCAACTAATGAGCCTAGGGGCTGCTGGGAAATGGTTCTCTTCAAAGCTCTCTAGCTCTTAGAGTATGGAAAGTATGCCCAGAGAGGTTATTTACTAAACACCAGCCCCATGGTGTGAAAGAATTAATGCACACTTAAAAAGGAAGCAATTGACTCCCTCATAAAGTATGTTGGACAGGCTAAGAAAATAGGAGACATTTTGAATTCTCAATTTTTCCACATGCTGAAAATTATTTCCTAGCTTTTGAGTCAAGGTAGTATCATTCTGTACTGAATCATCTCCCAGCTTTTGATGAAATGTAAACAAGTATCTTAAAAATGAGAGAAAAAGAAAGAAGAGTCAGAGGCAGAAAAACAGAGAGAGGGATGGAGAGACCGAGACAGAAGGTGGGGGAGAGAAAGAGAGATAGAGAGGGAGAGAAGAAGGGTAATAGACAGCTGGAGGGAGGAGAGGAGAAAGAATGTTCATATAGGGCAGCTAGGTGGTGCAGTGAATAGAGCAGTGGCACTGGAGTCAGGAGGACCTGAGTTCAAATTTGGCCTCAGACACTTGACACACTTATTAGTCTGTGTAAGCTTGGGGAAGTCACTTAACCTCACTTGCCTTGCCTTCCCCCCTCCAAAAAAAAAAAAAAAGAATGTTCATATAATAACGCATTCCTACCTTTTGAATGAATTTGCATAAAGAGTAAAATAATATAATGTATGAACATGAAAAATGATGCTTGATATCATCAGTAATGATGTCAATCAGAGGGGCCTGAAAATTAATGCTGGCTGATGGCTTTGTAATGTTAATCACTGGTTACTGATTAGTGTAGTCACACTAAAACTTGATCTTTCGATGTACATACATGTGGAAATGCTATTATTTCATTTACTTTTATTTCAGTTCTAGCTAAAAATCTGAGTGTCAGAATTCAGGCTACAGTTTTGTGGGCATACATACATACATATATATACACATATATGTATATATACATATTTCTGCATGTATACTTACAAAATAATAAGAGAGCTGACTTCATATAACGCAGTGCTAAGTATTTTTACACAGTACTTTACAAGCATCATTCCTTTTGATCTTCACAATAATCTGTGATCTAGTAGTGTAAAAAACATCACACCTGAGGAAAACAAGGCTCAGAGGTAGTAAAGGATAGGGCTGAGACTTCCACTTAAGCCTTGTGATCCCAAATTCAGTGATTGCTCTACTCTTACAACGGCCACATAAAGCATGGTATAATAGCTAGAATATCTGGCCTCAGTCAGGGAGACCCACCCCCCCCCCGCCCCGCTGTGTTTTAAGTTTTGTTTCTGTATAACCCAGTCATATTAAGTCACGTAATCTCTCAGCACTTCAGACCAGTCTCAAAGACAACAAATTGCAGAAAAGTTATATGTTAATAAAGGAAGTTCCTCACCAGGAATTCCCTTCATAAGTGAAATAAAAAAACTCCTGTAAATATAGAGATGTATATAGAAATATATATAATATAAAACATACAATATATAATAATGCATATTATCATGTATTATATAACATAGCCAATATATAATATATACGTGTTATAACATGTAATATACCAAAGACATTTATTATGTAAATATCATATAATACAAATACAGATAGATATACATATGTGAGAAACCTATGATTTGGTCAGTGTGGAAACTCCCTTACTGGATAAAGATTTATAACTTCTCTCCAATGTTTAGTCTAAGGATTGCTTCAGGCACTGAGCAACTTCTCCATGGTAGCATAGGTAATATGTGTTCAACCTGGGACTAAACCCCAGGACCTTCCACTGAGGCCAGACCTTTATCTGTCCATTTCTCTGGGCTACTTCTGCATTGTACAAAAGGCTGAGTGTTCAGGAGGCAATCACTAAATACTAGTTGAAGGAATGTGATATTTTGAGTGGAATATTTTGTTCAATTTTGACCAATCCCTGCTCTCAGAACTGTGCTTCGTTACATACAGTTGATTGATTGTATCACTCTAGATTACATGTCTTAGAATATAAAAAGAAACACAGATGTAATATTATTACAATAAACTCCATGGATCTTTGTTGTACAGAATTTTGCTTGAAATAAGTAGGCAGACTGGAATATCTTTTTGTTGTTGTTGTTGTTAAAGAGAGATTCTTGTACTTTTTTTGTTAATGGCTTTAACTTATAATTATGTTTGGTCTGTAGAGAATTTCATATGAACCATCATTCTATAGCCAGAAATAGGAAGCAGAGAATGTGGAGAGACCACCCGTGAGTGGTAGCTGAAGAATTTAAAATAGTAATTTAGCAACATTTCTATCTGGTGCCCTTTCACAGGCTTTCAAATAGGTCCTCTTTATTTGTTCCTTTGTATGTCTTCATATGAGAGGGTGAACCCAAGAAAAGGGTTAAGGAATTCACCCTTAGCTGATAGAGCAAGAATGTCAACTAATTATGAGGGTGTCTTTATTTGGCCCCTTTACATAGCTTAAAGAAATGTCTGTCAGTACCATGTATAGTACTGTGGGATAATCACAAGGGTGCATGAACTCAGCAAACGGGACTATTTCATTCTTGTTTCAGTGCTTTTTAGCTGAAGGTATGCCATTAAGTCATAACTCAACTTCCCTTAATAGTCCCAAACTATCACCTACCTGACAATAGATGGCTTCATTTTCAGAATGAATTCAAGCAAGATGACATTACTATGTTGAAATTGTTTGAAGGGGTCAAGCACCTTTCTAAGAAAAGAAATACATGACTTTCTGCTCTGCTGAATTCCATTCATAGTCAAGGCAGGCACAGGCAGAGGAAATTGTACCCTTGGGGTGACTTATCATGGAGTCATAAAACTGAAGAATCAGAAAGAACTTACAAAGCCATCCAGTCCAACCCAAACCCCAGAGAAGTCCATCCTGTAACATACCCAACAAGTGGTTTTCCAGCCTCTGCTCAAAGTTCTCCAAGTCGAAAGAACCCAACACCACTTCTCCAATCCCATTCCACCTTTGGACTTTAAGGATCTTTTCCCACAACAGTCTTTTCCCTAATTCATTTTCCAGTGTTTCCCTATCTCTGGGTTTCTCTTTTAAATTGCACACTGTCCTGGGAGGGAAATTTCTAGATGCTTAGAGGGGAGTTTCTCAATTTGCTTTCCCAGAATCAAAGGGATTGGGCTCCTGGAGACCACAGGGGAGAGGTCAGAGTTGGAAAAGGGAGGGAAGAATTGCTAAAGGCACACTTTGCCCATTTCCTAGGTTTCCCCAAGGTTAGAATTCAATCTAAGGAAAACTTAGAAATAATTGAAACTATCACTGTTTGAAGTGTACCTGTTGGAAGTAAGCTCTGTGGGAGTGACTAAACAAATTGCCATATATAGGATCATTGATTTTTAGCTGGAAAGAAGCTGTCTTAATGGGGTACTTATTGTGCTTATAGGTATAAGGGACTACAGAGAATTCAGAGAAAGTTCGAGGAGACTGCATAAAGTGAAGAATTGCTGAGTGAGAACCTTCAGCATAACCAAAAGAACCCGGTAAATAGTGACTTCGATGATGTAAATGAAGGCGACACAAAAGGGTAATATAACTTAGTCAAAGACAATGGACAACGTGGATAGGGAATGACTAAGGGTAGCGAGGAGCCGACAAAAGTAGAAAGTGATGTGCACCATGAGCCACCCGGGCTCTCCGACCTTTTTATGTAACTTTTCAGAGAATTCGAATTGTAGGGGCCTTGGGTGTTTGTTGGGCGCCTGTTTGCTATGTCAAAACAAAAATTATCCATAAACATTATTTAGTGAGTCTTTGTTTTAGAAAGTTTTAAAGTTTTCCTTGAACAGAGAACTTCCCAAATTCTCTGATTAAGCATTTTTAGGTCAGCTGCTAAGAAGTCTGTTTAATTAGCTAATTGCTTTCTCCTCCTTACATTTTTTTTTTTACTGCAAATTCTAAGGCAGGTTAGCGGTGCTAATTTTTCTGAGAGGAAAGACCAAAGGAATTAAGTAGACTGCAAGCTTTAACAAAAATAAGAATTTTTTTTAAAAACTGAAGAATTTAGTCTGGAGACAGAAATTCAATGTCTGAATAATTTTGAGGATAATTTTGAGGACTATATTCTGTATATTCTGCATAGAAGTAAACATAAAAAGTATTGACCTGGAGAGGCTCTCTAGAACAACTAATGAAATCACCACCTCATAGAACTGATGAATGAAGCAAAAGGCCCTGCCGAGTAAGATTTGTATGGGCCTTTGGTCATGAATGTTGTCTTCTAACTTGGAAGTGAATTATGTGAAGAGGCAGAATATTATGGTGGAAAGAGAAACAGAAAACTTCAGTTTAAAGCCTAGTTCTGCCCCTTGCTAACTTTGTGACCCTAGACAAAAGCACATTATGATTTGGGGCCTGGATGTGGCAACATGTAAGATGAAGGGATAGTCTCTTTGGCCCTTCTAGTCTCTAACTTCCTGTCTTTCGGAGTTGGAAGGGACCTCCTTTTGGGTTCATTAAGACAAACCCCACTTGCCCTGCCTCCCAAAGTTTTTAGTCCCACGCACAACTCCCTGATTGCATAATATGAGAACCTGCAAAGGTTTAAATGATGCCATTTAAAGAAGAGTCATTTGATAAAAGAATTCTAAGAAGTTTTTTCTTTTTGGGGGGGGAATAACTAGCTCTCAGTTGCCCTGTTTTGCTCTCAGTCTGAGATAATGTTCTTCACCAGCAAGAGGAGCTCTTCTCCATTTCTTTCTGACTTATTGTCTATTAACTAAGAAAGCATCAAAAAGAGATTCTCATCTCATTTTCTCTCCAGTTGCTTTGTGGCTGTGAATTCTTCACTTTTTAACTAATAGCAGATTAGCATTCCCTTAACATGACGTGAAAATGAATCCCTTTGGACAGTATGAGTTGAATTGTGAACAAGGGTTTGGGATTTCTTAATAAAATATAGCGTTTGATTAAAAACAGTATATCCAATGAGTCTTTCATTGCTTCTCAAGAAAGCATTCAGTAAAGATTAATAACCACAGCTCTCAGGATTTCTGTGTTAGGAAGAAGAGGACCAAGAACTTCACTGATTTCATGTGAGGGAACAGAACAGTTTTGAAATCATTCTTTTGGAATCCACTATTAAGCAGATAGAAAGAAGGAAAAGAGAAAGAAGAAAGGGAAAAATAAAATGAATGAAAGGGAAGAAATGAAGAAGAAAAAGAAGGAAAGAAAGAAGAAAGAAGGAAGTAAGGAAGTACTAGAAGAGAAGAGAAAGAAGGAATGAAAGGAAGAAATCATGGGCCTCTCAGCCTCACACCATTTCTGCCCTCTCAGTGTTCAGACACGATTCACAGATTTGTGACTTTGAAAAGGTGGTCCAGGAAAGTTTTCAATTTCTTTTTCCCTTCCTTCTCATCTGCCTGTTGTTCTATAGGCCTCCCCTTTCTTCTAAGGAATTAATGATATTGAATGAATGAGAAGGAAGAGAGAATAATAATAATAATAATTCTAATGAACCTCTAGTGCAGCTATGATTAAACCTGAAATTTGCCTGAGTAAGTTCCACAGTCTTTGAAGGCACATGTGAATAAAAGTAAACTATATCTGTCAGTGCAGTAATCAGAAACTCCTGTTATCCTGCACTCTGTCTCGAACTCATGGAATGCAAGACCTAAAAAGGATCTCAGAGACTTATCTAGTTCAATCTTCTCATTTTACGGAAGAGAGAAACTGAGGCCTATAGGGGGGAGTGATGCTGCTATAATATAACGATAGGAGGTTTTCAAAATAAAAACCTCGTAGTAATCTGGAAGATAATGAAGCTTTTTTACTAATAACACAAAAAAAGAGATTAAATTGTGTTTGGTAATGTCAGCATTAGGCATTTCATTGTATTCTAGTTTACTGATGTTTGATAATCATGTGATCTGCATGGTAACTTTCTCTTTAATCAGAATACCTCCCTGGTTTCTCTATGTTAGATAACAGAATGTATTATGGTTATGGTACCTTATGTTTGTATTACAGTTTAAAGGTTATAACATGTCATGTACATCATCCCATTTGTTAGACAAAATCCCTGTGAGGTAAGAGGTGATAGGCGTGGGGGTGAGGTGATTATTATCTAGTTCCCGGGAGAATCAGGCTGGAATTCTGGTATCTGATTGTTCTTTTACACTTTGGTGCTTTTTTGACATGTTTTATAAACCTAGATGCGGGTCCAAGGAAAATCCTAGGGAAGATAATCATATTAAAAATGTGTCCTACCTGTATATAAATATATCCACGCTCAATTGTAGCCTTGGGGTGGCTGGTAGTGGGGAGGAAGGAGGAAAAAAGAACAAAGGAAAAAGTGCACAGCAGAGAACAAAAGAAAACCCATAATGAAGCAAAGAAAAGATAGGCAGCTTTCACCATAATGCACAGTATTTAATATATAGGCTTTCTTGAAATGATAAGTTATTGCTGTGTATTCTGAATTCTCTCCTAAGCTCTGCACATGACATGTTTTTTTCTTTTATTTTATATTTAACTTTAATATTTGTTTATAATGTTTCTTTTTCTTTTCTTATTACGTATTTAAGTTTTAGTATTTGTCTAAAATTAAAAAAAATTTAAAATGTGTCCTATGCATTGTTACCTGTTAGCTAACCAGCACCCCTTCTTTAGTCCCTTTCTCTCTGATTGATTTTCTATTAACTAAGAAGGCTTTCCAATAGGGGTTTTCCAGGAAGTTTAATGTACTCTCACATGACTTACTTAATCTGGGAGGGATTCATGTGACGTAGAGAATGGGATTTATATCATCTTTCTATAGATCCCTGTGGTTAAGTGACTGGTTGGTTGTACAATCACACAAGTTGGTGGGAAGGCATTAAGAGGAAAACATTTTTTTTTTGCCTTGAGCTCCATTTTAGTGACCTGACCTGAGTTAAAATGCAAAACTGGAAACTGAATTTGCTCTTACAGATTAAAGCAAATTAATTAGTATCACTCATTTAGCTATGGCAGTTAGTTATTAATTTATTGGATAAGGAATGGCATTCTAATTTTTCTCTTTACTTTTAAAAACATAGACATCTAATTATTTGGGTAAGCACTGATAATTAAGTACACACAGATATGTTTGGTTATTAAGCTTCTATTAACTTTAGGATTTCCCTGCTTTACTACTATTTTGAGGGTTATGGTTAAGTACTAGCCACTGCACCAAAGACAAAGCTAGGAGCTTGTAGTCAGTGATTAATAAATTCTTATTGATTGATTGATTGAAGTAGGAGTCAGAGAGAAGCTCTTCCTTCTCTTTTTATCCTATTGTGATTTTAAACAGCAATAGGAAGTTTTCAGGTTGGATATTACAAAGAATATCCTTAACATGGGAATCATTAAATAATTACTCTTTATAGCCTTCAGGAAGCAATCTTTTACACGTTAGCATAGGGACTAGACCCATTATTTTACTGGTATAGGTAACTCCTAGGGGAGAACAGTCCCTCTATCAGCAAAGGTTTACAATTTATAGTCTTAGATTATTGCTTAGGCAGTCACTCCAACAAGCATTTGTTAAGTGTCTACTCTGTGCCAAGTACTGAGGACACAAAGAAAGGCAAAAGACAGTCCCTGCTCTCAAGTAGTTTAGTTTTCATAGGGTAAAGAACATGCAAACAGCTATATTATCCCCAGGATAAACTGGGCATAATCTTAGGGGTAAGGCCCTAAGACTAAGAAAGACCCAAATTCACATAGGTAGTAAGCAGGGCTTCAACTTGAGTCTTCTTTCTCCAAACCCTTTCTACTCCCTCACATTGACTTTCAGAAATTCAGAGCTATGAAATTTAGTGTTGTAGTTAAAGAAACTGAACTAACTAGAGCATTGGGAACCTCATTTCTGATAGTAAGATTGTAACTTGTGCAACTTATACTGGAGAATTCTGGATTTGTAACCTTGCACCTAATGGTACCATTTTGAAATGAAGATAGTTAAAAAATTGAGAAAGGGCATAACTTGGTCATTGATGCCTCTAAGGGATAAATAACATGACTTTTAATATAAAGCACAGGATAATGAGAACGATGGAACTGAGAATATAAGTAAACAGCAATTCACATTTATATAGTATTTTAAAGTTTCTATAGCACCTGCTTCAGAGGTAGATAATACTTATATTCTTATTACCATCTTATACAGAAAACTGAGGTTCAGAAAAATGAAGTACCTTGCCTTAGGTATACAGGTGCTAAGTGTCAGGCCTGACATTTAAACCCAGGTCTCCAGACTCTGAGCCACGGTTTTCTCATGATAAAATGAATGAGCCTGATTAAATAATCTGTCTCTTCCACTTTTAAACTATGGCTTTGGTCTAGTATGCAATAATTGTGTCATATTGATCACATGGGGAAACTGAGCAATAAAGTACAGGTAAATCAGTGCAAATTCATCACTACAACTGAAATTCAATTTAATTCCACAAACTTTCATAAAGCTTCTGCTATGTATAATACATTGGACTAGCCCTGGGAATACAGAGACAAAGACAAAAATGAAAACAAATATTCTGCCCCTAAGGAGGTTAAATTTAGAAGGAGGAGGAGGTGAATAAAATCTTTACAGAGATAAATAATGACTTGAGGAAAGAGAAAATGGTAATAACTGGGGAGATCGGGGCAAGATTCAATGAGTAGGCAGTACCTATCATGGAAGGAGGATAAAGATTTTAAATAATTTTTCTTGTTGTTCAGTTGTTTCTGACTCTTCCTGATGCCATTTGGGGTTTTCTTGACAAAGATACTGGAGTGGTTTGCCATTTCCTTCTCCAGCTCATTTTATAGTTGAAGAAACTGAGGCAAACAGGGTAAAAACAATTTTCCTGGGGTCATCCAGCTAAGTGTCTGAGGCCGCCTTTGAACTCTGAAAGATTAATCTTCCTGACTCTAGGCCCAGTACTTTATCCACTGTGCCACCTAGCTGCCCATTTTAAATGATAGGGATGAGGAAAGAATAAATTCCAAAAACGAGGAAATAGTTTGTGTGAATGCACAGAGAAAATATTATTTTGGTTTATTTAGTTTGGTTGAAATGAAAAAATGTCAAACAAGTCTGGAAAGGTAGGTTGGATCCAGTTTTCCAATGGCCTTAGGCGTCAAGTTGGTGGAGTTATTTATTTTCGTCCTAGAAACAGAAGGTTTGAGGAAGATGAGTGATCTATTCAGACCTGTGCTTTAGAACATTGTTTGAGTAGCCATGTAGAGAATGAACTGAACTGAGGAAAGATTGTGGTCAGGAAAATCAATTAGAAGGCTGTTTTGTAATTGTCCAAATGAAAGGTTTTGAATTAGGGGTGGTGGGAGCATAGAGAAAGAAACTGATGGGAGGGAATATTGTGAAAGTAGAATCAACAGGATTTAGCAATTGTTTATTAGATATAGGGAATTTGGTAAAATCTAGGATACTAGTCCTAATGAGGACATAAACTTGGATGATGGGGAGGATGACGACATGCTCAGCAGAATAGGGACATTTGGAGGAGGGACACTTTTGAAGGATACTGTAAGGTTGGTTTTGTATACGTTGAGTTTGAGAAGTCGATGTGAAATCTAGGTCATATCCAGCAGTAATTAAGAGAGTCAGGACTGGAATTTTGGTGAAAACTTAGAAATGATTATATATAGGTAGAGGAGTCATCTTTGTAAAATGATAATTGAACCCATGGGAGCACAGATCACCAAGGCAAAGTGTTAGAGAGAAAAGCTGAAGTTGGAAGAAAACTAAAATCAGAACCTTGGAGAATATCAATTTTTTGCTTTTCTTAGTGGGGAGGCAATGGGGAAGTAGTGAAGGGGAAGAAGACACGACAGACAGCCAGGAGAACCCAGGTTAGAGAAGCCAACAGAGGGAAGAAGAGACAGGAAGAGGGAATAATGAAGAGTGGCAAAAGCTTCAGAGGTCAAGGAAAATGAGAATTGGACAAGGATTAGAGTCCAAATTGTAAAGAGTGGAGAAGGGAGATCTCTCCAAAGGAGGGCCAATTAAAGGAAGCAGACTGTTACAATTGGAGGAAAGAAGATTTAGGAGGGTCGTAATATCTATCTTTCTATTTCTGAAAGGTAGTCACAGGAACAGATTTATTCTCCTTGGTGCCAAAGGACAGAACCAAGAGCAAGTGGGTGGAATTTGAAAAGAAGTAAATGTAAACTCAGCGTAAAGGAAAATTTCTTCCCTAATGTTTGCATATTCAAAGGTGCAATGGGCAACTTCGGGAGGCAGTAGGTTCTCTCTCACTAAAGGTTTTTTTTCAGCAAAGAGCAGAATATTCTAAAAGGAATCCTTGTACAGGCAAAGGTTGTACTATGTGTGATCTAAGGTCATTCATTTCTACCCCCAAGATCCTGGGATTCTGTATTGTTACTTTTTTCTATAGGTAATGCCAGAAAATTCTACTCTGCATAGTACATAGGAATTTATTTTGTGATAAAATTGTTACATGTGTTGCAGAGAAAACTCAGGGCCTCAGTTGTTTTACAATGAATAGGGTCTATGATTTTCAAACCTTATTGGGAGTGGGAGTAGGGGAAGGGGAAGGCTTGTTCCATCCTTGCAGTGGCGGAGCGGAGGCATAGTTGGGTCTATTCTAGCACAATCCTTTGTCTCTGAGTCCTTTTGGCCTGTGGTTTAGGAAGCCACAGGGGCTCACAAGATGAAAGAACTGAATTCAAAACTACCAAGGGATTATGGACAAGTCACTTAATATCTCACTGCCCCAAATAATACTCCAATATTAAATTACCGATGAGTTGTTGATCTGTATCAATGAAAGAAGTTTCAAAGAACTGACTTGTCTGACTCTTCTCTTCATCAAGGTTCCCCTTCCACAGTATTATAGATTCTGACCCAGAAAGGACCTTAGGGGTCACAGAGTCCAACAGCCTTGGAGAAAGTTGCATTTTGAAAAAGGAAAAAATACAAACTTTAACAAAATAGTAATAATA
Source organism: Pseudochirops corinnae (assembly GCA_028646515.1). Classification (NCBI taxonomy): domain Eukaryota; kingdom Metazoa; phylum Chordata; class Mammalia; order Diprotodontia; family Pseudocheiridae; genus Pseudochirops; species Pseudochirops corinnae. Next base: position 173,523 of record JAQQSV010000119.1, on the reverse strand, counting down.
ATGATGTTTGCTGCCCTCTTCACAGCCTGCACCTACTAAGTCTCACTGCTGCTTATTTACTTAGTTGCAATCCAAGTATATGTTATTTTTGTCAGCCTTTCTACTCTGGATCATTTCATATATCTTTTTGTATTTCTTTATAATCCTCATACTTGCTATTTCTAACCATTTAATAATATTCCATTTTTCATGGGCAGAATACTATTTGCTCAGCCAGCCTTTTTCTATCCTTTTCTTCCCTTTTAAAAATAATTAAAATTATTTTGGAATTGTGTAGAAGAGCCTAAAAGAAATCTACAGGGAGTCGGAGGTGAAGAATATGAGCAGTATGGATTATGAGGGCCGAAAGGATAGAAAAGCATCATATTACATCATATCACCATTTCAAACTTCCCAAGGCAGAATGGTGAAAACAGGCTGGGAGGGTTCTGAGTCTTCCAGAGTACAACTAACAGGCTGTTTCTCATCTAGCCCCTTCTACCAACTCCCTCCTCCTCATTTTTCCTGGAAAACTAGGCTGAACCACTAGGAAATTAAGGTTATAACCAAAGAAATACATTATTTAGACAACATGGTTCTAGAGTGTCCTCTTTTTCTGCCATAATTTTATTTCTGGGAGTAAATGATTTTTAGAAGAAGAAATTATAAAATTGCTGGCCAAACAACTTTTAATATGATGCCCCAGGGGAAAGGGTAAGTTATTTCTGGTAAAGTTCAGGAGGTTTAGAATTTGCATTTCAGAGAAGATTCTATTCTGCATGATATACCGAATTTTTCCTTTGAACTTTTTAGAGCTGAATAAAAGTAAAACTATGGTTTTTTTTTTTAATTCTGTATAGAGGCAGTCCCACATCCATTCCCTAGAGAAATACACAGGTAAATCTTCTGATTCTGCCTGAAATTCCAGTATTACCTCATGACTTGTCAACAATAGTATACTACATCAGGGAACCTACATGTTAACCAACTTTCTAACTGGACTGGTAATACATCTTTGTTCATTTGCCCTGTGTCATACCCAGAAACCCACTCTAATATATTTGTGTATGTATTTAAATATACAAATGTGTATATAATAGATTAGTATCTATTATCTATATTTAGCTTTAATTCTCTACCTATATTGGAAGAGGATCTCCCTGTTTTTTCTAGGCTGGAAGTATAATAGCCACTCATGAATCTGTAGTCCTATTCTGAAACATCATTTCCTTTGTCTTTTTAAGATGAGCCTTCTTTACTGCCTAGCCTAGAGGCTTCTTCTACATTTGGGAAAGACAACTCCAATGGTACCATTTGATAAGCCATTACCTGAAGAGTTAGATGCATCTCTCTCTGTCTCTATCTCTTTTCTTTCTATCTCTGCCTTTCCTCTCTCTGTCTCTTTCTATCTTTCCTCTCTCTGTCTTTGTCTCAATTCAGTTAAATTTCAAGTAATTAAATTCAACAAAAATTTTCTTAAAGTGTCTAGTGAATGTAGAATACTGTGAAAGGTGCTGGCAATGATGTAAAATTAAATAAGACTTAGTTCCTGCCCTCCTGATGATTATATAATAGCTTAGCACCTTGTGGAAGGCTATGTGGTCATGACTAAGTATGGAAATGGACTGGGAGAATAGAGATTGATTAAGGACTTGGAGGGTACAACATGAAAGAAGAGTGGGTCTGGTATAAGTGAGAGAACGGAAGGATAGGAAGTTTTGGTCAGAAAGTAGAATTTAGAAGTTAAGGATTTCGGAGCTAATATACATCTCCTGAACCAGGATTGTAGGATTCAGAGCTAGAAGCTACCTTAGAGTTCATCTACCTTAGGTCAGTTTCTTCATTTTACACATGAGGAAACTGAAGCCCACAGAGTGAAAATGTCTTTCCTAGGTTCATAAGAGACTAAATATTCATATCAGAGAGTGAACATTAGAGGCAGGATTTGAACTCACATTATCTGCTTTTAGAATCGGGGCTCCAGTGTTCCATCCTAACACCCTGCATTTATGCATTTCATTTCATTTCCTTATGCATTTCAATCTGCAGCTAAAAGGATCCATTGAGATAGCATTTTGTTATGATTTCACTGAAGAGCAGTGACCAGGACCAGAGGCCTGCCTGAAGAAGATAAAATAGTAAGAGTTCTGAAGATTGATGCCCTGGTTGAGGTGATAGAAAGAAATCCCGAGGGGAATGCTTGGAACGTGAAGGTTCTGCACATGAAATCAAGTTTTTTGATGATTCTCCTCCCTCTGGATTTAGTTCAATACAGGGAAAGCTTTGGTTTCCATTCATATTATTTTCCTAACTTTGTCCCATCTGTTCAGACTCTTTGCCCTTGGTCTGTGAATGTACATGAGTGAGAAGGAAAGAGCAAAGAATAAGGCCAGAGGAAATTGAATCACAAGCCAATGCTCCCTGCAAGCTTGTTAGAAAGTCATAAAAATCCTTGTCAAATCCCTGTCTTACAGCGTTTATAGTCTCCTCTCTGCCTGAGATGAGCTTATTCTTTAACAGAATTATTTTGCTGAAAATGAGTCATTTAGACATACTCTCTTAACAAACACAGAGCCAGGGCAGCATATTATCCATCAGATGGGCAAATACAGTCACCTGCTTCTCTCCTCTATGTCTAGGAATCAATGAAAATCTAACACCAAATTCACTAGGAACTATATCTAGATGGGAGAGAAGCTAAAAGAGGCCTCAGTTTTCCGAAGCTTAAGGTGAGTATTGATTTATCTGGTTACATTTAAATAAACAAATGAATTTTCTTCACTTTCTTTTTGCCTTTCAAATTCCTACCAATCCTCGAAAACCGAACTCAAAGGCCATTCCTTTCCTTGATCTTCTTTTTTTCCTTGGATCCTCAGATGGCTTTGGCCATTTCAGAGAGGAGCCACAGTTAAAATCTGCCCCCTGCCCCCTCCCCAATGTATATGAGGGTCAGCTGGTTGAAAAAGACCCAACTAAAAAGTATGATGTATTCTTTAGTGAATTATGTACTGAAACACATTATGTTTAACACCGCGTCTCCAATCTCCATGCCTTTGCACTTACCAAACATGCCTGGGATGTACTTCCTCTTTCCCTCCACATGATGGAGTCCCTCTCTTCCTTTAAGCCACGACTAAAGCACTAGCTTTACATGAAGCCTTTTCCCATCTGTGCGACTGCCAATACCCTTCCTCCTAAACTACCCCGTGCTCAGTAACCTAGTATATATTGGTATTTATTCACTTCATACTAATGCTATATATATATATATATATATATATATACTTCATACTAATGCTATATATATATATATATATATATATATATATATATAAAATGTATATATATATATATATATATATATAGACCATGAGCTCCTTTCCAGAAGGGACTAGTTGTTTCATTTTTTTGTATCCCTAATTCCTAGAATGGTGCCAGGCATATAGTAATTAATTAACACTTGTTGATCAATTGAAAATATCCCCTAATATACATAGCAATCTCTTTTTTTTATACAGAATACATTAAAAAATTGCAAACATAATGTTTTATGCCTCATCACCCTGCCCTTCATATTTTATTGTGTACGAGTGGTATATGTTCGTGCCTTGTTCCTTGCTGTTGTTCAGTCATTTCAGTCATCTCTGACTCTTCATGACCCCTTTTGGGATTTTTTTTGGCTAAGATACTGGTTTGCCATTTCCTTCTCCAGCTCATTTACAGATGAGGAAACTGAGGCAAACAGGGTTAAGTGAACTGCCCAGAAATGTCTGAGGCTGGATTTGAACTCAGGCCTTAGTCTTTACTAGACTTTAAATTCCATGAAGCAGGTTCTGTGACTAATCTGAATTTTGGATCTCCCCCAGGGCCTAGCAAAGTGCTCTGTACACAAGAAGCATTTAGCATTTGTTGAGACTTGTAAGTCACATCTCCGTTATGTGCATCAGTAGAGGAATATGGCCAGTTTGTAGCCTCAAAGAGCAGGGGGCTCATTTTACTTTGGCTCCGGAATGTATTTCTGTATTAATATTAAGAATATATAAAGAATATGTATGCTTTGGGCAACATTTCAAACCAAGTCATAAAATTCTTGGGAAGACCCAGATAACTCATTTAAGAAAACAGAATGAGAGAGAAGTACAGTATGTAATGGAAAGAAGTAACTATCACTCAGGAGAATAGGGGTAGAATCCTGGCAATACTGGCCCATCTACTTACCTGTGGGACTGTAGGCTAGTCACTTAAGCTTCTCCAGGTTTCAGTTTTCTCTTGTGCAAAGTAAGGGGGTTGAATCTCTAAGCTTCTGTGTAGCTCTAAAATTTTATAATTCTATGCAAAACAAAGAGCATACACAAACACAAAATGGGAGATGGGGCAGGAGAGATTTTGTGGAAGCAAAAGATTTAAGGGTCATACTGTTCTTAAAACTAAACATAACTTAGTCATGCAGGGCTGTAGTTTCAAAAAGATTCTAGGAAGCATCTAGAGGAGAGTGAGGCCCATTAATAAGACAGGCCTTTCTCAGAAAACTGCCTTGTCTAGGTCCCTGTGATTAAAGCTTCATAGTGAGGACTCAAAGCAAATAACCAAAAAGATTATTTTTTTTATATGGGTCTTATTAGGAAATCATAGAGAATTGAATAAATTAAGGCAGAGGAGAGTGGAAATGACAGCTTTTGATACTGTATGAGAGACAAGGAGTAGCTTTTCCATTTTTTTGTAAAATGGATACAACAGATGTAAGTTGTAGCAGGAAGTCTACTTATTTCTCATTTCCTGACTGTCTTTCAATACCTTCTCTAAAGATTTTGGTCTTTTTTTTTTTTTTTTGTAAAAATGAGAGAAATATCTTGAATCATAGGAATCATTTGATCACGTGGTCCTGGACCTCAAGGAGCAAGTTGGCAAGATAGGACAAATGCATTCACATGAAAAGTTAATAACATGGCCTCAAGAGCAGATACAAGATGAAGAAGGGTAATCACTGCTGGATCTGGAGTCAGAGAATGTGGATGACCTTGGACAAGTCATTTAACCTTTCTGGACCTCAGTTTCCCCATCTGTAAAATGAAGGAATTAGACTATATGACTTCTAAGGTCTTTTAAAGCTATCTAAATATGTGATCCTGTGGTCCTAAGAAGATGATAGGTTCCCAAATGTATAGATAATAAGGACTTCAGGAAGTCAGAGAGGGGCAAGATCACTGGCAGGGATGTTGGATAAAGCTTATGGAGTCCTTTTATCTCTAATTATTTCATTAGGAATTGGTAAAAGTGACAAAAAAGGAAAGAAAAATCTATAGTTTCCATGATATAATAAGGGCTAAATCAGGTGAAACATACAGAAGCACCTGGCTGCTAGGACTCAGGGCAGAAAAGGATGAGGGTTTGTGGGGCTGGGGAGGCGGGAGGTTGGAGAGGAAGCTGGTCTCAAACTAGAGATTTCTGGACCATCACAATGTCTAACCCTCTTTGCCTTCTTCCAGTCTGGTACAGAGTTTGGCAAATCTGCATGTAGGGAAGAAAGGCCATTGTTTAACAGGTTAATTCAATAAATATTTATCAAAGGCATACAAATAAGTGCAGAGCACTATGATGTACAATCGAACAGCCCCTGTCCCTAAGCAAACCTAGGAAACTACTGGTACAAAAATCAAGAAATACTAAGCAAAGAGAAAGTAACTTCAAGAACATGCATGGTAACAATTTTGGGCCATATGAAAAGGCTTCCTTTAGGAGGCAGCACTGAGTTATTGGGTTCTATTGATTCAATGAGGCAAAGGTGTGGAGAGAATGTATTCCAGACCAAAGCAGGTCTCAAGAAACACTGATTTGACAGGTTGCTTCTAAATCAGCTACATTTTAAGGTAAAAAAGAGAGGAAAAATATATGTGTGGGTGCATATTTACATGTACATGGCCATTGCTGTTTCTCTGGAAGTTCACATAAGAAATAGTACTTGTTTTAGAAGAACTTGGTAAATAGGACAAATTAAATAGAGAGAAAGGGAATTGGGTTGTGTCCTATACCCCCTCCCCACCCTCAACTCCTTTATCTAGGGGTGGGGAACCTGTGGCCTCCAGGGTGAAATATGGCTTTCTAGACCCTTGGGTGCTGCCTTTTGACTGAATCCAAGTTTTACAGAACAAATCCTTTTATTAAGAGGATTTGTGCTGTGAAGTTTGGATTCAATCAAAGGGCTATACTTGAGGACCTGGGGGGCCACATGTGGCCTCAAGGTTGCAGGTTCCCCACCTCTGCTTTTCTCATTTGACCTTCATGCCCTAACACCACCCTCGGTTGTTAACATAATATTTTCTAGAAACTACTTTGATCTAATATACATACCTACCTCCAAGCCCAAGTTTTCAGATGGTATAGTAAGCATATCCTTGGATTCACTGTGACCACTGGTTGTCCTTGTACTCCCTCTTCTTTTTCTTAGCAGCAATCATGAACTAAGCAGGAGCTCTGAATTTGGGTAAATATAACTTTTCTATTGTCAGAGGTGTTATCTCAATCTGCCCCCCACCCCTTTATACCTTTGCCTTAATAGTTCCCTGAGTATTTTTTTTATTTTTGCCCTCCCTCGGGGGTCTTGGTATCACTGAAGAACTCTTGCTCTTGGGTAGTACATTGGGAATTTCAGAAGGTCAAATTCAGAGCTAGTGACTAGGTCTTTGGGAGGATGCCAGGGCAGTATTGTCCATAATTGATCACTGGAGGAATAACCTTGAGGTTCAGTGCCCATAACTTGAGATCTAGTTAGCTCTAAATCTTGTTGACTTAGAGCTCTGGCTTTGTTGCCTTGTTGCTGTTTCATCCAAATTATCTCTTTCTCTGGAGGGAAATGGTAGATGGGTAAAAGTTGCCAAGAGCATATTGAAGTTGTGCCCCAATAAGTTCATAATTTCTGAACCACACTGGCAGGATGTTTTCCCATTCTGTCATCTACCAATTAATCTTTTTGAGCATTGTAAAGGAGCTGTCTTGCCTGGAATTCTTCTTATTTATAGACCCTGTTGCAGCACCCCTCTTTTGCCCACCCCAGTCATAAATAAAGCATCCTTAAGGTGAATTTAGTCCAGTTTGGTCTGTTCAGTCCATCTTAGTCCTTAGTGCATCTATTCCACAATGATGAGGGCAGTTTCTTGAAAGAACAGCTAACCAGTGGCTACTTTGTTCTCTGGTTGGTTTTATTTGGGACAAAGACATTAAAAAAAACCCTTTTTTTTTTAGAAGGAAAACATATCTAACTCAGCTGAACAGGAAGCAAATATACAAAGTCAATGAAAGGCCCTTCATAAGCAGGAAGGAGAAAGATTATAGGCTTACTCTTCACTCAATATGAAAACAACCATAGGATTGCAATTCAATATTGCCCCACTTAGAGGATGATAAACATTCAATGAGTCAAAGGAGAAAATGTTGGCATGGAGCTCATAGAAACTTCCCCAATCTGCCACTCAAATCCACCCGGTGGGAGAAGCAGCATGTTGTTCTTTTACCAAAACACATTTGGGAAACTGGAATAATAATTCAGAAATGTTCCTCTATGGAAAGAAATCAGATTAAGACATCCTTATTGTTATTATTATGCTTTTTCATATTATACCCAAGTGGAGTGTGGAAGGGTATTGGACATTTTAAGCATGAGGGCCTGAAGATTTTTATTTTCTGATAAAATGTGATTTCACAAAGGCACATATTGACATAGCATCCCCTGAATTTTAATAACCTCTATGCTCTGTCTACAGGATGACAAATATCTCACTGAGAAGTGAAAAATTCAGCCGACCATCCAGATGTTTGACATTGTGCAAAAAAAAAAAAAAAGTACAGATGGATGATTGAATTTTTCATTTTTCACCAAGAGGTTTATTGTTGTATATACTGACTTAGTCTGGAATGAAAGCATGGGTAGTAAGTGATTGGAATGTATTATAAAGTTCAACTGATTCATTTGACAGATAAAGAAAATGAAGCTCAACATCACATGGTTGGTAGAACTGGGACTTAAATCCAGATTTGGCCTCACTTCAATGCCACAACTACTGTTTCCTTCTTCAGCCCCTCCCCCACCCCATTAAAAGAAATCAAGTTTGCTGAAAAGTTCTTAAAGCTTGAATAACCACAAAAAGCCAGGGTAAAAGAAAATGCATTCTGTTTCCCAGTCTTTTCATTGGAGAGCAAAGAGTAGATTTCTTTTTTTCAAGTTTAAGAGCTGTAGGTTGGCTCTCTCACAGTAGTAAAGGAAATGGTGTGATTTGTTGGTTATCTAAAAGTTATTCATAGGGTACTGGAAATTATTAAAGGAGATCACTTCCATATTGCTTCATTTGGGGAAATGAGCCCTTAAAACATGATATTTGATTGACATTTAAATGTCAATGAGACATTTATGAGAAATAATAATTTCATTTGATGCAGAATCCAAGGTTACCTCAGCGTAAGACTCATTTTTAGGGCACCAGCTACTGTATTCTTCCTTCTAACTTCATTCAACCTTAGTCTCTATAAGTCCTTGGCTATCATGACTTGTTTTCCATGGTGATCATGTTACATTTCCATAGAGAGGATGTAATGGGATTCTACTCTGGGCAACTGTAGTACCAATACCCCAAGCAATGCCAGTGCTCCTGAAAGGGGGGAAGACTTGAGCACGATAGATGCAGAACACAAAATGTACTATGTCAAAATTTCAAAATTTGGATTTTGTACAGAAGGCAAACTGGGTGGGGGTAGGAGTGGAGGCAATTCCTGGGGAGAGAGTATTTGCTTTACAAAAGGATTTCTCATTGGATGGCTCTAATTGGCACACCTCTCCCCTCCCTCCGAATTAAAAATGTGATTAGATTTGTAAACAAAGTTTTCAGGAAAATTGTATGAAATAAAGTCAGCCCTATTTGTTCTGCCACCACCAGTAGCCCAACCAATGACATTGAAATTCACAAGATTGAGATTCACAAGACTGAACTTTCTTGAAGAGTGAACTTTCTGAAAAATCTAAAACCCAAGGCATCCTGGAAAGTGGTGGGAAGTGAGGAGCTGTCCAATTTAAAAAGACAGACTCATTCTGTTCCTGAGTCTGGGTAAACTGATCTTTTGTATCAGTGTCTAGCACAGCATCAGCTTACAGTTAGAGTTCCACCGTTCACCTCTCATCTCCAGACATTCCAGTTCGTTATCACTCTACTCCCTTATCCTCAACCCACAATCCTGGGCATCAGGAGGTGCAAATTCTTATATCAATCACTGTCTTTTGTTTCTAATATGTTTCTCACAGTGGCCACTATATTCAACTAATGAATCCCACAGTGAAGGCTGCCAGATGTAGACAGCATGATGTTTTAGATAAAAGACTTGATTTGGAGTCAGAGGACCTGGGTTTGAAGCCCAGTTCTACTTACTAGTTGTGTGACTTGAGGCAAGTAACTTATCCTTTCTGGGCTTTAGTTAACTCATCTGTAAAATGAGAGTACTGGGCTAGAGGGGACCTGTGGGCCATTTTGACTCTAAATCTGTAATCCTACTTAGCTTTCCATCAACTGGAATATGTGGTAGTACCCTCTGGGGACCCAAAGATTAGTTAGCCCTCAGTTTTTGTTCCCATAGTCTGCCTTCATTATTCACTGTGAAATAACAGATAATGCCTCTCTTTACCTATCTCAGTCCATTTGATGTGAAAGACAACATAATTAGGGAATTGGTTCAAAGTTCATCCTTTTAAGTTTGACTCAGTACCATTGGTTGCTGCAAGAAAAGTGCTCTGGGGCAGCTAGGTGGTGCAGTGAATAGAGTACTGACCCTGGAGTTAGGAGGACCTGAGTTCAAATCCAGCATCAGACACCTGACACTTTTACTAGCTGTGTGACCTTGGGTAAGTCACTTAACCACAATTACCTTGCCTTCCCCCCTCAAAAAAAAATAATATGCTTCCAGTTTCATGTGTTTAAATATATGCTTATTATCCCTTTGTAGTTTTCCAAGTTGAGATAGTTTTCCAAGTTGCTAAATGTCTAGGTATAGTGACAGCTTCTATATAAAAATTGATAGAAGTAAGTTGCAATGGTGATTGTAACTTCCCTTACTAAGCCCCAGTTACTTAATGGAATTCTTAAATAAAATATTCCAGGGTATCCTTCCTCTCCTTCCACCCCTTCCAAAACTACCATAGTTCACATGCAGACTTTTTAGGCAGATAGAAAGGCCAAATGGATGTCAATCAATGAGCCGATCTTCCAGCAGATTAAATTTCTTTTCTGATTTTAAGTTATAAATAGTGGAAAAAGAACCGGTTTTGGAGTCAAAGAACCCAAGAGTCAAACCTCTTCTATCCCAGTGGCCTTGGACAAATTACTTAACCTTTCTGGGCCTCAGTTTCCTCACCTTTAAAATGAGGAAGTTCAAACTAGATAATTTCTAAGGTCTCTTCTAGCTTCCAATAGTTTTGATCCTGAATTTAGCCTCAGTAAAGAAAGAAGACTGGGAGGACCATAGCCTTCTCTCACTGCAAGGCTACTTAGGCTGAGGCCCTGGGGTGCGATCATTGCAGCCTAGTGACAAAGTACCAGGGAAACCCTATTCTGAATAGCTTAGCAGTTGCTATACCTGTTTATTATTCTTGTTGTTGTAATAATAATGACTATTATTAGAAACAACATGTCTTTACAAGGAAGGGACCCATCTATTATGATTGTTTGTTGCCTTGAAGCTGTAAATTCACTGTTGGTCTCATGGCCTGACACTTGAATCTTGGCAGGCAGGCTTGCCGCATATCTTCTGAATGTAACTCAAGTGGAGTTCTCCACATTCTCTTAAGTGTTTTTCCCACTTTGGTCCCCAGCTTCCTCATGTATTTAATCTTTTTTCTACTCTTTACTGACTTGTATGTTTATGATTCACAAATGTCATTTGGGAAGGAATGTGACCCCAGGATCCTCTGAACCAGGTCACATAGTTACCAATCACTACAGTTAGCATTTTATCTTATATTATAGGGTCTGCAACTGGGTGAGTTCAAAAAGGTTTTTAGAGAACACTCTCTTTCTCTCTCTCTTTCTCTCTGTCTCTCTGTCTTTCTCTCTCCCTCTCTCTCGGCAGGAAGAGGAACTCACGAGTAGGAAGCTGTTTCAATCCTTTCAGTAGTATATAGCTTAGATATTCTGGGGGCAGTTGTGATTTAAAGAACAGAAAGTTGACTTTTTAAGGTGGCTTTGCAAATAGAACATAGGTATTAAGGTAGAAAAGATGCTTAGAGATTATCTAGCTCAACCCCCTCATTTTACAAATGAAGAAATTAAAATCTAGAGATAAAAAAGTAATTTCTCTTGGTCACTCCGTGGCTGAATCAGGATTCAAACCCAGGTCCTCTTGGTTCCAGATTCAGTGAGTAATTTCCCAGTGAACAACAGCACAGCATACTGTCTCTCTCTTTGTCTGACAGTCTCAACTCTCTCCTTTTTAGTTGGATATAATGGTCATCATAGATACGACTTTCCTCTGTCTAAGGACTTATTGTGAGTCTATAGCACAGGGATCAGCCACTAATATGGGCTAGTTGCTGGAGGAAGAGCTTTGTTTTAGCCAGGGAGTTTGCCAGGAAGTAAACCAAGTCAAAGATTTGAGTCTAGTTCAGCCCTATTCTGGTAAAGCCTGGAAGAAAAAGGACTATGGGGCTGCTCTTTCTTTCCAAGCACTGAACGAAACGTGGTAAAGTAGGAAAAAGAAGGAAGAGAATGCAGGAGAGCATGTAATTAAGGAGTATTCATAGGTAAAAAGAGAGTGGAGTAAGAGAGAAGAAATAAGAGACAGAGAGAGAAAAGAGAAGAGAGTAGAGAGAAAGAGACAAGAGAGAGAGAGTAGAGAGAAAAGAGACAAAGAAAGAGATGCACAAAGAGACACAAAGAGATGGAGACAGATAAAGAGAGACAGAAACAGAGAAAACAGAGCAGAGAGACAGGAATAGAGATAAAGACAGAGATATATAGAAACAGAAAGAAAGAAAAGAGACAAAGACAGAGACAAACAGGGAAAAAAGAGACAAATAGGATGATATAGGGGGAGACAGAGACAGAGAGACAGAGACAAAGAAAGAATAAGAGTAAGAATGAAAGTAAAAGGAAAGGCAAACAGACAAAAAAGCTGCAGGCAACTAAAAAAACAAAGAAGGGTTGGCCCAGAGAAGAACAATACAAGGGAAGATCTCCAAATGCATTCTCAAGCACTGCAGGTTATATGGCATAGCTCTTTTGTGCAACTGTAACAACCATCAGAGATCCAGGACTTGCAGGGAGAGCTAGAATAATTATGTATTTTCCATGAATATGACCTTTTACACATGATCTTATCTGGATTTCATAAAAACCCGATAAAGCAGGAAGGGCAGATATCAATCAGCTCCATTTTACAGGTTAGCAAAGTGACTTGGCAAGAGTCATACAGAAAGACATTAGAGAACCAGGACTCGAGATCTGTGTGACCTTGGGAAAGTCATTAGCTATCTTTCTACCTCAGTTTGTTCATCTATAAAATGGCTACGTATGTCTAAACTCAAATAGCTTGACACATTTGTTCTAGATGATCTCTGTGTCCTCTCTCACTACTAAATCTCCTGACCAGAAACCATGGTCTTCAGCTCCAAGTTCCTCTTTCCATTCATTACATGACATTGACTACATTTTCTAAATGTATAGAGATAAAAAATTCATTACTTTTTAACATAAAGCTGTCATATGTAACAATGTTTATAGAATGATCACTTTTTCCTCTTAAAATAATATTTTAGCATCAAAATTGGATTTCCAGCTAACAACCACCCTTGACTGGGGTCTAAGAGACACTGAGCAAATTTTTTTTTCTTCCTTTCATTTTATACATCTATGTCTATCTATCCATATGTATATATACTATATATATATATATATATATATAGTATATATACATACACACACATATACAATATATTTATATTAAGTGAATATGTTACACATATACACATGCCACTTTCCAAGTTTTCCCACATTTAAGGAACTATTTTAAGTCTAAAATATATTGTTTAAAAATTTCCCAGAACATCAGACAAGTGGGTTTGACTCAAGTTTAAAATCCTATCTTTGATGTTTATTGCCTGTGTAGTCTTGGGCTCTTTGAGCCTTCATCTATTAAATGAGAGAGTTGGACTAGGTGACCTCTGAGTTCTTTTCCCCCTGTAGAGCTATGATCCTCTGGACTTGAGAGGTGTAATTGAAAGAGTTTATATTGGAGTGAGGGGAAACTTGAGTTGGAATTCTGGGTCTACCACTTAATACCTAAGTGACTCCAGAAAAACCTCTGGTTTGAAGGCCCCCTGTCTTTGTTGAATAGGCTGTCTCTACTCCAGCTATAATTTTTTTTTTCATGCTTAGTACTCCTTTCTTTCCTGGTCCATTGGGGTAGATACCTTCATCCTCTCTTCTATAGATCCTTGCTGGTACCTCCTGGCCTGGGACATTTGAGATAAGAAATTAATTGGAGGGACGTTATCTTTGCCTCTACTTAGAAAACACCGAATTCTCTTCAGCTGCCCTGGTACAAGGAATGAGTATGGGAGTGATGAAAGCTTAGTAGAAAGATGTTCCCATTTCCTTCTCCTACTCCAAGGGTCCCTCCAGGAATCTGATTACATCCTTATCCATCCGGTTAATAGGACCAGACACCATGTACCCTGCTCCTTCCAGATACTGGTGGCCGGAGTGATGAAAAGGAAGAGGCCCTCTCTGGTTCCCACTTTAATCAATCACTCAACAAGAACTTACTAAGTACCTACTACTAGCTAGGGGCTAGAGTGGATAATACACTTGATCTCGAATTAGGAAAATGTCACTGATCTCAAATCCAACCTCAGCTATGTAACCTTGGGCAAGTCACTTAACCTCTGTTTGCCTCTGTTTTCTCAACTGTAAATGGGGATAATAATAACACCTACCATTCAGGTTTGTTTGAGGATCAGATGAGAGAATATTTGTAAAAAGCACTTAGCACAATGCCTGGCACACAGTAGGTACTATATTAATGCTTATGTCCTTCCCTTCCCAATGAACATTTATTAAGTGTCTTTTATGTGCTATTCTGTGCTGTGTGGGGAGGTGGAGAGAATACAAAGAAAGGCAGAAGACAATCCCTACTTTCAAGAAGCTCATGGTCTAGTAGAGGAGACAACATAAAGATAATGATGTACAGACAAGATGTCTACAGAATAAAGTGAATGGAATCTCAGAGGGAAGGCACCAGTGTTAAGGGGGATTAGGATAAGCTTCTTGTAGAAAGTGGGATTTTAGCTGAGACTTGAAGGGAGCCAAGGAAGCCAGGTGGTGGAGATGAGGGACACCTTTCCTAGCAGGTTTTAAACTATCACAGATTACTTATTATTATGCATCAGTCAATCAATCAATCAGCATATGTCTGGCCCTGAGCTAGATGCTGGGGATGTAATAGTAAATTAATCAAATTATATAAGTATGTTCAAATGAGTTCAAATGTTATTTGCTTCTTCTTGTTTTTTTTTTTTTCTTCAGGTTTCCCTATTCTAGCACATATACAGCACTGGTGACTTATTGATACTGAGATCAGACTGAGAAGAAGATTCTAGAAAAGGAGCCCTGCTAAATCACCAGGATGTAGCTTAATTATTTAGTTATAAGGCAGTAACATATCTCTGGAGGAAAGTAGCTAGCTTGTCTTCCAGGCAGGAGAAAAGAAATTTAATCTTTTTAAGAGATTTTAGGTATTGGCTATAAGTGAAATTGATCTCATCCACCATCTCTAGTTTTATAGGGGAGGTTAAGAGACTTGTATTTGGTCACAAAGAGTTGGAAAGGATCACTAGAACTCAGACCCACAATTGGGCATCCTAGTCCACTGTTCTTTCCCCTTAGTGAGCTATACCTTCCTTTAAAAAAATCTAGAATTATGTGTACTTTCATTTTGTGTTAACAATTCCTGAAAGTGTACCAAAATGGTATTAATAGGTATGTTCCTATAGTTAGGTCTTCAATAGTCATTATCTTACCAAAACTTAGTTTTCTCTAGAAATAAGGGATATTCCTGAGATGACAATAAGTAAAAGAAAGAAGACTTTTCCAGTTCTGAACACAACTTAAAAGGGAAAAGAAGACTTTTGTTTAGATAAGCCAGTTAAGTGGTTATTTTCACTTTACCAAGCAAAATTATGATAATGTTATCATCATTCTCTAAGGGGAATATGATTCTGACCTACCAGCTATAGGATTTTCTGGAGTATGTGAATGGTTTTGTGTTGGATCATCTACAATCTCATGCCCGGTCCCCCATTTGTGAGACAGCTGGACAAGATGGGGAAGGCAGTGGAGGGCTGGGAAACAGAAACCCTCTCTTTGATGCTAACCCATGACTATGACTCCATTAGTCTCACATGCCTACAAAATGCCTGGTATAAAAATAAAAAGAAATATCTGTCCCAATCTGTTTTACCTCATTGAAAGATGTTTTACTTCTTGTGGAGTTTATCAGGGTATGTCTGAAAACCAGATACCTTTTCATAGTAGAATTAGGAAATCGAGAAAAAAAAAATCATAGGGCATAGACCTGGATGGAACCTTGGAAGTCATTCAGTCCAACCTCCTTGATGAAGAAACTGATGGTCAAAGAGGTGTCACATAGATATTCTGACTCGTTATACTGCACTGTCGTTTCATATCAGACCATGACATTCACTGAAACCTGAGAGGTTTTAGCAGTGATAGAGGGTATCAAGGATCGGACTCCCAACATATGACATGTATTTTTGTAGCTCAGGTTAATGAGACTATATAAGAAAAACACATTCTTCACTCTTTTTAAGATTTTGTAGGAAGAAGTAGATTTTAAGATATCCATAATCTAAAGTTATCACAGAAATATATTGAGGTGAATATATAATATGTGAAATAAAATATAATTTTATATATGAACTAGTCCAGTTTAACATATTAAATTACTAAATAGTTTTCCCTGGGTCTTTCAACAAGATAATATTTTTGGTAACTACCTTTTAAAAACAATGAAATGGACAACCAGAAATCAAACTTAGCCTTTCATTGGACAACCAGAACTGCTTATTAGTAAATCATTAATCCCATAGAGAAAAATCAGTGACACTGGCCAAGACCATTTGGTATGGTTTATTTTTGTGATGGGTCCAGACTGAACACTTACTTAGCTGAGAGTACTATGCTAAGAGTACTATGCTATTTACCTCTAGTTCTAGTTCTACCTCAATGAGACTTGAATCAATATTTCTCTCTCTCTCTTTCTCCCTCTCTCCCTCTCCCTCTCTGTCTCTGGTTGCCCAACACAGAAGCTTCTTCTACATTTGGAAAAGATGATTCTCATAGTACTATATAAGAAGCCATTATCTGGAAAGAGAGAATAAATCTCTCTCTCTCTCTCTCTCCCGCTCTCTCTCTATTTCAACTCCTTGGGGATGGGGGCAAGAGAAAGAGACTTTGGAGTAAGAGGGTATACATTTAAATCCCAGATCTGCTATCTACTACTTGTATGACCATGGGCAATTTAAAACTATTTGGGTTTCAGTATTCTCATCTGTAAAATGAGGGGGTTTGACTAGATGATCTATTAAGTTTCTTCCAGATCAGTACTTATTATCTTATGGAACTGTCTGTAATTTGTAACCTTAGAGAGTTGCCTAGGGTCACTGAGAACTTAAGTTATTTGCCCATGGTCACACAGCTAGTATATGTCAGAGACAGGACTTGACTCCAAGACTAGCTTTCTATGCACTATATCAGGCCGCTCTCATTGCCTTTTGTGCCAGAGAAAAGTATTTATTCACAAAGCTGGAGCATGAGGTCATTCATGCACTCACAATTATTCAATAAGTATTTGTTATGACACTACTATGCAAGGCAGTATGTTAAGAACAAGAATATGAACATTTTATAATGCAAATTAGTATTAAACAGCTTGAAAACAAATGTTAAAAATACAGTAATAATGACAGCTATTTGAATACTCTGAGCTGTTGATGTGAACAAAAATGATGATTGTAAATACATAATACATAAAGGAATCTGTGATATACTCTGATTTAAGTTCATATAAATGATTAGAGGTTAGACCCTTATAACTAACACATGCCCATCTCTTTTTCTAAATGGTAGATATATCTTGTGGTCATAAAAATACAGCTCCAAACCCAAGGATGTCATCTGGTGTCCTGAAAGAATGTTTTTGTTGTTATTGTTGTTGTTGGTACACCAAATCAAGTGATTTAAAAAAAGAAGCAATTAGTACACCATTTCTGTTAAACAGTTTAATAAATGCACAAGCTTATTATAAAGCAAAGGATAAAACCAAAATCACATTGTAATACAATGGCCACAGCGCTAGTACCATTAAATACAGAGGTCATTTACATGCTTGCCATTTAAACAGCAACTATACCCAGATAAACAGCCAATACAATGACACTCAAGTCTGTTTTAACTGTGTTCTATTTAAATAACAATAGGCAACTGAGGTAACGGAAAGACAAGTCAATTTCTGGCAGTTAAAATGTCAATGTTTGGGGTAACCACTGATCAATAACTTCTTTAAGATGACATTACTTCCCTAGTAAATTCAATAAGAAACTTCAAAAATGTCTGTGTGAAGTTAAGGGATAAAGTAACATCCTAGACACTTGTTACTTCAAAAGGACTCATGGTAATCATCTGGCCAACACATTGCTTTGAGTTGCTGTGTACTAACCATGTTAAGCCCATTTAATTGCAGGATTCAATCTGGTGTCATATACACTACTGTACAGGAGTGAAGAGAAGGAAGCCTGGTAGATGATACCATTATTGGCAGAAGACCAAACAAACCAAAAAACCAACACCGAAACAAATTTTTAAAATGATGAATGTTGGTCCACTTACCAAGCCAATCACCAATTTCCAATTACCATAAAAAGATGACAAATAAGCTGATGAAACTAGACTTGGGAATTTATACTGATGTGATCTATTGAGAGCTTCAAAACTGATATTATTTAAGTTATTTTCACATGCTACAACATTCCATGCAACAAGGCTTACAAACAGTAATGTGATATTAACAATGGGGAATTAAGCCATCATAGAATCAAAAACCAACTGGGTAGGACATGGAAATAAATCAGGAAAAAAATTCAAGTAAATTAATTTGTAAGGATGCTTTTGAAATTGGACTATAAATTGGCAAAATTAAAAAAAAAAAGGAAAACGCTCTCATACTATATTCTGAAGTTCACAAAGCCAACATAACAACAGAATACAGAAAGCACCTGAAAGAGTCTTACTTTACATGGAGATTTTAAGGAAAATAAAACTGAGTCGAAAAAGATTTGTTCAGCTTAGAAGCTTCTTCTCGTCCTACCTCAATACAAATGTAGTTTTAAATGAGGAAAAAAAGTTACTTAAAAATGAAGGGGAGTGAGCATTTCCCGTATTCTGACGTATTAATCATTCGTGTGTTGTTATATAGCTGTTCTTCTGTCCGAGGGCAATAACGATGGTTTTAACTGACCAGTCTCAGAAGGAAAAAAACCAAACAAATCCAGTTTCCACATGTGATATTTCAAAGCTTTAGTCATGTTTGGACTGACTAGTATGAGGTCAATTAGCATGGCATTTGGAATGTAGCATACAATGAAAAGACATAAATAATTGAAGTTCAGGAGCCAATCTCCTTCAATATAAAAGCCGAGTAAGTTTTATTTTTACCCCAAACTCCTACTCATTCTTTGTATTGTTCCAACATTCCAGCAGATGGGAGAACCTCTTCCCTCAAAGGAACAAGAGTCATTCTTTTCCCTTCTCTTCCAACAAAGGGGGGTTGTTATGTGTTAAACCTGCTTGATCTTGGCCTATCAAAAGAATATGCCTAATCAGGGAATTTGTAATGCACTTTCCCTGAATGTCAGCTCTCTTTGGCCTTACAAAGGACAAGTGTTGTCAGTACATTCCATGTTCCTGGTGTGGGTAGTTCTGGAACATGGCACCAAGTGGCACCATGATACGGTCACTGGGAGGGAGGTGGAAGAGGAAGACATCAGGGCAAAACAAACAAACCAACACACTGACCCCTTTTCAGTGCCTTAGTGCAAAATCTTGTTGTTGGGAAATTTCTTCTAGTCAACTAAACATCAATCCTCCCTCAGACTCCTCTGAAATAGATACCTTTTCCACAGGTGGGGTGGTTTGTAGTTCTATTGTTGCTTTGCTGCCATTACAGCCATGCATTTTACAAGTGCTGAGAAAAAAAAATACTGGCCAATGTGTTGATGTGATTAGTGACCACAGCTACCCTTTCCAGTTGTTTTGATTTTTGAAAGCCTTGAAGACTCTGAAATATTTTCATATCAGTTACACTAATACTTAGTATGATCCAGTTTCATTTTCTAGGGAGAACAAAAAACAACACCATGACTCTAAACACTCATCACCACCAATAAATATACTAGAATCTCACAATGGCCCTGCAAGCATAGCTTATTAGGCTTACTTTTCCACTATTCAAAATAAGCAAGGAATCTAGAGCATAAGAGTGGAGTCTAGCCAAATATTGCCAATACTTCTACACTTTCGTTAATGATACTCCATTGAACTGTTTAACAGTGTGTGGTTAATGAATTTGCATGTTTCTGCAGCTATAAATTCTAACAAAGTACTGAAGTTTTTGGCTGATGGTTCAAAAATCACCCATAGCCAACATTCTACAATTGTTAGAATTGGTATTTCAAACATTAAAAAGCAGTTATTTTAAAGGATGTTTGATTTTTTTTTAAGTACAAAGAAAGTTCTGTCAGAAAATTCTGATTTATCCAAGATACTTGGTAGTCTGTAAGCAGTCTTTTGTGTTGAGAATGACTCCTTCAGACACTGGCAGCATTCAAATGACCCATTACTGAAGATTACCAAGATATACGCACAGCACAGGCTTCAATCTTAAATGTATATGTACAGATTCAGTTTGAGGTACATTTTCACAATGACTTATTAACAAAGCCACAATTTATACCCAGCTTAAACCACTACTACAGAAATGAAATTTATTTTCTAATATATGAGACCCAGTTGCTTAATCTTTCATGTATAAGATTAAATACAATTTACCTGCTTCCTTGAGCTACAAAGAAAAATGTAAGTT
Source organism: Pseudochirops corinnae (assembly GCA_028646515.1). Lineage (NCBI taxonomy): Eukaryota > Metazoa > Chordata > Mammalia > Diprotodontia > Pseudocheiridae > Pseudochirops > Pseudochirops corinnae. The sequence goes on along the minus strand of JAQQSV010000119.1, from coordinate 153,357 downwards.
TCAAAACTGGCAATGTTCTTGAATACAGTACTGAACATAATGGCAAGAACTGAGTTAGTCAGCCTGAATCCATAGCAATCTACTGTGGTTTAAGAGTTGTTCTTTGCAAACCACTGCAAATTGTCATCAGCTTCAAAAGTAGGTCAGATATCATGACTACTGTTGCAGGGGGAGGGAGGCAGTCCAAGAAAACCTCAGAAAAAGCCCTCTTAAACAGCCACTGTAGCATAGTAACCAGAAAATGAATTCAATAAGCAGTTGGGTTATTCTGAGTATAATTTACAAATAAAAGAGAAGATGACAGACACCATGCTTATAGTGGTCTTGGCACTAAACAGACCTATTATAGAAATGTACTTTAAGCCTTGGTGTTCTAACAATGAGATTGGCATGCATACATAAAAGTCCAACGTATACCTTTTATTGATTACAATGGACTTCTAAAAGGCATACACTATTACAATGAAGCACTGTAGCATTACCTTCAAAATCCTGAATCAAATTTTAAAAACTTTCAGTGGAGGATGAAGGGAATTTCACCTTTGTAATGCTAAGACGCTTTCCCATCCTCCTCCCCCCCCAACCCCCAATAATAACTACTATATCACCACTACTATTGTCTTTAAAGAGAGATGCCATTAGGAAGGAATTAGACTTTTTGGTTAACATTCCTTCAAATCCCCAAAAGCAGGTCAAAAAACACTGTCACAAACACAATATACACTCATGGGAAAAGTTACATTCTAAGAGACAGTTGTCAGTACTCAGGCACTTATTTTGAGAACAAACAAAAGCTAAGCATTCAGAAATCAAATGAAAATCACTTAAAAGAAAATATTTGAACTGCTATTTGGGAACCAGTTCAGTAACAGCTGCGGACCTTTCAGTTCATCCTTTTCTTCAAAGGTAAGAACAGGGTGCTCCGTAAGGGTTAACACTACATGCCTATGTGTTCCTTGTGCTACACATCAGGACCATTTCTTGGTGTACACTTTTGTCTACTAAATATATATATTTTCACTCACTAAAGGTCACAAATTCTATGGTTCAATTTATAGAATAATACATTTAAGATTTACACATACAGACATTTCTCCCTCCTACTAGATGGATGAGAAAGAAAAAAAGCAGGTTTACATATAACATATCAGAGATTTCAGGAACATATTCAACAGACCTCCTCCAATTCCCCTTTTTATCATTGCAAAGCCAGAAGAAAGCTGTCATAATTTGTTCTAGCAAGCAATGGAGATGAGAAAAGCACAAATCAGGCTATGATGGGAGTAGAAGAAAATGATCACAAAATAACTCCCAAAGCCCACTGTAATTTCTTTCTGCCTTGTCCAAGGATCCTGTCCCACAGATTCTATCCCCTACTACAAACCAGGGATTCACAAAATTCTCAGGCTTCCTGAGATCCACCTTGATTTCAAGGCCTCTGAGGAGGAGGACTGATTAAAAAGTGAAAATGCCCTAAGCAGCAAGCCAAGAACATTTCCTTGTGCTACTCTGTTAATTTTTTTTAAAGCAAAGAGCAGCATTGCATAAAGCCAAATGAATACCCACTGTCTGCTGGTTAAATTAATTCTTGCTCCATGGTAGTGACTTAGTTCAACTATTTCCTTTTTTCTTTCTCTTAGCTTTCTTAATTTAAAAACAAATGAGCACACATTTTGCTGTGGTCCCTCTATTCCTCAGAGCTCACCTTGCCTGAGGCCCTCCTGGGCACATCCCTGTCACCTCCAAAGAATCTGCCCAGTGAGTCAAGTATACCCGTGTCTCTGTGCTTCGGGTTGAAGCCATGCCTAGCATGGTCCATGGTACTTGCAGTTGCCAGGTATTTTGATCCGTGCCTCTGAGAAGATCTTTTCTGTGAAGCCATCAACTCAGAGCCTTCCAAAGCTGCTGCACTGTCTTCTTGGATGGTCTGAAGCTCATCTGACTCTGAGGGTCGATCTTTGAAGGTGTTGTCCTCCCTTCCCGGAGCATCTCGGGAAAAGAGGCGGATCAAGTGGGGGCGACCCACGGTGTCAGCTGGGTTGGCCTCGGTCCAGGCATTCTTTGGGTCCACTGTACTCTTGGAGTCTGTCACCGCTGTGCCCTTAGAGGAGGGCCCATTGTTCTGGTTCACATCTGCCTCTCCTGCAAACAACAAGGATGAGATATGAATACAGGCCTGTGAAAAACAGGGCGTTGGAACAATGCTGCTTTCTTTGACTTGTCTTGACTTAGTTATTTCATACAAAATCCATAGAATAGAGGTCGTTGCAATGAAATTGCACCCCACCTCCTAAAATGCTTTTTGTAAAATTGTCCTAGAAGTAAGCACCCTGTTGGGGGATTTTGGCAGAAGTAGGGCCTGAGAATCAACCAGTGAAAATCTGAGTAAGATACTGTACTGTTTCCTGATGAAACAAACTGACCAAATATAACAATTATCAAGCATGTCCTCTAGAATGCTGATATAAGCATATTCAGGCAAGTCAGACACACTGATGAATTTTATTATAATGGTGTTGCATAATTATTACTAAAAATTACTCACACACATTAAAAATATACTAACAGCCTCCTTAACAGATAATCACATTGAACACTTGAAAACTTCCCAGTTAAATCTTCAACTTTCTATTTATTCTGCCACTCTATTTTTATGTAATCTTAGGAAAAGGTCATTTGGGATTCCTGAATCCCCAGACTCCAATATTTGGTCTCTCTCACAGGATCTTAGTGATCACCTTGGAATCCTTACCATGAAACTGAGCCAAAGGACAGGGTTCAAGGGTGCCAGAGATTTTCAAGTTCTGTGCCATCATTTGTCAATTTAAATTTTTAAAAAAAATTTTTAAAAAGCAGTATTTCTCCTGAAGTCATGCTCCTCAAAGGTTTTAGAGAAAAGAAGTCAGTCTCCACACTGTTACTCTTTTCCTATGTCTTTTGGTCTATATAATTTATCTAAAGCTTTTCAAACTAATTATAACTTGTAACACCTCAAATAATTCTATTTTATTTTAATAATAGATAATTAGAAAGCAATGCAATCACACAGGAGTATGCTTTTCTGAGAAAGCGTGATCTCAAATTCAATTAAAATACTTTTAGGGGTTACTTAGTTCAAGAAATCCAATCAAGCAAGTATTAAAACACCTACTCTGTTCCAAGCATTGTGCCAAGTGCTGAGGATACAAAGATGAGAAAAAAAGTCTCCACTTACGTTCTTATTATATTCATACAACTTTGACTGCTTACAGCTATAAATTAGTTGCCACCTAAAGGGTTCACACATCAATTCAATATAATTCAGCTAACATTTATTAGCTTCCTTTTATTCTATGATGAATACTATGATACATAGATGAAGACTATCACAATCGCTGCCTCCTTCCAGTCCCTTTAAGCAATTTACAGTCCTTTGAGGGGAAGTTTGAAACAAGAGAGAATTTGATAAGTACAAGTGCCATGAGAAACTTGAGAAAGGAGGGATTATTTTTAACTGGGGTGAGAAGGGCAGGTTTTATGGAGGCGGTGGCATCTGAACTAAGCCCTAAAGGAAGAATTGAGTCTCTGAAGGAGAGAAACAAGCTTTTAAGAGCCTACTATGTGTCAGGCCCTGTGCTGAGTGCTTTCCAAATATTATTTCATGTAATCCTCTCAACAGCCCTGTGAGATAGATGCTATTTTCCTTGTTTTATAATTGAGGAACCTGAGCCAGATAGAGGTTAAGTGATTTGCTCAGGGTCACACAGCTAGCTAGTAAGTGTATGAGGCTGGATTTGAACTTAGGACAGACCAGTGCCACAGAAGCCAAAGCTGGAGGCATGATCAAGGGGCAGGCTAGAGAAAATGTATGATGGAACGTAAATCTTCAAGATCATGAGACATTTCATTTTTGTCTCCGTAGAGCCATTGCATAGCAAGGTGTCTGTCAATGACTAGGTACTAAATATGTCACTTTCAACCATGTCGAATAATGCAAAAAAGTCAAGGAGGTCAAATACTAGAAGAGTCCATTGGTTTCTGGCAATTAACAGGTCATTAGTGACTTTTTAAGAGAACAGTTTCAGTAGAGTGGGATGGAAAGAAGTAAAATTACAATGGCTAGCTTAGAGCAGCTTTGACAAGGAAGAGGACTACCTCATACAAGATGGGAAGAAGATACGAATGTTCTGAGGGAGGTATGATCTGCACAACAAACTGAGGTCCGCACTCTAGGTATTACATTTTACAGAGAAGGAAACTGACATGATTAGAAATGGGTAAGTAGTCAGACTGGAACCAGAGTCTTTCCTGATTCTAGGTCCAATACTCTTTCCATTACACCCTGTTGTCTCTCAGTAGGGCACTTACCCTCAACTGGTTCAATCTTTTAGATAAAGTGTAAGACTGTGCTGAGAAAGGAGAGGTGTTTGTGGGAGTGGGGTCGGGTGGGGTTTATGAAGTTTGAGGATAGATTACCTTGAGAGCCAAGTTCAGTTTCTAGTGGATCCAACTGGCAAAGTTTTATGACTTTTTTTCTAGTAACACCCAGGATAGGAACAGAAAACGGTGGGATTTACCAATGGCTAGAGATTAACAGGGAAGTAGTGTGGCAGAACAGGTGGATGGGGAACGTAAGAGTGGAGGGAGTGCAATGTTGAAATGGAGTCAAGAATGTTCAGGGATGGAAGTGAAGTAGGAGCAGAGGTTATGGAATGGGAGAACAGGGAAGATGAAGGATTCCAATGATAGTAAAAGGCAGGTTCAAAGGAGGGCCTAGAAAGGGAAGGATAGGGGCAGCCAAGTAGCACAGTGAAAAAAGCATGGGTCAGGGAGTCAGGAGGAACTGAGTTCAAAACCAGCCTCAGAGACCTGACATTTACTAGCTGTGTGACCTTGGACAAGTCACTTAACCCCAATTGCCTTGCCTTCCTCCTCCAAGAAAAAGATTAAAAAAAATTGTAATTAAATAGGAACTTGTCACAATTTTGGTGATAATTAAGACCCTAAAAACATTCATCTATTCATTCATTTCAAAACAACTTATTGTTTCAAGACATCGATGCACCTTGGGAAGAAAACACAACACAGTATAAGGAAAGAATGCTGCATTTGGAATCAGAGGGTCAATAAAATACTAGCTTTATCATTTAATATCTGTGTGAAACTAATGGGCCTCAGTTTATCAACTAGTAAAATGAAGGAATTGGACCAGATGACCTCTTTATTCTTTTCCAGATCTAAACCTATGAGCCTATGAACTAGGTATATAATGCTCTGCACATAAACTTGTTAACTCTGAATTTAAAATGGTGTTTCTCTTGAATCAATTCATTGTCCATTATCACATTGAGGCCTGGGGACTATTTCCCTTTACGCTGAGTTTTCCGAAGTAAAACCAAAAGTAAAATGATTAAATCTAAATCTTCCATTGTGGATCTACTGTTGAATTTTTCTACTTTCTTCTTACTCCCCACACATGTAAAATATGTGTCCTATATCTGCTCTTTCAACCCCTAACCTTTAACACTACTATTAGCTAATGCTCTAATAAACTAAACAACATTTTAATAGCAAAAAGTAAAAACAAACTTGGGTGATCCGATGTTCACATTCACAGCTTGTTACCAATGACATTCTACAAACAAGTTAAGGAATTCCCTTTTTTTGCTTTTCTCTCTCTTTTTTTGCCTTTCTCTTTTTCATTTTTCTCCTTTATCTCACTTGGGCATGTGACACAATTGACTGCTTCTTGAAAATCTCTTTTCTCATGGTTTCCAGGACACTGAATTTTTTTATTTCTCTTCCTCTGTCTCCAACTGCCCTGTCCTATTTATTACTTCTCTTGTTCCTCCTAGAGATAAAGTGGAGGATCTCAGGAATGGATGAATGGTTCACTTTTCTGCTCTTTTAACATTTTTTTGAGTGATTTGAATTATACAAATCTATTGTTGTTCAGTATTTTTCAGTTATGCCTGACCCTGGCTCCATTTGGGAAAATGTCATCAAACTTGGGAGGGAGGGATAACACATTGGAACACAAAGTCAAGATTCAAAAAGATCTTGATGGACCAGAGCACGAATTAGTAAGAAAATTTAATAGGAATAAATGGAAATAAAATCTTATTTTTTGGTTAAAAAATCAACTTGATGAGTACAAGATAGGGGAGGCATGACTAGATAGTAATTTCAAAAAGATCTGGATTTTTTGAAGGACCAGAAGCTTAATATGAGTTAGTGTCATTTAGGCTGCATTAATAGAACGCAGCATCTAGACTGGGGAAGTGAGAATGCCACTATACTTTGCCCTAGTCATAGCTCATTTGCAATATTGTGTTCAGTTCTAAGTTCCACATTATAGGAAGAACACTGATACTCTGCAACAGGCGGAGAAGAGTGGAATCATGACAGTGAAGGGATTAAAAATTATGACCTGTCAGTTGGAGATGCAGATTACATAAATACCGGAGCAGAGAAGATAGGCGTGTGCGTGCAATATGTGATAGCTATTTTCAAGTATGTAATGGAATGTTATGTGAAAGAATCACTGGATCTGTTCTGCTTGGGCCCAGAAAGTATAGCCAAGAGTTCTGGATGGAAATTGCAGAGGCAGATTTCCGTTTGATGTAGAATTCCTGAGAATTAGACCTCTCCAAAAGTAGAAATGGGCTGCCTTGGGAGGTAGTGGTTTCTCCCTCATTTGAGGTCTTGAGGCAAAGGCTACATGACCGGTTGTCAGGATTAATGTAGAAAAGATTTTTTATTGAAATATGAATTGAATAAGAGATTGGACTCTACGAGTCCCTTCCATGGTTCTATGATCCTGCGTCTTAAAAGTAAATATCCCTGGACCTCTGTTCTTTCTCCAACCTCCTTTCTACGCTTTGTAAAGTCATCTATTTTTCAGCTTTTGTGGCAATAACTCCCAAATTTACATATTCAATCATGACTTTTTATCTACACTCCAGTCTCAAATTTTCAATGGCATATCTTACATTTCTACTTATAGGGTCTGCTATCATTTCACACTCAACATATCTCACACTGAATGCAGATAACTTTTATGTAGTATCTTAAGCATTACAAAGTGTTTTAGGGATATTATCTCATTTGATCAATTAATAAACATTTGTTAATTTATTAATTAACATTGTGCTAGGCACTGGGAATGCAGAATTAAAAAATGAAACAGTGCCTGCCCTAAAGAAGTTTATGCTTTACTAGGGGAACAGTGTGTCCACTCATAGGTACAGTATATTGTGTGTGTGTGTGTGTGTGTGTGTGTGTTTACACATTAAATTTTGTGGGGAGGAGTACAAGCAGTGGCAGAAATGCCCCATGTAGAAGGTAGCATTTGATCTGTGCATCTAAGGAAGCTATGGATTCTAACAGGTAAAGATAAGGAGGGGATGCATTTCACATATAAAGAATAGTCCATGCAAATGTATAGAGGCAAGGAATGGAATATCACATGGGAAAAATAGCAAGGAAGCTAGTTTGTGACTGGACCAGGGTACATGAAGGGAAATACTGTATAATAAGTTTGGGAAAGGTAGACTGGAACCAGATTGCGAAGGTCTTTAAATGCCAAACAGAGGAATGTCTACCCTATCCTAAAGGCCACTGAAGCTTTTTGAGAAGGGGAGTGAGTGATCACTTTGGCAACTACATATAGAAGAATTGAGGAGGCACAGGAGGATATGGCTGCCCTAGAAACCAATTAGTAGAAGCTCTGTTAGGGAGATAAATAAATATATCCTTCTTTTAAAGATGATGAAACTGTGGCTCAGAAAGGTTAAGTGATCGGTTTCATAGCTACGGCACCACAGTGGGGATTGTACCCAAGATCCCTTCTAATGCCAAGACTAGTAGTTTTTCAATTGTGACACACCACTTTAAAACAAACTCAAATCAAATTTCCTTCACATTACCAAAATTTGTTCCCTTTTTCATTATCTCATTTCTGGTAGTTGTAAAACCATTACTTCAGGCTCCCAGGTTAGAGGCCTTATAGTCATATTTGACTCTTCTCTTTTTTTCCTCATCTTTCATATTCCATTTATGATCAACTATCATTTGTCCAACTTAAGAGTCACTTCTACAATAAAACCTTCTGTGTCAACTCCTTATGGCAAGCACTGAATAAATGTTGTATCTATCCACCCATCCATCTCTCTCTCTCTCTCTCTCTGTCTCTGTCTCTCTCTCTCTCTCCATCAATCCATCCATCTATCATCTATCTCTAGTTTGTACTGATTTCTCTTTCCTCTATTATACTTTTAGCCACTATAACACAATTAACAATTAAGTGATTTTAAACATTTCATGGTAGTATAATGGGGGAATGGCCAAAAAGGGTCCAGTCCTTAGAGTATGTTTTAATTTGTCCTCCTAGGTGGGCTATCAGAGCATGTACAACTATTTCTTGCCTGTTTTCATTCAATATAAGAAAGTTTGGCAAGCCTCCTTCTGGCCATGAGTGAAAGTGGGGCCAGTACCACAAAGTGAAAATCTTCTTTTTGGCTGAAGAGTCAGAAGGAATGATAATGTAGGAAAGGCTGAACCTAAACTGAGGGTACCTAAAGAAGATTCATATAGATGATCTCTTGCTCCTTTTCAGGTTGTCTTTTAAATGGGGAGGAATGCTGTGAACCACCAGTTGGGGGAAAGGAAGGCTGTTCTTTCACCTGGCTGCCATGTGTCCCTGAACGCATGTTGCATTTATTCTCTCTTAATTACAGGTGAATGAGAATCTGGAGATGGAATGGCTCAGAGTGTGCCCCTGGCTTGGAGGATATTTCGCAACTTCTTGTTGTCCTTGTCACATAGTCTGTGTGAGCAACCATATTTTTAAAAAAGGTAAATGATGTCAACTGGTTCATTGATAGTGGGGAAGAACTACCCAAATGGAAGTTTATAGGCAACAGTAAACCTCAACTCCTCAGGATTACTCCTAAAACCCTGAGTGGAGAAGTAGACAGTCACCCTATGGGGACCCAATATGCTGAGACATGTGAGAACTGAGGAAATAGCCCCAGAGGGAATACATATTAAGTTGTTCTCCCCCTCCCCCCCATAAGTTTCTTGAGAGTGAGGACAGTCTTATCTTTTTTTTTTAAACTCATCATCTCACCCTACTTTTGAAGTTAGCTGTGTGATCATGGGGAAATTAGTTAGCTTCTCTGAGTTTCTTCATCTGTAAAAGAAAAATAACATAAAATACTTACCTCCCAAAATTGTTGTGAGCTTGAAGGAGATAATGTATGTAAAGAGCTTTGAAAAACTTTAAATCAATATAAAATGATATTTATCCTTGTTATTTAATGATATAATGATATAATCAGAGATATAGACCTGGGAGGGACCTTGGAGGTCATCTAGTATAACCCTCTCATTTTTTGTAGTTAAGGAAACTGAGACCCAGAGAAATTAACTTGTCCAAGGCCCCATAAATAATAGGTTACAGAACTAAGATCTGAACTCATATCCTAGGATTCCAGGTTTAGCACACTTTTTTTCATTATATCATGATGCTTCTCTTCAATCTCATTTGGTTAATTGAATTGAACTGAATCAAACTCCATTAATTACCTCAGAGAGGTTGTGAGGATCAAATGAGATAGAATGTAAACTCCTGGAGGGCAGGAACTTTTTCTATTTTTGTCATAGTATTTCTAGAACCCTGCATATTGCTTAGCATGGAATAGGTGCTTACTAAATAAAGATGAAATAACAGGTTAAAAATGTGAATAATTAAAATGAAAAGTTCAAGTAAAATACAGGGGCTTTTAAATATCAATACTAGATCTTTTTCTTCCCTAAATTATCTTGTAATTATTCAACTCTGTGTTTGTCTGTGTATTTTGCTCAGGTCAAGCATTGACATACAAGTTATATCATTTATCTATCTATCTTTAGGAAAGAGAAATAATTCCAAATGACTTGGACAAAATCATATGGGCAAAGAGTCCATACAAGGACAAAATTTATTGCTTCCTGATATTTCAAACTCCATTTTCAATGCAGATTAGGATTTTCAAACAGATGTTGCATATCTACACCAGACACTTAAGCTGGCAACACATATCATCACTCAAAAATTGTTTGGTAAACAGTAACAGCCCAGAAGTCTGAATCAAAATTTTATGTTATGTTTAAAAAAACCTGCTTTTGGGTCTCATCCTCATCTCATGACTTAGAAATCTGTCATTCAACTCAAGAAGACTATGGAGAAAAAGAGATGGAGGGAAATGGGGAAGTTTGATATCATGGTTTTATCTAAATTATAATCATTGCTGATTAAGACCCACCAAAAGAGATACTTTATGAAATGTCTTATTTTTGTCAGCATAATCTTTCATATGACTGAATATCTACTAAATGTGCTAATGTAAAATAATCATGGACTTAATGTAATTTATAGCTCCTTTCTACATTTTACATGGTGGAAATGACCCTTATGGATGGCAGAAGCAAGAGAAATAGTGAAAAACATGTGAATCACTAGCTGTGTTTTATACTCTGTGCCATAACATAAATGAATGCAAAATGAAAAGGGAACACAATGACTACATTGTGCTTAATCAAATGCATTAACAAAACACAAGAGCATCTGCATACTAATATTTTTACAACAGTTGGGCTTTGTATTCTTGAATATAGTTATTTGTAAGTAACAAAGAAGGGCATTTGTGCCACAAAAGTAGCTTCTCTTAACATGTAAACTGTATGCTGCAGAGTCTAAATCATTACATATGTCTTTGGGGGATGATAAAACTGCAATTTTAACTTTGATACTAAATCTACCCTACAGTAAATGTTACAGTGCATGAAGAGAATAAGACATTACTTGTCTATATCTTTAAACACACATACCCACTTCCCCCTCAATGTGTGTTGCTTCTGGTGAGCACATGATTATTTTAAAAATAGTACAGATAGATTACATTTCCAATCATGTGCTCAAATGTCTGTTGCTTTCTTAAGGCCACTGAAAAAGGGGCAAACCATTCTACTTAGTCCCTTTATTCTAGAGAAATAACAGCAGTATCAATGAAAATGACATGTGATCAGATTTGGGTTTTGAGTGTTTGGTGAATTAGGAGTTCTAAGAGATAGTCTAATGATGCATGAAAACTTTCTCAAAACTCAATTCCAAAGACCCTAGAATTGCATCTTAATCTTAAACTCTCTTAAAAACACAAAACTACGTTGTCTTGTCCTTTAAATCCCTGTGTGATCAACTGAGTTAAAGCACAAACCTCACTCTGATTTTTTTTGCATCAGAATATTTTAGGGTTGAAAGGGAGAGATTATTGTTGCATCCTACTACTGTGTTATATCTAATAAGCTGAAATGATTCTCCTGAGGTCATCCGGCTACTTAGAAGTAGCTACCTGGGTGTCCTTTGCCAAATAACTTCATCTTCAGGGCCTCTGTCTATAAGCAATGGGAAAGCAACATAGATCCAATACCACAGTAAATGAGAGAGTAGAATTATAAACGGAAGTGTAATTTCCAAAGTAAAATAGCAAGTGATAAAATTTGTTAGTAAAGTCATGTTAGTGGTAACAAGAGAAATATAAAATTAAAGCAACTCCAACGTTCCCCTTCTCACCCATTAGATTGTCAAAATTGACAAATAAAAAAAAATGACGAATGTTAGAAAGGCTGCACTGAAGCAAGCCCCTTGATGCACTGTTGGTAGAGTTGTGAATTGATCCAGTCATTCTGGAAAACAGTTTGGAACTATGTCCAAAAGTTACTAAACTACTCTCTGACCCAGTGATGCCACTACTGGGCCATTACTCCAAAGAAATCAAAGAAAGAGGAAAAATGTTCAAAGGTACAAAAATATCTTTGGCAATTTTTGTTGTTGTTGTTGTGTTCAAGAACTGGAAACTAGGATGTGTCCGCCAACTGGGGAATAACGGAAAAATTGTGATATATGAATGTAATAGAATATCATTATGTCATATAAGATGTGATGAAAGGTATGGTTTCATAGAAACCTGTGAAGACTTGTATGAACTGATGCAGAGTGAAGTGAGCTGAGGCAGGAGAACAATATATATGATGACAACACCGTAAAAATGAACAAACTTTCAAAGGCTTAAGAAGTCTGATTAATATAATGATCAACCATGATCACATGACCAGTGAGGAAGGATGCTATCTCCTTTCTGAGAGAGAGGTGACAGACTAATATGCCAAAGGAGACATTTTTCTGAACATGGTCAACAGAATTTGTTTTGATTGATTATAAATATTTACTACAAGAGTTCTCTGCCCTATCCCAAGGGGAAAGTTAGAGGGAGATAAAATAGATGCTTGTTAATTGAAAAGAATTAAAATTCGATTAAAAATATAAAAAAGAAAGGGGTTTGATAGCACCCATTTCAGCAACAAAACTATGATCCTTCAGCAGCATCTCCTATGTTGCCCCTCCCCCAATCATGTTTGTCTGGTTTTTTATTCACTTGCTATGCAAGTCATTTATTTTTGGTCTAACTCAGTTTTCTCATCTGTGAAATGGGGATAATAATAGCACCTACCACACAGGGTTGTGAAGATCAAATGAGAGAACACGTGTAGTCTTCTAAAATGCTATATAAATGCTAGCTATTATTACTGTTAATTACAGCATTATTATTGTCCTTAAAGAATTTTCAATATCTGGCTTAGACAGACCACATTCTTAGCTAAGTGAAAGAAATGTGCCACAGGATGAACTGTTATTGTGGTCCCACTGTCAGCGATATTTGAAAGACTGTTGAAAACAGGAAAGCGATAATATGATTGGAGAAAGAAAAATGTCTTGATTTTCCAAAAAACAGCCTTCAAACTACAGAATAAAACAGTCTACAAACTATAAGCCAGTGAGCTTGACTTCAATTCCTGGGAAAATTCTGAACTGAATTATTAAAGAGATAGTTAATGAGCATTTAGAATCAGAAGTGACGATCACAGAGCCAGCGTGGCTTCACCAAGGCCTTTTTTTTTTTTGGCGGGATTACTAAACTAACACAATCAGAGAAAGGTTGTGTATATATTTTACCTAGACTTTAGAAGAGCATTTGATAAAATGAGTTACATTGTGCTTGTGGAGAACATAGAGTGGTAAAGACTAGACAAGATATGGCTACAATGAAACAGTAATCGTTAATGGTTTGCTATCAACTGTGCGCCTCTCCAGTGCAGTGTTCTAGGTACCTGTGATTGACCCTGTGCTGTTTAACATTGTTTCAATCACTTGGCTAAAGGCCTGCTCGCTGAATGAGCTTATAACACGTTGTTGCTGTTTGTCCTTCCTCCTTGAAGAGGACCACAACACCAGGAAGGTGATGCCACGACTTGTAAGTGAATTAGATTTAAATGAGGCAGAGCTGTGTAAAGTCACTAGCCTTACTTTGTCCTCCACAGCCAAGTGGGTCCAGCGGTAAGATATACAGATCAGGATGACTCGAGATGGCCCCCAGCTTGTAACATAAAGCTGAGAGGAAGAGCTAACTTCCTGGATGAGAGATTCCTAAAAGACTTTGGCAAGCTAGGGAGGAATCTAATAAGGATAATTCAATAGAGATAAATGTAAAGTCTTATGCTAGGGTACAGAAAATGAACTTTCAAAGAAAGTACAGGATGTAAAAGGTAATGTGAGACAACAATTTTTTTTCAATAAAGACCTTGGGTTTTTATAGGACTCTGAGTCAAATATGAGTGAACAGCATAATGTGGCAGTAGAACCAGTTAATGTAATCTTGGTCTCCACTGCGAGAGGCATCACATCCAGAAACAAGAAGTCAGTGATGGTCCCACTGTACTCTGTTCTGGACATCTGGCAGATACAGCATTGACCCTGGGGTCAGGAAGATGACTTCAAATCTGACCTCAGACGCTTACTAGCTGTGGGACTGTAGGCAAGTCGCTTCACCTAATTTGCCTCAGTTTCCTCAACTGTAAAATGATCTGGAGAAGGAAATGGCAAACCATTCCAGTATCTTTGCCAAGAAAACCCAAAATGGGGTCACAGAGAGTCAGATACGACTGAAATGACACAACATCAACAACAACATACAACAACACTGTGTTCTAGATAGAGCTCTTCTGGAGCACTGTGTTCAACTCTGGATCTAGGAAAGACATTAAGATACACAGTGTCTAGAGGGGGACAACTGAAATAGTGAAGGGCTCTGAGTCCATGTCGCCTGAGGATTGGATAAAGTAAATGGAGATGTTTAACTTGGGGAATAGGAGTCAGTGAGGACAACTGTCTTAATAGATTTGAAAGGCTATCATGCAAAAACAGGGGCTAGAAGGCAGAATCAGTCATAATGGGTAGAACCTGCAGAAAAAAAAAATTAGGTTTGACTTTAGGAAAAATTTTCTAATAATTAGATTTGTCTAAAAGTAGAATAGACTGCTTAGAGAAAGGTGGATTCTTACTTATTCAGAGTCTGTAAGGAGAGGCTATATGACCAGTCGTCATCTGGACAGAGATACAGGAGAGAGGATAATTTCTAGGGCAAGACTTTGAGAGGCTGAAGATAACTGGCTAAAGATCACTAGTATAGGGGGTTAGCCTTAGGAAGCAGTAGAAATACTTCTGACCACCAGGTTGGATGGAATAAAGACTAGATAATGATGCCCAGAAGTTTTGAGAAGTAGAAATGTGGGTTTGGGGGCTTAAGAAGAAAGATTTACAACAGTGACTGTGCATTATGACAGGAAGCTGACAAAAGTAGGGTAAAAAAATTATATGATAAGGATTTTTAAAAATTTAACAGTATTTTGTGATGATGAATCACTGGGATTTTTCTTCTTTGTAAAAGTAGCAAGCTATACAGTTCACTTCATTTTATTTCTGAATGGTAAAATGATTTTATAACCTAGTATTTATAGAGATTCATACTCTACTAGGAGTTGGAAAATATGGTATTATTATAATATGGACATGCCAAGATAATTTTATAATGTACTTTAGAATCCTTAAAATATAGCAATTAGTTTAACTTCACATAATAACAGTGGCTGACATTAATTGTGCTTTAATGTTTGCAAAACATTTTACATACATCTGATTCCCACAATATCAGGATTTAAGTACTATTATTCTCCTTTTACCAATGACTGAACTGAGACTCAGAGAGGCTATGACTTGCCTGTAGTTAACTAGCTAGAAAGTACTGGGAACAGAATTCAAGTCCAGTTTTTTCTTGGTTCCAATTCTAGTGATCTTTTTTAGGTGTAGTGAACATTTGAAGGCCTACACTCTAAAAGGAATGTTGACAGCAGTTAAAAAATGATTATGCTTCCTTTCTCCCCCCTCCAAAATCCAAATTACTGTAATACTAATGTGATGAATTCAAACAGAGAAACAGAAGGATGTATTTCCTGGTGTACATAACTATGAATGTTTCCTTCACAATTTATTGTCTCTAAGTGTAGCTTGAAAATGTGAAGATAAGAATGTACTTTTTTGGGTAAAAAATACTGTTTTCAAAAGAAGAATTACAAACTACAAATGTATACAGTTCTATCCATTGATTTCTTTCTTAGGTCCTACTTGCCTTCAAGACTTTCCTAGTCTATGAAATCTTTTCCTATTACTACTGCAATCCATGCTGATCTCTTCCTTTTCTGAACCTTTTATTGTAATTACAATCAATATCCACACTGTTAAGTACTTAATTGTTTTTTGATTATTTTATGCCCCAAAACTGCAAGCTCCATGAAGTTAGGGATTGTGTCATATATTACTTCTCTTTTCTATAGTGCTGGGAAAACAGTGAGTACTCAATAAATGCATCCCAAATCAAAGAAAATGGAAAGTATGATTATTTATTGTAATATTTCCCTAACTCTTTGTTCATTCTTCCTAATATCTATGGAGTTTCCAGAATGATGATTCTTTATTCCAATAGGAATTCTTGTTTCTAGCCTTCAGTACTTAATATTTTGGGGAAGCCCACAACATTTGATTCTGCATATATGTGTGCACATACTTAAGTGTGTTCTAAACAGAAGGCAGGATTTATTTTTTTTAATTAAAATTTTTTTTTAGTTTTTGCTTTTTTGGAGTGGGAAAGGCAGGGCAATTGGGGTTAAGTGACTTCTCTTGGCTTCATTTTCTTCAATTTGTAAAATGAGAGGACCAAACTAAATAATCTCTAAGGTGTCTTCTGAGAGAAACAATTATTTCTCTCATATTTAATAACTTTGAATTAGTACCAAGAATTTTCCTCTTTTTCACTTCCTCATCCAGAAATCAACCAGTGCAGGAAATCTTTGGCAAAGACTTACTTATCCAGGCTAAGATCTAACCAAAGACAGTAAAAGACAGTTTAGGTGAATGGGTGGATTCCTGCTCATTGTGTTCATTCACACAGGTCTGGGAAAATGTGAATTCTTTCTTTTGTGATATGGATGTGATATGGAAATTGACAAAACAGACAGGTGATATGGAAATTGATAAGTCTCTTTGACCAACACTTGAGTGATCCAAGTCACATACCCCCAAGACTCTCATTGTAATATAGGCCACCTCTCACTGTAATACTCATTCTCTCATTAATTGTTAAACAATCAGAATTAGTTGCCATTGTCAGGAATACTCACTTTTTTTTTTAAAATTTTTGGAGGGGAGAGGACATAGCAATTGGGGTTAAGTGATTTGCCCAAGGTCCCATGGCTAGTAACTGTTAAGTGTCTGAGGCTGAATTTGAACTTGGGTCCTCCTGACTCCAGAGCTGGTGCTTTATTCACTGTGGCACCGAGCTGCCCCAACATCCATTTTTCCAAGGGCATATAAACTGTGTCTCTCACCATGAGGGCTCTTTGGCATTCAAGAGTGCCACCGACCTCTTTTATTAATAAAATAATGGCATTATTAATACAATTACCTAGAAATTATGTTTCTCAAACTTTTTAAATGTCACACTTCCAACTCTTTTTATGGTTTTATTGAAGTAGATGAGCACTCAAAGTGAATCCCTTCTGTCAGCTTTATGATTCTTTGATCCTTTCTCAAGATGGGGTGTGACTTTACCTAAAGTTATACCTCCTGAAAGAGTTCAAATCTGACATCTCTGTCAAATATACAAGAAAATCAAATTGTCTGAGGAATTTTATATATAGTTGAGGGTTATAGTGATTGGTTAACTTTAGAAAGTTAAGAAATCACTAAAGGGACTATATGTGGATTAAGATAATAAATATATCCCACATTTATACAGTGCTTTAAGGTTCGCAAAACATTATAAAAATATTGTCTCATCTTATTATTATAACAACTCAGGGAAGTGGGTGCCATCATTGTCCCCTTTTTACAGATGAGGAAACCGAGGCAGAGAGAGGTTAAATGATTTATCCTGGGGTCACACAGCTAGTAAGAGTCTAAGGCTGGATTTGAACTTAGGTCTGTCCTTACTGTAGGTCCATCACTGTGCCACTTAGCTACCGAATGGGGAAAAGAGCACCTTATGTGTGTGTCACGGACTGTGGCAAGTGCTTTACAAATATCATCTCTTTTTATCCTCACAACAACCCTGTGAGTTAGGC
The DNA here is from genome assembly GCA_028646515.1 of Pseudochirops corinnae. Classification (NCBI taxonomy): domain Eukaryota; kingdom Metazoa; phylum Chordata; class Mammalia; order Diprotodontia; family Pseudocheiridae; genus Pseudochirops; species Pseudochirops corinnae. The sequence continues at coordinate 135,825 of JAQQSV010000119.1, read as the reverse complement.
GCTATTATTACTCCATTTTATAGTTGAGAAAACTGAGGCAGAGAGGTTAAGAATAAGAAAGATGTGAACCTCTCCAGCCCTATCCCCTTCCTCCTTGTCCTTCTCCTATACCATATGACTATCTGTAAAATAAAACAAAACGTTAGAAAAAAGCAGGGAAAGAGTAACAATAGTAAGAATTAAGACTAGTTGGCATTTATGTAGGCGCTTTAGGATTTGCAATTAACCTAATTTCCTGGAAGAAAGGAAGCAATCAAATGCAATAAGCCTATTTGCCAGATCAGTTGTCTCCGTAGCTATGTGAAAATCATGGTCAGCCAAGGGCATGGAAGGGCATGGTGTGGGGGCCTGCACCATTGATTCACTTTCTATTTTTCAACATGATGTATAGTTTGTGGTCATTTCAGTGAAAGGCTTGTATAGGAACCTTGAAATGTACTCTGATACATATTTTTTAGCACATTGGAAATGATACCTTATGACAGTTTATAAGTGTAAAGTTTTCTATATTGATGGTTGTTTACAAAAATCTGTCATTTCTCATCATTCTACTCTAATCAGAAAATGAGAATCACATGCTTATATCCAGTTTCTACAGTTTTAATGAGCACATAGAGTAATTCCCTACTTAAATGTTATTTTTATCCACAGTAATATTTTTTGGGGAATTTTGGGGAATTAAATGTTCCACATAAATGAATTTTCCAAATAAGTGAAGTTTTCTTCTTTATATATAAAGTATAAGTATACATTAAGAATTTTTTTACTATTGTGGATGGAAATGGACATTTTTGTAAAATGTATTACACAATTCCTTGACTTTTCAATAAGTATACCCAGCATAATTTAGCCCTTTTCTCTTTTTTTTTTCAGAGGGGGGAAGGCAGGGCAATTGGAGTTAAGTGACTTGCCCAAGGTCACACGTCTAGTAAGTGTTAAGTGTCTGAGGCCACATTTGAACTCAGGTCCTCCTGACTCCAGGGCTGGTGCTCTATTCACTGCACCACCTAGCCATCCCATTTAACCTTTTTCTTGAAGAATTTGTTATTCATATCAACATCAATTGTGGAATTATATACAATACAGTGGTTCTAATATGGCAATTCTAAGACTGCCAAAGGGGTCCACATCACAAAAAAGGTTAAGAGCCCCTATGAAAATACAATGATGCATTCAAGGGCCCCAATGCTATATGTATGTGTGTATTTATGTATGTACATATACATATTTATGTATATGTACACACACACACACACACACACACACTTAAACTGTCGTTTTTCTCTTAGGTTTTTGTAGCGTAGCACAGCCCAATATAGTGGGTGTTCACCTTGTAGTCATAGAGATCTGAATATAAATTCTGTTTCAGAGATTTACCAGCTGTGTGCCCTGGGCAAATTACTTGATGTCATTGAGCCTCAGTTTCCATATCTGCAAATGAGGTGATAGAAGTAACAACACATACTCTTTCTTTCTTTCTCCCTCCCCACAATACACACATACAGTGCTTATTAATTACATACATATAGGAAAATGTGTCTCTGTGTTTGCCTGTTATTACTATTTTATACTCAGTTTTAAAATTTTTTACTGTTGGTATAATTGCATTATTTTGAACAATTTTCACAATGTCTTTTCTTGTTTCTCCTTTGGTGCTTTATTTCATGAAGAATATCTAGTTGCAAGCCTGAAGGTGATTGTATAAGGCACATGAGTTTTGTGACAATTAGCTTCATAGTGATTCTTTTCCACTAATTCTAGTTAATTTGCAGCTATATTCTGGATGGTCAAGATGGCTGGAAGTCTGACCGTCACATCAACAGGTAATGACTCTTTGTCTACAATTATTTAGTAGTTGGTCCTCCAGCTAAGCAAGTTTGGATTAAAATATAAACAAATGAAAGAATTTCATCCACAGAACATGTCATTTCATTAAGTTGAATGACCAAACCCCACAATTTCCTAGACGTGAAATACGAACAGGCTATTCCTTCTTAGTCATTGCAATTACTTTAAGGGGGTGTATGCATGAATGAATGTGCATGTATGTATGTATGTCTGTGTGATGTGTGTATTTCATATGGTTTGAGGTGTCAAAGGCACCAGACTACATAGATTACAGAACTCTGTGGTAACGTATTTTGGTTCATTAAAGCACAACCAATCTGGATTTCTTTTATAGCACTTACAGAGCACAAGCAAATACTGCTCTTATGTTTCAGAAAGCTTACACTCCATGTGTATCTTTTCGTCGACCTTTGTTCCCTTGCAGTTTTGAGACTTCTGATATCAGTGTTCCATAATTTGCAACCATATAAGATCACTGAGTGGGTACTGGAATTGAAGATAGAGGCTTCTGCAGCCTCCCCAGTCCTCCTCACTTGTTCTTTTCAAAATTCCCATCTTTTTTCTAAGCTTGTCCCGGGTATCACATGCTCTATGCAGTTTTCTCACAGCTTTCCAGCTGAAAATGTTTACTTCCACCTCAAATATTTAGAGATCACATTCGATTTCTTTTTCCCACCATACCATATTTTCCCCCTCTATACCATCAGGTTGCTGATATATGAAGAGAATGTGAGATCCTGCTATATCTACTGTTGTTGATTTTAAGAAAGCATTAGTCTTAGTAGCACAACATTAAACCTTCTAGATAAATTATAAAAGTTTCCAGGGAGATAGGGACTACATCTGCGACTTTATTGGTGTAGAGAACTCTTACGTGATGAAATTCCTTTTATCAATGGAGGCTGGTGTTTTCTCTGACATTTATTAATTGCCTTAGAGTAGCAATTCTTAAAGTAAGATCCAGGGACTAAAATGAAGTCGTTGGACTTGTGGTGCTTAAATCTATGATTCTACAAATGCAAACTTCTTTAGGTCTCTACAAATGCATATTCCCATGAAAACCTGAAAGAAAGCAAAAGAATGGAGAAATAGAACTCAGTTGTCCTCTCTGGGGTCTGATTTAATTTAGATATTGGCAAATTCTATTTGGCATGGATGATTGAAGAACAACTAGCTCATTATTTGAATACAATCACCATTTATCAAATTGACAAGGGAAGATGAGCTGTTAACAATGGGTGTACTCCCATGTATCATTTGACAGACCATTTCTTTTTAATTTAAATGATAAAAGCAAAGCCAAGCCAATGTTAAAAAATAATTGCAATTCAATATTGGACAATGAAATTTGATTACTGGAGCCTCGAATTATGAACTCTCAAGTCTGAATTATATACTAGGTTACATTACTACCTTGGCCAAGAGTTCTGAAAGTTATTTTAGGATTTTTATCTCTAAAGTAAGGCAACTGGAACCTTGTTTCCTATTTAAATTGATATCTAAACAATGAAAAGAATAGCAGCTTCAGAATTCTCTTTACTACTCAGTTGCCTGTATTTAGAGAGACTGTAGTGAGGAAGACAGGTTCAGATTTCATCTCTGATACTTGCTAGATGTGTGTGACCAAGGGCAAGTCACATCAAGGGCAAGGCTTTACTAAGCCTTGGAAAGCTAAGACTTCCCTAAATTCTAAAGAATTATATAAAGGGAATTCCCACATCTAGGAAATTATAGAATTGTTAATCCTGATGGATAAACAGTGCCTTCAAAAATGTCTAAATCCGTGGTCTAAAGTAAGAGTTCAAGACTATATTACTGACATATTAGGTTTAGTCAGGCTAATAGAAATATTTCTAACTCCTTGTATCTAGGTAGAAGAGGTGAAGTTATCCAGGAAATCCACAAAACCATAAAAATGCTTGGGCTCAAAGTACTGAAAACATGTACTTTTATATTCTCATTTCAAAATACTTCTTTCCCAAATGGACTTTTTTGCCCAGAGTTGGATCCAAGTCTTTTGTAATAGATCAACTAAAAAAAAACCCCAAAATCATAAGGAATACAGACAAATAAAAAAAAAAAAAGGGCTCTGAAAGATTCTAACCTGCTCTTTGGAACTTAAATAAACACAACATACTTTTAGTTACCTATGTCTTTCACATAAAAAAAATGGAAAAAAAATGTATAATACAAATGAAACCTACTAGGATATTAATAAAATCTTTATTATCTTGGTTGATAGGATCACATGACATTGAAAAACCTAATTAATAGAAACAAATAAAGGGGAATCAAATTAAATAATTTTTAAAAGGCACTTTTGATGGCCAAAAGACCCTCAGTAAGTGGGAAAGGGAGCATATGCTAGACAGATATTGGATTTAGTTAAAAGACCTGTGTCTGAAAACTGCCCTTGCCAGTCACTTCATTCCTCTGGGGCTCAGTCTCTTTACCTGTAAAATGAGGAGGTTGAATGAGTTCTAACCATCAAACTCTAACTTTCTGCAGATTACAATGGTAATTAAAGTGCTGAGTGTTCATCATTTCATTAATTTGTCATCCTGCCTGGACAGGTAGACAGTTACTATACCCTCTTCCTCTGAACACCCCAGCACAGCTTAGATTTCCATGAGGAAAGCATAAGCAGGGCCAAGAAAAGAGGACCTGTAGCTCAAGAGAGGCTTCTGAAATGAAACTGGAACAAATAACATTGATTTGCTGTCCAAAGTTTTCTGAACACTGTGTCACATAAAATGTAGCAAATTAAGTGTCTCAAATTAAGATAATAGGTCTTCTGAGAGTGCTTAGAAAGAGTAAAATGGAAAATATCAGATACCATCTTTCTATATGTGACAACTGCCCAGATCCCTATGGAATCTGAGTTAACATTCACAAGTAGAACATTAATGGGGAAAAGATAATGGCTACCAAAGCTAGCCTCTTGGCACTTGTCAGATAATTTAAAAGCCAAGGCTCCTTGGGGAGATTCTTGTATGTTTCAGTTAGCTAGTGAATTATGTCAATTGTTCTTTGCTTACCCTTAAAACTAGCAAAGAAGGTCTCCCACTTTTTCCCCAATTATTTTTTCATAGATAAGCATATATCTGGGTCCAAAGGGCCCCATAATACTAAGACCATAGCACTGGGTCTAAATAGCCTCATAGCACTTTAGGAACAGAAATAGGTAAGAGAAATTCATCAGGTCCCCTATTCATTTTTAATCCCCATCTCAGAGAACTCTCATTCCAAATGAGTTGCTCTAATTTAAAGAATATCTTATACATTATAGGCATTTAACATTTGTAAAACTTAATTTTTGTATGCTGGAGTCCAGCTCGGAAATCAAAGAATGATAGAGTTGGAGGCAGAGACAAAGGATTGAATCCCAATACCATTATTTACTATCTACTGAGCTAGAGTTCCTCCCTGGCACTATTTCCTCATTGGTAAAATGAAGCATTGGACTTAATTGTTTCCAGAGTTGCTTCTAGATCTAATCTCTATGATCTTATGAACTTGTGAGAAAAGCTTGGTATAGTGAATTAAGTGCTGGCTCTGGCTTTGAATTCCAATTTTGTTTAGTTGTTTTTCAGTTGTATCTGACCCCATTTTGGGGTCTTTTTGGTGAAGATACTTGCCATTTCCCTTTTCCAGCTCATTTTACAAGTGAGGAAACTGAGGCAAACAGGATCTCACAGCTAGCTGAGTGTCTGAGGCCAGATTTGAACTCAGGTCTTCCTGACTCTGGGTCTGGTGCTCCATCCTCTGTGCTACCTAGCTGCCCCAGAATTCCAGTTTAGACACTTACATGGATCCATTGACATGTCAGGAGGTAAGCATCAAGTATAAATGTCAAGATATTATTATTCTGAGTCAGATATAGTCTTATTTTTCATTTTTTTTACTTTGAATTAAATCTTCAAGGAATCCAAAATGATGATAAATATGTCTAATGGCTTCCTAATGCTTCTGTGATAAAACAGAAGCCCTGAACAACTTGGTCCTAACCTATATTTTCAGCCTCAGTGGACATTACTCCCCCTCCTGCACAATGAAATCCGGACTGGTCCTCCCATGCTATTTTATCTCTTGGCTCCATATCATTTTATTGGCTGTCCCTTCATTGTCCATTCATGCCTGGAATCTAGTCCCTCCTTACCTTCAGCTCTAGATTCTTTCCTTTTCTTTAAGATGTAGCTAAGGTCACATATTTTGAATCCTCTCTTATGTTCTGTGATGCTTACAACATGCTTTTTTTCTCTAATTTTATATTTAAGTTTATGTTATGTTTTTGTTCCTTTTCTCTGTTCTGTATTTGTGTTCTGGCATTTGAGTCTAAAACAAAATTTTGAAAAACAAAAAAATAAAAAATAAGATGCAGCTAAGGCACCATCTTGTTCAACGAAGCCTTTCCTCATCTCTCCAATTGCTAGTGCTTTTGCTCCCAAACTACATTGCATCTATTGTTCTATGTAGTTGTTATATATAGTATATAGTTATGTAGTATTATCTGGTGCAGTATATCATTAGATATAATTTTATTTATTAACTTTATATTTGTTTTGTATATATTTTTATATGTGCTTATTGTCTCCTTTATTAGAATGTAAGCTCTTTGTAAGTAGGGATTTTTTTTCTTTGTACTTATATCTCCGGCACTTAGTATGGTAGGCACTTAATAATAAGTGCTTATTGATGACTACACTATATAAAACTGATATGTGCAGATTATGAATAAACAAAAGGAAAGGAAAGAAGACCATAAGATCTTCAGTATGGTGACATATACCTACATACAGAGTGGCTAGCATCTCTCATTACAAAGTACATGGACAATTCACCTTGAAGAGGTAGGTGACTGCCCACGTGGGGCCCCAGCAGGGCAGGGCAGTGGAATTTGGAAGTGTAGGCCAGGGCTGAAGTTGATCCTCCTTGTCTTTGGAATATTTCTGTCACTGACACGGTTTTCTTAGGGTCAGAAATGAGGACAAGGAAAACAAAAAGGCCCATGGTTATGGCCAGTGGGATTTGCTATGGCAGAAATTCTGCATCTATGAGAGGCATGTGGCAACTCTCCAGGCAACCCAAAGAGATTTCTTGAAAAACTTTTACACAAATGAATTTCATCAACCCACCCATTTCACAATAAATAGTTCTTTTGTAGAACAGAACATATAGTTTTTATTTGCCCTAAATATCTCACCCATCAGAACCTCCCACAGAAAAATGAGCTATGTGGTTACTACTGACACCACTCTTAGGCCTTGTTTGCTCCTCTTTCCATCCCTTTCCGCTTTCCCAGACTATTCTCCCACTTTTCAATCCTAAATGAATTTGAAAACTAGGGGTACCTACTGAATCATGGCAGAAAGAACTGCTTGACTGGCCTCTATAAAAGTGACTTTTCAATTTCCCTCTCATCCCTCCTCTCCAAAATACCCTTGCTGAAGATTTGCAAACACTGTTAGAATGTGAAGCTGACCAGTGTCCAAAGTAATTGAAATTATTCTATGGCACCTTGGAAAGCAATAGATAAACCTCAAGGCAGTCCCGAATAGCAGAAAGCACTGCAGGATTCCAATGGAGAGGGCTTTGGTCTAAATCTTTCTTCTGCAACTTATTCCCCATGGGAGTTTGGGCAAGTTGAACACTTTGGACTATACAATGAGGGGGTTGAACTAGATGGTCTGTAAGGTCTCTTCCAGCTCTAAAACTATGATTCTATAACATTAGCTATAGAAAAGGCTATAGCTTTAGATAATTTCTGCAATTTCAAATGTTTACCTGCTTATCTTTTACTTTGAATTATAACTCTTTTTTAAAATAAAACATTTTGAAAATAATGCCTTATTTGCAAAGCTGGAGCTTAATAAAAGACTGCAATGATTCATTTGTAAATGTAATAAATGTTTGCTGACTGACTGAATGCCAGACTGAATTGTGAGTTAAAACACATTTAGGCCCCAATTTTTTTCACTACAACTCTGAAAATTACATTTTCTTTATCAATGATTGTAAATGTGTAGATTGTGTCTGTCCTGACACATGTCCTAAAACTACATAATCGTTAGTTTAGGTGAGTCATTCCACTCTGGGGTCACCATGGAATCAGTTTCCTTTTAAATAAAAGCCTGTACAACTTTTGTTGTTTTAGAGCTTTGTGCAAGAAGCTGCAATTCCACTTTCAATGGGCCTTTCTTACATGAAAAAAAAAATCACACAGATACAACTTTCTATACCTTGAAGCCCTTCACAGGAGGGGCAGGGATGAAAATGGAGGAAAGGCATTGCCATCCCAGACAAGAGAAGTCCTGAACTGCTGGTACTGCCAGCCCGGTAGAGGAGGCATTCATTCTTTTTCTCAATAATGGACAGTACACACAGCAGGCTCACAAAGGCCAATTGTAGCAAGCAACTTTATCTCTAAATGGGGTTCAGAATCTGTTTAAGAATAATATCCTCTCATCGAGGGCACTGAAGGGCTGAACAAAGCATGCACTCTGGGCAGCTTCAGGTATGACATCGTTCTACCCTCCCTTAGACATTCTGACGTCTTACTTCTCGTTCCTCAGAGAACATATAAGATCTCGTGATAGGGGCTTATCTTGCTCTGATATACTGAGAGGCCAAGAAAAATTCCAAGGAAAGGAAAAATCTCATTTCTTTGGCCAAAGAAAAGCCAGTCTGATCCAAATGGCCATGGGAATGGTGAAACTTTGAAGACTACAACGAAAGAGCTATGGGGGATGGGAATTAAGCTCTCTGGTCACTTTAAACCAGTCATCTTTGTGAGCATTTTTCTTTGGGCCACAATGCAAATACACTTGCATGCAGTTTACATGTCTGCAGTGACCGTCATCCATCCAAGCAGCTTTTGATATAAAATGCTATTATGATTATCCTGAAGATTGTCATTACTAAGCTTTCTCTTCTCTACAAAAACTTTCTTATTCACCAATACACAGCCACAGTGTTGATGTGAAAAGCATACAGTAAAGAGGAAAGAAATGGAAAAAGGCAGGTGTGGGGGAGGGAGGAGAAGGGAAGAGGAAAAGGAGGTGGCCAAGACCGAGACCATGTTTGTCAAGCTATTAGTTAATGAATTAAAGAATCATTGGCTAATTGGGAAAACTCTGCTTTGAACTAAGTAACTGATTGTTCATTAGAATGGGAATGGAATAGCAGTGTAAATGCATTTGGGGATCTGAGTCATACAAAATCTGAATTTTTATCATACTTATTACACCTTGATTTTTGGTTCTCTGTTACTTCTTGTTCCTAATTTCTTTCATTCTTTGACAAACACCTCTTTATAACAAAATTATAACCATCTCTGCTTTATCAGACTCTAAACTTTGAGTGACTTACTTATTGAAAACCTTTCACAAAGAGATTCACATTCTCATATTTCCTTTGATTTATTTTAATTGTAACAAGATTGTTGTTCCAGGTGTCCCTGTCATTGCCTTCTGTTTACAAGCACACAGCCCACGGGCAAGTCTTTTTACATCTCTGGTGAAGACGGACACCGTCATACCTAGAACACCTAGAGTTTTTGAAGATCAACTGAGATAATGTATGGAAAGCTTTTTTGCAAACTTGAAAGTGCCCTATGTGACAGTTATTATCATCATCATCATCATAGGAAAGAAAACATGGCTACTATAGGTTTCAGCATTAATTTTTTTTTTTAGCTAGAATTTTAGAACTAATCCAAAAGAGTGCATTGGAATGATTTGGGGACTGGCTATCTGAGTCAAGCGGAAGTAAGATGGAAAAATTAAGTACACATAGTATTCTTAGGAGAAGGCTAAATGCTGACCGAAGTTTTAACAGAGAAAGGGAAGAATATTAGAATAATGTCAAGGAGAATTCAATTTAGGTGATTCTAATAAAAATCTGGAAAGGAAAATATTCAGCACCACTACAAATTTTCCTATGGCATTATTACTAGAACCACATAATGGGCTGAAGAGTTCATTTGAAACTTAGGAGTTTCCTTCTCTGGAATTACACTTGCCTCTCCCTTTCCACTATGAAAAGCCAGCTAAAAGCTTGGAGATGAAGCTGGGGAGACAAGGGCAACAGAGAATCTGGCTCTGGAGGAAGGGAATGGAATGAGAACTCATTAAGCACCTACTGTGTGCCGGGCACTGCACAAATAATGATCTCATTTGGTCCTCACAACTTAGTGAGGCTGAGGAAACTGGGATAGCAGTTAAGTACCTTGCAAAGAGTCACACAGCTCCTAAATGCCTGAGACTGAATTTGAACTCGAGGTCCTGACTCTAGTACTGTAGAAGTACAAATGGGGGCAGAACAACTTTCCCTATTTTAAAAATTTCTCAATTAAAAACTCATTTTCTCTGCTATTTCTTCTTTCTTATCACTTAGTCTCCCGTGACTTTCTGGCTATCACCTCTCTCCCCCCAGAAAAACAGAATTTTGCACCCTCATAGTGACTTAATTAAGATTTGCTAACTTGCATTGTTTCTCCTGTAGAGACAGAATTTCACTCTTTATTCTGGAAATCAAATTAAATTAACTATAAGTGTGGAAGGGGATGGACGGCAGTAAGAAAGTGTACAAGAGTCAAATAATTCATGGAAAGCTGCTTAGCACTTTGCAAGAGAAACCATTTTGTGGATTGGATTTGTAAAATATCTTTGCTCTGCTCTGCTCTGCTGTCTGCAAACACCAGCCAGTGTGGCAGCTCTGCATAGCTTAGGGGGGTGGGGTCTTGGCTTCAGGGAGAGAAGAATAGGATATAGGGAGAAGGAATACAGTGGAAGAGGACCAAATTTCAAGTCCAAAGATCACAGAATCCTAGATTTAGGGTTAAAGAGGACGACAGAGACCTTTGAATCTAATCCTTCATTTTAGCTATGAGGAGAATGAGGTCGAGGGAGGTTAAGTGACTTGATCAGAGTCCTAACAACTAGTGAATGTTCTGGATCTACTGTTTATTCTCTGTGTGACCTTGGGGAAATAATTTTCAATCTCCCTGAATGTCAGTTTCCTCATCTGAAAAATGAGGAGGATGAACTTGACAGTCCTTCCAGCTCTAAATCCTATGACCTCATGAGATAATTTTTAAAAATTCAGATATATTTGGAAATAAGGACGTTTGTGGTTTGCCATGAACTGGGATGATGGTGACAAAATGCAATATCTAAAAAATGATTAAATAAAGAACATACAAGGTATACTGTGGAAAAAGATGTGGGGAAAGAGTGAGAGGGGAATTCCAACATGTCTCCCATGTCTGATTTTGATGCCAAAGAATTCTGAATGCCAAATTATTCAACAGACTTCAACTTTATATATTTAAGTTTGAATTTTTAACTAACTTTTGGAATCAGGCTGGGGAAATACTATTCTATACTTGTGCCAAATTTTGCTTAGATTTTAGATTTTTTTTTTCTTTTTGGAGGGGGAAAGGCAGGGAAATTGGGGTTAAATGAGTTGCCCAAGGTCACACGGCTAGTAAGTGTCTGGGGCCGAATTCGAACTCACGCCCTCCTGACTCCAGGGCCAGAGCTCTATTCACTGCACCACCCAGCTGCCCGGCTTAGATTTTTAACAATTATTTTTATTGATATAAAATATTTCTTGCTTTAGTATCACTGTTAGTTTTGGCTTTAATCCTCCCTTTCTTCCCACTTGGTCCATTATAATTTACTTAACTGGATTTTTCCGGGGAAAAAAATGCTGCCGATGCCAATATCAGTTTTTGGCAGATGCCACATGAAATAGTGCAAAGTAACATGGATGTTGAATCAAAGGGCCTGGGTTCAAACCCCCGCACTGCTACTTGTTACCTATGTGAACTGAGGCAAGTGGCTTTACCTCTTGGGTCTGTTTGCTCATCTACAAAATGAGAGAGTTGAACTAGATAGATGGCCCCTTTTAAAGGACCTTTCCAGCTCAAAATCTATGATCCTAAGAGGGAACTAAAAAATGAAAATTCTGACTATTCAATCGCTGAATGCATTTCGTAGATTGTAAATTTGGCTATAGAACAAAACTTTTACGAACATAGTCCTTACTTAAAAAACAAAAAACCTACACAAATTTAAAACCTGTGGCATAGTAACATATGATATAGATCCAAATTAGACATCATTTAGTTCACTCCCCACAACTCCATTTCACAGATGAGGAGACTGAGAGAAATTTTGTCTTTCTTATTCAGACGTGCCAAAAACAAACAGATAAACTATGAAAGTAGGGAAGCATTGCCTTTGAAATGTTACTGAAGGAAACACAACATCCCTTCAGTGTTTGGAAATTTATTCCACATACCTTAAACATGAAAGAACACATTATATTGAAAAGGATCAATCCTTTAGGTCTTCATTATGTGAACTTGTTTTTATTTTAACAAATTATTAAAAATTTGAGCTAAAAAGTAATGACTATTCCATGGGAGTAATATTTTTTATCACTTAGAGCACTGTACACATACGTAATGGTTATTCTATAGAGAAAGGAGGAAGGCATGCATCCAACTGGCAGTGGGTAAGATGGGAAAAAAAAATAGGAAATAGATGCAAAAAATTTTAATATGCCAGAAATGCTCAGTCAATCTTTATTTTAATTAAAAAAGAAAATAAAAATGATCAATGGGATATTAATGAATATTTGTAGCATTTTAAACTCACTCCCAAATCTATAATGGGTTTCAGCATCATCCCAGAACAGTAATTTGTATTCATTATGGTAACAGACCAATAATAGAGTATATTATTATTATTTTAATTTCTGCACAGAGTAACAGTTTGGGGCAATGGAAAGGGCACTGGCTTTGAAATCAGAAGACCTGAGTCTAAATTTCAGCTCCTTCACTTACCATGTGGCTTTTTTGGTCTTCAGTCTCTTCATATGTTAAATGAGGGGGTTGGTCTCTGTGACCTCTAAGGTCCCTTCCAACTCTTGGTCTCTGATCCTATGATTCTAAGCAATGTTTCAAAAAGTATGGAAAATGGGGCAGCTAGGCAGTGTAGTGAATAGAGTACTGGCCCTGAAGTCAAATCCAGCCTCAGACACTTGACACTTAACTAGCTGTTTGACCTTGGGCAAGTCACTTAACCCAAAGCCTTGTCTTCTCCCCTCCAAAAAAAAAAAAGGGCAAGAGAAATATGTAAATTTTATTGTAGCCTTCTGGAGGGGGAGTCAGGTGGAGAAAAACAAAAGGACAAAGTAAAAAAGTGCACAGCAGAGAACAAAAGAAAACGCACACGGAAGCAAAGAGAAGATGGACAATTCTCAACACGAGTATTACCATATAGGCTTTCTTGAAATGAAAATTTATTGTTACATATTTTGAATCCTCTCTTATGTTCTGCTATGCACATGACATATTTTTATTTCTTTCCGACTTTGTATTTAAGTTCAAATATTTAAATTTGTGATATGTTTTTGTTTCTTTTCTCTATTCTCTATTTGTATTCTAGAGTTTGAATTTAAAATAAAATTTTGGAAAAAAAAGAAAAAAGTGTTGAAAATAATTCAAGTGTCACTGTCTGGGAATGTTTTCAAAATGGGGCTCATTTTTATGTATCAGTGTTCTGAAGACAATTTGTCCATGCTCTCACTAAATGTCTGAAGAAGTCAGTTGTTCAAGAAGAAAGAATGAGAGCAGTGGCGGTTAAAGAGAGGGACAAAGGTAGTGCTCATGTTAGCCATATTAGCTACTTTTCTTTCCCTGATCTCTAAATTATGCTACTGGTATTCTTAGTCTTTATTTTTGCATGGTTTATTTTTTGTTAGGTTCATCCTCAGTGTTTCGGGTACTCAACCCCAGCAGCGAAGGCAGCTACCTTCATGTTCTCATCCCTTTCATTCCTGGCATGCTTCTGCTTCCTGATCCAATACTAAATTCTGATTTAAAAGTCTAAGAAGAGTGAAGAAAAATTCCAGGTAGCTAGGAGGAAGAGGTGGGCATGGGGGTGGGAGGATCATAGTGAACCTACTTATCGCCTTACACGGGTCAATATCTGCCAGTAGACTGAGGGACCCTCATTACTGCCTGTAGATTTCCAGCTGATGCTCTTCTCAGCATATCTTTAATTTATCTGGTGTCTGGCAATATTCCGAACAAAGCTGGGTATGTGACAAATGATTTCTGACAAAGAAGATGCTTGAGTGCAGTAATCATGCTGTGTCTAGAAGTTACACACATTGATAGGTTGAGGCTTATTCTTCTGAGTTCCAGTGACACTGTGACTGCTGCCACCTCTACTCTTCATTTGCTATGGCCTCCTGGGGAGCGCTGCATGTGCTACTGCTGAAAACCCTGGATAACCCAGAAGCCCTGGAGCGCTATTGTTGGCTGCTCAGCCAGTTTTCCAAGAGGCCTCAGACAAGTCAATTCACTTCTCAAGATTTTAGTATCCTATTTAAAAAAGGGGAATCATTTTTTCCCCCAGAAATTACTTACCTTGATAGATACTATTATCTGATATGACTCCATATTATTTGTGTTTAGTATTTATAGTGAGATAGTTCCATCGCCATGTTGGCAGAATTCCCATCTCTTAGTTCCCCAGTTCTCAGAATGAAATGTGTTTGCATAAAGTCATGAGAATTAGGACCTGAAAACTGAGAGATCGATGGGAGGCCTAGAGAGACAGCTGTATCCCCTAAAAGAGTCTTAATTCAATTTGGAATCTCTGGCCTGGACAAAACTAATTACATCTATTTGGTTTTCCTTGGAAGACCTCATGGTCTGGCCAAAGCAACATGGGATCTAAAAACAAGATACTTGAGGCAGTTTAATTTTTGGCTTGGGGGCAACCTGTCTCCACCTCAGTTACCCCGATTAACAGAGTAACTCTTATTTCCTCTTCACTCTCTTAGAAAGTCTCAGAACAATGGTACATGTTGATATGAGGCATCCTGGGTACATCTGATACATTAGCTAGAACAGACCTACTATGACTTAATAATAGGCAATCTAATAAAAGTCATCAAAGATCTTCTCATTTTAAAAATAGTATTAACTTGACAATTTTTACAAACTTTCATTTTAAAGTATAAAAATTTGATAAAGGCAAATAGCAACAAGTATTTTTAAGGATCTAATTTACTTCATTTACATATTTTCCATAAAATCAAAACTAATGGAAGACAAATTAATCAATATTCAACCCCCCTGTTGAAACAAAATACAAATCAGGTATTAAAAGCACTTAAAGATAATGACTTTTATCAGAACATGCTTTAAGAAATTCTAAAAACCAATTATTATGGTCACAAGACAGTCCAATGAATCGACCAAATGGTCAGGATAGAGAATGACTAATAATCTTAATCATCTGCATAGAAATTAAGGTAAGACTTTGTACAAAAATAATTATATCCTGGATTGAACCCCAAGGGAATCATAAAGAACAGTTTAAAGTAAAAATAACATGATTAGAAAAAAGTTGATTAAAAAAAATTTAGTTCGAAGCCCTAAGAAAGCCCAATGCTTATTAAATTAAATATACTTATTCTTGTCCTAATAAAAATTATGCATATGCATATATTGAATATGATCTTAGAATTTTGCCCAAAGATAGCATTTTGAATATAAAATTATAAAGTATAAGAAACTTTTACAAACATCTAGTCTGCCTGGTATTTTTGAGTATGTATTTATATATTTCATTTTATATGACAAATATGTAAATTTAAAACTTGTTTAATGGTCCTTTGAAAAATTTGGAATTTTTCTCCATTCATTTTGAATCAACTACAAATCAACATAGTAGCCTTTAAATGGCTTTTATCAAGAACTTGTACCTTGTTTAAGGAGCATGGTACAGTGGAAAGGGCTCTTGATTTGGAGTCAGGGGACATAGGTTAAAATCCCTGGGCAAATAACCAATCTCCCATGGGCCTTACTTTCCTCCCTCATCTGTAAAATGAGGCCATTAGATTTTGAAGGTCCTTTTCAGTTCTAAACTCACAATCCTATATTAAAGCTCTGAGAACAGGGGTGTGATTAGTTAATATTTTAGAAACAGGCTGCTAGAAAGATATATGGATAACACAAATTTCAATGCACTTGTAAGAATGTTTAGATTGTTGTGAATTTTTGGCCTTAATGAGAACTTTAAGGCATGCTGAGAATGAGTACTTAGAAATACAAGTATTTATAAGATCAAAAAATCACTTCAGTGACTGGTTTCAAGATTGCAATGAATAGTCGTACCATTTAAAACTCAGAAGATAAATGCATGCTCTTATTCAAAGAAAAGCAAGTGTGGGAGAATTTAGATTCCTGTTGTGTCCAGGAGTCACTTTGGAATCACTGAGAGATCTCACGTTCATGACAAATAAAAATTTAGAATTCAAAAAGAGTCTTCTTAGAAGCTAGAGGAAGAATGCCTTCAAAACCAACTTGGAGATGATGAAGTTGGCACAGGGCATCGGGTGACATTTTTTTTGTTTAAAAATAATAAAAATCAAGACAATAGAAAGGTTAACAAGAAAGCAACGTGAAAAGAGAATGGAGATAAATGAGAATTTGCCATCTCTGAAAAGTTTAGGGAAAAGAATGGGTAATTGATAATTTCAAGAGTAATAGTAACTTATGACAATGGTTTTCACAATTATTTGCTTAAAAAGATTAAAATATAGGCTTTTTATCCTGTCTTTGCATAAATAACTCTCAAAGTTTGATTCCTATAATTCTCAAATACTTAAGCCATATTGCTTGAAGACTATTTTCATTTTGTAGAACTACAGAACCTTAGAACCATAAGGAAGTCATACAGTCCAAGCACTCTCTCAATCATGAGATCCAGCTATAACATCCCATGTCACAGTTCTTTCCTTTGAAGAGGTTAAATAGAGCAAATTCAATCCATCTTCTATATGACAACCTTTCAAATTTATAAAAACCATAACATATCCTACTCCCTACCAACCTTGATCTTTTCCATGTTAAATATCCAAAAATGTATAGGATCCTAAAATCATAACTTTTAAGCAGTAGAAGATCCCAGCACTCATCTAGAGTACCCTTTGCCCCTCTCAATTTATAAATGGGAACACTGAGGTATGAAAAGGGAAGTGACTTGCCTACTATCACAAGGGTGATAAGGAGCAGAGATAGAATTTTGAACCCATGACCTCTGGCTCCTGATGAAGTGTTATTTCCTCTGTACCACAGGTACCTACATGTTGATTATTGAAAGCCTTTAGAGATTTTTTTTTTACCTTGACCTTGTAAAAGATTAAAATGAATATTTGTAGTCCTTTAAAAAAATAAGTTAGAGTTGCTCTGCTTAATTTTACCCAGAAGTACTAATGTTGCTATGACTTTTAATGTAATATATGTATATATAACATTATATATAAAGTTTTAGCATATAAAATATTTTATATGAAGTACATATATGCAATATTAAAAGTTTTAAAAAATATTAACAAGGCAGTTATTTTTGAATGTCTTTTTTTTTTTTTTCCTGGAACAGTTGCAAATCTGTACCATAGTACTAAATGTGACTCAGGGCACTATGCAGAACAATGGTGACAAACTGTATAACACGGCAGCACTGATGGATGGATCTTGGCACAATATCTGCTTTTCAGTAATGGCATTCTAAGGTTGAGAAAGTACCCACACAGTATCAGCCCTTGTACCAGCTACTGGCAGTTACTGCTATTTTTTAATGAAAAAAAAAGCTATAAAATTTCTCCCTTCAAATTTTTTTTATTATGTAACTTTCAGAGAATTATTTAGATATTTGGTCAGAAAAAATATTGCTATGAAGAACTTCCTCCTCCCCACTCCCCCGCCAAAAAGATAGTTTAATGAAGTCAATGGGAAAGGAGAAAAGATATCAAGATACAGTATACCAAGGTTTAGTTAAAAGTAAACTCCTTCCTTTAATTTCAATTGGATATGCCATGCTTATAAACAATATTACAATGTCAGTATTAAATATACTTATTTTTCTCATTAAGGAAATATTTTGGACATATTTTGTCCTGATAATAAAGGCAATTATTATCACAACATGTTACGGTGTTATCACGCTAATACGAGAAATAGAGAAAGAGAAAGACATCATTTTCTAGAGTTGATCTTTGAAGATTTTATCTTTGAATGAAAACCTTTTTCTACCACAATTTCGAGATTCATTGTGTGAACCTTGCAAAGACATTTTAATAATAATAATAGTTAACATTTATATGGTACTTAAAAAGTGCCAGGCCCTGCACTAAATGCTTTATAATTATCATCTCATTTGATCCTTACAACGAGCCTGGGTTGTAGGTGTTATTATCCCCATTTTACAGATGAGACTGAGGCAAACAGAAGTTGAGTGACTTGTCCAGGATCATATAGCTGGTAAGCATCTGAAACAGAATTTGAATTCTTATCTTCCTGATAAGTACATGAGGTCCAGTGTTCTATCCACCAAACAACATATTCAAAACTGAAATCATTACCTTTCCCTTCAAATCCATTTCTCTTCCATTGATTATGTGTTTATTAAAAGGTGATTAAATAATAAATTAGTGCTATTTCAAAAAGGCAGAACTATTTTGGGGGAATTTCTAGGCAAGAAATTCATTGACAAGGTAACAGTTTAATAATCTCCTATATTGGAACTATTAAACAATAGCACCAAGAAATATTCCTGCCCATCAATTGGAAAATGGCTAAACAAGTTGTGGTATATGAATGTAATGGAATACTATTGTGTTATAAGAAATGAGGAGCAGATGGACTTCATATTCACCTGGAGAAGCTTATACAAAGCGATGCTAAGTGAGAAGTGCAGAACCAGGAGAAATTTGTACACAATGATAGACACAACGTATATGTGGTGACCAACTTTGATAAACTGGACTCTTCTCAGCAAAGCAAGGTTATAAGACGACTCCAAAAGACTCAGGATGGAAGGAGATGTCTACATTCAGAGAAAGATCTAAAAAGAACAGAGTTTAAATGCAGACTGAAGCAAACTACATGCTATCATTCTTTTTCATGTTTGGTTTTGTTTCCTCTTTCCCATGTTCATTCCTTTGGTTACAACCCTTCTGTACAACCAGACTAATGTCCAATGTGAAAGTATTTGCAGATCCTATACTTGATTGCATGTCGCCATGGGGGGGTGGGGAGAAAATTTGAAACTCAAAGGATTGTGGAAATCAATCTCGTAAACTAAAAGTAAACAAAAATAAAAAAATAAATTGATTTGTAAATTAAAAAAAAAAGAAATATTCCTGCCAGTGATGTTAAAAATTAAAGATGAAAGTTTAAGTGCTATCTGTGCCTTTGCTTCGACGTGAGCTTCAATTTCAGACCCTTAGCTGGAGTATGAATAAGCTTCCCTGGCATAAAATTAGCTTAGCAGAAGTGCCTGGCATATTGTTGTTCAGTTGTGTCCAACTCTTTGTGACCCCATTTGGGTTGTTTTGACAAAGATACTGGAGTGGTTTGCCATTTCCTTCTCCAGCTCATTTTATAGATGAGGAACTGAGGCCAACGGAGTTAAGTGACCTGCTCAGGGTCACACAGCTAGTTTATGAGACCAGATTTGAACTCAAGATTAAGTCTTTCTGACTTAACTCACTCAGCTCTCTATCCGTGGTACCACCTAGCAGCCTTTGAGCCACCTATCTGCCCTGCCTGGCATATAGTAGGTGCTTAAATAAATGCTCGCTGACTGATGGGTTAGAGCTACAGAACATTTAGAGCTGGAAGGAAATATTTAGGATCATTCAATCCAATTTATATACTTTATGGTTAAAAAAGCCAAACACCAGAATGACATAGATTAGTCCATCAAAATAGTCTTGACTTATTACCCAAAGCTAACTAAACAACACTTCAAGGACATATTTATATGGTTTATAAATCTTTTTCTTTTGTTTTAGGTGACAAGATCCTCTGATGCTTAAGTAATTTTTTTCTGGATCATTAATTTTTGTATTTTTTTGTGCAGAGATTTATTTTAAAATATTCATGTTCTGAAACTGTTGTCCATTTTAAACTACTGAAACTAAGAATATGTGTTACTATGGAAACAAGCAATGATTTAAAATTGTTAAGCACAGAACATCTTTTGGTTTAAGCAGAAGCAAGAAAATAATTCTGCTAATGGGCAATATAAACTTTATGATTTTATTCATTTCTTGACTCCACAAATTTTCAGATACTGCAAAAATCATTATTAGTCCATGAAAACTTTTCCCAACTTGTGAATTACAAATCACGACTGATATTTGCTAAACATACTTCCTCTTGGTCAGCATATTCCTCTGGGAAAGAGGAAAAGGAAAAGCATAGGACATTAGGTGTAGGAATCCAAGAACTGATGATGAGTATAAAGAAGGAAGAAGCAAAGGAAAGAAGCACCTATTAAGTTCCTACTATGTGCCAGGGTGGCAGCTAAGTGGTACAGGGCAGTTATGTGGCACAGCAGATAGAGTGCTGGGCATAGAGTCAGGAAGACTCAGCTTTCTGAATTCAAACCTGACCTCGGACACTTACTAGCTGTGTGACCTTAAGCAGGCACTGTACTAAGCACTTGATACTCACAACAGCCCTGGGAGGGAGGTACTACTATTATTCCAGTTTTACAGCTGTAGAAACTGGGACTAAAAATGATAAAGCAACTCACATCATTAGTTAAGTGTCTGAGGAGGGATTTGAGCTCAGATTTTCCTGAGTCCCGGTTTAGGGCTCTATCCACTGTACTATCCCAATGAACATAGGTTCCTTATTAGCCATATTCAACAGTTACTAAGTTGACACAACAGTTTTCAGAACATGGATTCTCAATCTTCAGGGCATTGTAACAACTTATCATTTATTATATTCTTCAGCCACCTTCTTGGTGGCTTAGTCCTAGTTGTCATTTCCTCTAATGTTCTACCTCACCAAAGATGTTCTATGAGATCTTCAAGTGCTTAAATTGCCTTACCTTCCTGCCCCCTGTGACATTTCTCCTGATATCCTGATATTCTTCCTCCCTCCCCCCTGGCTTCTAGTGATGCTTTGTGATTTTATATCCATATTACTTAAAATTAAAGTGAAGTAAACTATATGGGAACGTTTTACAAGATTTCGTATTATAGTGCTGAGAAATCGGAATTAGGAACCTTATTTCTTAGAGTAAAGGTTCTTGATCTGGAATCTGCAATTTAAAAAATTGATAACTGTATTTCAGTAAAATTAGTATTCTCCATAACCTTCTACATTTGATTTTGTGCATTTAAAAATATTATTCTGAGAAAGGGTCTCAGGTTTCACCAGATTTCCAAAAGGGCCCATTACACAAAAAATTAAGCAGTCCTGCTAAAAAACCCATACAAGGAACCTTGTATGGCAACCAACACCAACATTTGATATAATTACATCTAACAACCATTCTTTAAGGAAAAATACACCCACCTGGTCATGCTGTACCATGCAAACCTTCAGAAGACAAATTTTACTTTTTCCTTAGTGGGAATGCCAAAAGCCTTTTAAATTTTAATTTTAAGGCACAAGTGCTGTCTGCCAACATCACACTTGTAAGTCAAACTGGAACTAGACTTTATTTTTACTCCATAGACATAATTTGCTACTGTACAGATAATTCATTTTAGATAAAATGAGTTAGTGAATATCCTGCTCTATGACTGTACACATACATGTCTCAGCTTCTATCATGGCCTCTAAAACTTCAGTACTTTCCTCACAGGTGATTGCTACAACACAATATATAAATCAGAGTCAACAACAGTATATCTCCTTCCTCTTTTAAAATATTCCTGTGGTTCAGTGTGCTCACTATGGAGAGGCTCTGCATAATTTCACATGTTCAGCCTGTATTTAATTGCTTGTCTTTCCAGTGGGCATGGGTGGTGAGGGAGGAGGAGAAAGAACCTGGAATCTGGAGTCCCATAATCAAATGTTATGAAT
>JAQQSV010000119.1:0-113962 GCA_028646515.1 Pseudochirops corinnae | reverse complement strand
TATATTGTGTTGTAGCAATCACCTGTGAGGAAAGTACTGAAGTTTTAGAGGCCATGATAGAAGCTGAGACATGTATGTGTACAGTCATAGAGCAGGATATTCACTAACTCATTTTATCTAAAATGAATTATCTGTACAGTAGCAAATTATGTCTATGGAGTAAAAATAAAGTCTAGTTCCAGTTTGACTTACAAGTGTGATGTTGGCAGACAGCACTTGTGCCTTAAAATTAAAATTTAAAAGGCTTTTGGCATTCCCACTAAGGAAAAAGTAAAATTTGTCTTCTGAAGGTTTGCATGGTACAGCATGACCAGGTGGGTGTATTTTTCCTTAAAGAATGGTTGTTAGATGTAATTATATCAAATGTTGGTGTTGGTTGCCATACAAGGTTCCTTGTATGGGTTTTTTAGCAGGACTGCTTAATTTTTTGTGTAATGGGCCCTTTTGGAAATCTGGTGAAACCTGAGACCCTTTCTCAGAATAATATTTTTAAATGCACAAAATCAAATGTAGAAGGTTATGGAGAATACTAATTTTACTGAAATACAGTTATCAATTTTTTAAATTGCAGATTCCAGATCAAGAACCTTTACTCTAAGAAATAAGGTTCCTAATTCCGATTTCTCAGCACTATAATACGAAATCTTGTAAAACGTTCCCATATAGTTTACTTCACTTTAATTTTAAGTAATATGGATATAAAATCACAAAGCATCACTAGAAGCCAGGGGGGAGGGAGGAAGAATATCAGGATATCAGGAGAAATGTCACAGGGGGCAGGAAGGTAAGGCAATTTAAGCACTTGAAGATCTCATAGAACATCTTTGGTGAGGTAGAACATTAGAGGAAATGACAACTAGGACTAAGCCACCAAGAAGGTGGCTGAAGAATATAATAAATGATAAGTTGTTACAATGCCCTGAAGATTGAGAATCCATGTTCTGAAAACTGTTGTGTCAACTTAGTAACTGTTGAATATGGCTAATAAGGAACCTATGTTCATTGGGATAGTACAGTGGATAGAGCCCTAAACCGGGACTCAGGAAAATCTGAGCTCAAATCCCTCCTCAGACACTTAACTAATGATGTGAGTTGCTTTATCATTTTTAGTCCCAGTTTCTACAGCTGTAAAACTGGAATAATAGTAGTACCTCCCTCCCAGGGCTGTTGTGAGTATCAAGTGCTTAGTACAGTGCCTGCTTAAGGTCACACAGCTAGTAAGTGTCCGAGGTCAGGTTTGAATTCAGAAAGCTGAGTCTTCCTGACTCTATGCCCAGCACTCTATCTGCTGTGCCACATAACTGCCCTGTACCACTTAGCTGCCACCCTGGCACATAGTAGGAACTTAATAGGTGCTTCTTTCCTTTGCTTCTTCCTTCTTTATACTCATCATCAGTTCTTGGATTCCTACACCTAATGTCCTATGCTTTTCCTTTTCCTCTTTCCCAGAGGAATATGCTGACCAAGAGGAAGTATGTTTAGCAAATATCAGTCGTGATTTGTAATTCACAAGTTGGGAAAAGTTTTCATGGACTAATAATGATTTTTGCAGTATCTGAAAATTTGTGGAGTCAAGAAATGAATAAAATCATAAAGTTTATATTGCCCATTAGCAGAATTATTTTCTTGCTTCTGCTTAAACCAAAAGATGTTCTGTGCTTAACAATTTTAAATCATTGCTTGTTTCCATAGTAACACATATTCTTAGTTTCAGTAGTTTAAAATGGACAACAGTTTCAGAACATGAATATTTTAAAATAAATCTCTGCACAAAAAAATACAAAAATTAATGATCCAGAAAAAAATTACTTAAGCATCAGAGGATCTTGTCACCTAAAACAAAAGAAAAAGATTTATAAACCATATAAATATGTCCTTGAAGTGTTGTTTAGTTAGCTTTGGGTAATAAGTCAAGACTATTTTGATGGACTAATCTATGTCATTCTGGTGTTTGGCTTTTTTAACCATAAAGTATATAAATTGGATTGAATGATCCTAAATATTTCCTTCCAGCTCTAAATGTTCTGTAGCTCTAACCCATCAGTCAGCGAGCATTTATTTAAGCACCTACTATATGCCAGGCAGGGCAGATAGGTGGCTCAAAGGCTGCTAGGTGGTACCACGGATAGAGAGCTGAGTGAGTTAAGTCAGAAAGACTTAATCTTGAGTTCAAATCTGGTCTCATAAACTAGCTGTGTGACCCTGAGCAGGTCACTTAACTCCGTTGGCCTCAGTTCCTCATCTATAAAATGAGCTGGAGAAGGAAATGGCAAACCACTCCAGTATCTTTGTCAAAACAACCCAAATGGGGTCACAAAGAGTTGGACACAACTGAACAACAATATGCCAGGCACTTCTGCTAAGCTAATTTTATGCCAGGGAAGCTTATTCATACTCCAGCTAAGGGTCTGAAATTGAAGCTCACGTCGAAGCAAAGGCACAGATAGCACTTAAACTTTCATCTTTAATTTTTAACATCACTGGCAGGAATATTTCTTTTTTTTTTAATTTACAAATCAATTTATTTTTTTATTTTTGTTTACTTTTAGTTTACGAGATTGATTTCCACAATCCTTTGAGTTTCAAATTTTCTCCCCACCCCCCCATGGCGACATGCAATCAAGTATAGGATCTGCAAATACTTTCACATTGGACATTAGTCTGGTTGTACAGAAGGGTTGTAACCAAAGGAATGAACATGGGAAAGAGGAAACAAAACCAAACATGAAAAAGAATGATAGCATGTAGTTTGCTTCAGTCTGCATTTAAACTCTGTTCTTTTTAGATCTTTCTCTGAATGTAGACATCTCCTTCCATCCTGAGTCTTTTGGAGTCGTCTTATAACCTTGCTTTGCTGAGAAGAGTCCAGTTTATCAAAGTTGGTCACCACATATACGTTGTGTCTATCATTGTGTACAAATTTCTCCTGGTTCTGCACTTCTCACTTAGCATCGCTTTGTATAAGCTTCTCCAGGTGAATATGAAGTCCATCTGCTCCTCATTTCTTATAACACAATAGTATTCCATTACATTCATATACCACAACTTGTTTAGCCATTTTCCAATTGATGGGCAGGAATATTTCTTGGTGCTATTGTTTAATAGTTCCAATATAGGAGATTATTAAACTGTTACCTTGTCAATGAATTTCTTGCCTAGAAATTCCCCCAAAATAGTTCTGCCTTTTTGAAATAGCACTAATTTATTATTTAATCACCTTTTAATAAACACATAATCAATGGAAGAGAAATGGATTTGAAGGGAAAGGTAATGATTTCAGTTTTGAATATGTTGTTTGGTGGATAGAACACTGGACCTCATGTACTTATCAGGAAGATAAGAATTCAAATTCTGTTTCAGATGCTTACCAGCTATATGATCCTGGACAAGTCACTCAACTTCTGTTTGCCTCAGTCTCATCTGTAAAATGGGGATAATAACACCTACAACCCAGGCTCGTTGTAAGGATCAAATGAGATGATAATTATAAAGCATTTAGTGCAGGGCCTGGCACTTTTTAAGTACCATATAAATGTTAACTATTATTATTATTAAAATGTCTTTGCAAGGTTCACACAATGAATCTCGAAATTGTGGTAGAAAAAGGTTTTCATTCAAAGATAAAATCTTCAAAGATCAACTCTAGAAAATGATGTCTTTCTCTTTCTCTATTTCTCGTATTAGCGTGATAACACCGTAACATGTTGTGATAATAATTGCCTTTATTATCAGGACAAAATATGTCCAAAATATTTCCTTAATGAGAAAAATAAGTATATTTAATACTGACATTGTAATATTGTTTATAAGCATGGCATATCCAATTGAAATTAAAGGAAGGAGTTTACTTTTAACTAAACCTTGGTATACTGTATCTTGATATCTTTTCTCCTTTCCCATTGACTTCATTAAACTATCTTTTTGGCGGGGGAGTGGGGAGGAGGAAGTTCTTCATAGCAATATTTTTTCTGACCAAATATCTAAATAATTCTCTGAAAGTTACATAATAAAAAAAATTTGAAGGGAGAAATTTTATAGCTTTTTTTTTCATTAAAAAATAGCAGTAACTGCCAGTAGCTGGTACAAGGGCTGATACTGTGTGGGTACTTTCTCAACCTTAGAATGCCATTACTGAAAAGCAGATATTGTGCCAAGATCCATCCATCAGTGCTGCCGTGTTATACAGTTTGTCACCATTGTTCTGCATAGTGCCCTGAGTCACATTTAGTACTATGGTACAGATTTGCAACTGTTCCAGGAAAAAAAAAAAAAAGACATTCAAAAATAACTGCCTTGTTAATATTTTTTAAAACTTTTAATATTGCATATATGTACTTCATATAAAATATTTTATATGCTAAAACTTTATATATAATGTTATATATACATATATTACATTAAAAGTCATAGCAACATTAGTACTTCTGGGTAAAATTAAGCAGAGCAACTCTAACTTATTTTTTTAAAGGACTACAAATATTCATTTTAATCTTTTACAAGGTCAAGGTAAAAAAAAAATCTCTAAAGGCTTTCAATAATCAACATGTAGGTACCTGTGGTACAGAGGAAATAACACTTCATCAGGAGCCAGAGGTCATGGGTTCAAAATTCTATCTCTGCTCCTTATCACCCTTGTGATAGTAGGCAAGTCACTTCCCTTTTCATACCTCAGTGTTCCCATTTATAAATTGAGAGGGGCAAAGGGTACTCTAGATGAGTGCTGGGATCTTCTACTGCTTAAAAGTTATGATTTTAGGATCCTATACATTTTTGGATATTTAACATGGAAAAGATCAAGGTTGGTAGGGAGTAGGATATGTTATGGTTTTTATAAATTTGAAAGGTTGTCATATAGAAGATGGATTGAATTTGCTCTATTTAACCTCTTCAAAGGAAAGAACTGTGACATGGGATGTTATAGCTGGATCTCATGATTGAGAGAGTGCTTGGACTGTATGACTTCCTTATGGTTCTAAGGTTCTGTAGTTCTACAAAATGAAAATAGTCTTCAAGCAATATGGCTTAAGTATTTGAGAATTATAGGAATCAAACTTTGAGAGTTATTTATGCAAAGACAGGATAAAAAGCCTATATTTTAATCTTTTTAAGCAAATAATTGTGAAAACCATTGTCATAAGTTACTATTACTCTTGAAATTATCAATTACCCATTCTTTTCCCTAAACTTTTCAGAGATGGCAAATTCTCATTTATCTCCATTCTCTTTTCACGTTGCTTTCTTGTTAACCTTTCTATTGTCTTGATTTTTATTATTTTTAAACAAAAAAAATGTCACCCGATGCCCTGTGCCAACTTCATCATCTCCAAGTTGGTTTTGAAGGCATTCTTCCTCTAGCTTCTAAGAAGACTCTTTTTGAATTCTAAATTTTTATTTGTCATGAACGTGAGATCTCTCAGTGATTCCAAAGTGACTCCTGGACACAACAGGAATCTAAATTCTCCCACACTTGCTTTTCTTTGAATAAGAGCATGCATTTATCTTCTGAGTTTTAAATGGTACGACTATTCATTGCAATCTTGAAACCAGTCACTGAAGTGATTTTTTGATCTTATAAATACTTGTATTTCTAAGTACTCATTCTCAGCATGCCTTAAAGTTCTCATTAAGGCCAAAAATTCACAACAATCTAAACATTCTTACAAGTGCATTGAAATTTGTGTTATCCATATATCTTTCTAGCAGCCTGTTTCTAAAATATTAACTAATCACACCCCTGTTCTCAGAGCTTTAATATAGGATTGTGAGTTTAGAACTGAAAAGGACCTTCAAAATCTAATGGCCTCATTTTACAGATGAGGGAGGAAAGTAAGGCCCATGGGAGATTGGTTATTTGCCCAGGGATTTTAACCTATGTCCCCTGACTCCAAATCAAGAGCCCTTTCCACTGTACCATGCTCCTTAAACAAGGTACAAGTTCTTGATAAAAGCCATTTAAAGGCTACTATGTTGATTTGTAGTTGATTCAAAATGAATGGAGAAAAATTCCAAATTTTTCAAAGGACCATTAAACAAGTTTTAAATTTACATATTTGTCATATAAAATGAAATATATAAATACATACTCAAAAATACCAGGCAGACTAGATGTTTGTAAAAGTTTCTTATACTTTATAATTTTATATTCAAAATGCTATCTTTGGGCAAAATTCTAAGATCATATTCAATATATGCATATGCATAATTTTTATTAGGACAAGAATAAGTATATTTAATTTAATAAGCATTGGGCTTTCTTAGGGCTTCGAACTAAATTTTTTTTAATCAACTTTTTTCTAATCATGTTATTTTTACTTTAAACTGTTCTTTATGATTCCCTTGGGGTTCAATCCAGGATATAATTATTTTTGTACAAAGTCTTACCTTAATTTCTATGCAGATGATTAAGATTATTAGTCATTCTCTATCCTGACCATTTGGTCGATTCATTGGACTGTCTTGTGACCATAATAATTGGTTTTTAGAATTTCTTAAAGCATGTTCTGATAAAAGTCATTATCTTTAAGTGCTTTTAATACCTGATTTGTATTTTGTTTCAACAGGGGGGTTGAATATTGATTAATTTGTCTTCCATTAGTTTTGATTTTATGGAAAATATGTAAATGAAGTAAATTAGATCCTTAAAAATACTTGTTGCTATTTGCCTTTATCAAATTTTTATACTTTAAAATGAAAGTTTGTAAAAATTGTCAAGTTAATACTATTTTTAAAATGAGAAGATCTTTGATGACTTTTATTAGATTGCCTATTATTAAGTCATAGTAGGTCTGTTCTAGCTAATGTATCAGATGTACCCAGGATGCCTCATATCAACATGTACCATTGTTCTGAGACTTTCTAAGAGAGTGAAGAGGAAATAAGAGTTACTCTGTTAATCGGGGTAACTGAGGTGGAGACAGGTTGCCCCCAAGCCAAAAATTAAACTGCCTCAAGTATCTTGTTTTTAGATCCCATGTTGCTTTGGCCAGACCATGAGGTCTTCCAAGGAAAACCAAATAGATGTAATTAGTTTTGTCCAGGCCAGAGATTCCAAATTGAATTAAGACTCTTTTAGGGGATACAGCTGTCTCTCTAGGCCTCCCATCGATCTCTCAGTTTTCAGGTCCTAATTCTCATGACTTTATGCAAACACATTTCATTCTGAGAACTGGGGAACTAAGAGATGGGAATTCTGCCAACATGGCGATGGAACTATCTCACTATAAATACTAAACACAAATAATATGGAGTCATATCAGATAATAGTATCTATCAAGGTAAGTAATTTCTGGGGGAAAAAATGATTCCCCTTTTTTAAATAGGATACTAAAATCTTGAGAAGTGAATTGACTTGTCTGAGGCCTCTTGGAAAACTGGCTGAGCAGCCAACAATAGCGCTCCAGGGCTTCTGGGTTATCCAGGGTTTTCAGCAGTAGCACATGCAGCGCTCCCCAGGAGGCCATAGCAAATGAAGAGTAGAGGTGGCAGCAGTCACAGTGTCACTGGAACTCAGAAGAATAAGCCTCAACCTATCAATGTGTGTAACTTCTAGACACAGCATGATTACTGCACTCAAGCATCTTCTTTGTCAGAAATCATTTGTCACATACCCAGCTTTGTTCGGAATATTGCCAGACACCAGATAAATTAAAGATATGCTG
This sequence comes from Pseudochirops corinnae, assembly GCA_028646515.1. Classification (NCBI taxonomy): domain Eukaryota; kingdom Metazoa; phylum Chordata; class Mammalia; order Diprotodontia; family Pseudocheiridae; genus Pseudochirops; species Pseudochirops corinnae. The sequence continues at coordinate 106,304 of JAQQSV010000119.1, read as the reverse complement.
AGAAGAGCATCAGCTGGAAATCTACAGGCAGTAATGAGGGTCCCTCAGTCTACTGGCAGATATTGACCCGTGTAAGGCGATAAGTAGGTTCACTATGATCCTCCCACCCCCATGCCCACCTCTTCCTCCTAGCTACCTGGAATTTTTCTTCACTCTTCTTAGACTTTTAAATCAGAATTTAGTATTGGATCAGGAAGCAGAAGCATGCCAGGAATGAAAGGGATGAGAACATGAAGGTAGCTGCCTTCGCTGCTGGGGTTGAGTACCCGAAACACTGAGGATGAACCTAACAAAAAATAAACCATGCAAAAATAAAGACTAAGAATACCAGTAGCATAATTTAGAGATCAGGGAAAGAAAAGTAGCTAATATGGCTAACATGAGCACTACCTTTGTCCCTCTCTTTAACCGCCACTGCTCTCATTCTTTCTTCTTGAACAACTGACTTCTTCAGACATTTAGTGAGAGCATGGACAAATTGTCTTCAGAACACTGATACATAAAAATGAGCCCCATTTTGAAAACATTCCCAGACAGTGACACTTGAATTATTTTCAACACTTTTTTCTTTTTTTTCCAAAATTTTATTTTAAATTCAAACTCTAGAATACAAATAGAGAATAGAGAAAAGAAACAAAAACATATCACAAATTTAAATATTTGAACTTAAATACAAAGTCGGAAAGAAATAAAAATATGTCATGTGCATAGCAGAACATAAGAGAGGATTCAAAATATGTAACAATAAATTTTCATTTCAAGAAAGCCTATATGGTAATACTCGTGTTGAGAATTGTCCATCTTCTCTTTGCTTCCGTGTGCGTTTTCTTTTGTTCTCTGCTGTGCACTTTTTTACTTTGTCCTTTTGTTTTTCTCCACCTGACTCCCCCTCCAGAAGGCTACAATAAAATTTACATATTTCTCTTGCCCTTTTTTTTTTTTGGAGGGGAGAAGACAAGGCTTTGGGTTAAGTGACTTGCCCAAGGTCAAACAGCTAGTTAAGTGTCAAGTGTCTGAGGCTGGATTTGACTTCAGGGCCAGTACTCTATTCACTACACTGCCTAGCTGCCCCATTTTCCATACTTTTTGAAACATTGCTTAGAATCATAGGATCAGAGACCAAGAGTTGGAAGGGACCTTAGAGGTCACAGAGACCAACCCCCTCATTTAACATATGAAGAGACTGAAGACCAAAAAAGCCACATGGTAAGTGAAGGAGCTGAAATTTAGACTCAGGTCTTCTGATTTCAAAGCCAGTGCCCTTTCCATTGCCCCAAACTGTTACTCTGTGCAGAAATTAAAATAATAATAATATACTCTATTATTGGTCTGTTACCATAATGAATACAAATTACTGTTCTGGGATGATGCTGAAACCCATTATAGATTTGGGAGTGAGTTTAAAATGCTACAAATATTCATTAATATCCCATTGATCATTTTTATTTTCTTTTTTAATTAAAATAAAGATTGACTGAGCATTTCTGGCATATTAAAATTTTTTGCATCTATTTCCTATTTTTTTTTCCCATCTTACCCACTGCCAGTTGGATGCATGCCTTCCTCCTTTCTCTATAGAATAACCATTACGTATGTGTACAGTGCTCTAAGTGATAAAAAATATTACTCCCATGGAATAGTCATTACTTTTTAGCTCAAATTTTTAATAATTTGTTAAAATAAAAACAAGTTCACATAATGAAGACCTAAAGGATTGATCCTTTTCAATATAATGTGTTCTTTCATGTTTAAGGTATGTGGAATAAATTTCCAAACACTGAAGGGATGTTGTGTTTCCTTCAGTAACATTTCAAAGGCAATGCTTCCCTACTTTCATAGTTTATCTGTTTGTTTTTGGCACGTCTGAATAAGAAAGACAAAATTTCTCTCAGTCTCCTCATCTGTGAAATGGAGTTGTGGGGAGTGAACTAAATGATGTCTAATTTGGATCTATATCATATGTTACTATGCCACAGGTTTTAAATTTGTGTAGGTTTTTTGTTTTTTAAGTAAGGACTATGTTCGTAAAAGTTTTGTTCTATAGCCAAATTTACAATCTACGAAATGCATTCAGCGATTGAATAGTCAGAATTTTCATTTTTTAGTTCCCTCTTAGGATCATAGATTTTGAGCTGGAAAGGTCCTTTAAAAGGGGCCATCTATCTAGTTCAACTCTCTCATTTTGTAGATGAGCAAACAGACCCAAGAGGTAAAGCCACTTGCCTCAGTTCACATAGGTAACAAGTAGCAGTGCGGGGGTTTGAACCCAGGCCCTTTGATTCAACATCCATGTTACTTTGCACTATTTCATGTGGCATCTGCCAAAAACTGATATTGGCATCGGCAGCATTTTTTTCCCCGGAAAAATCCAGTTAAGTAAATTATAATGGACCAAGTGGGAAGAAAGGGAGGATTAAAGCCAAAACTAACAGTGATACTAAAGCAAGAAATATTTTATATCAATAAAAATAATTGTTAAAAATCTAAGCCGGGCAGCTGGGTGGTGCAGTGAATAGAGCTCTGGCCCTGGAGTCAGGAGGGCGTGAGTTCGAATTCGGCCCCAGACACTTACTAGCCGTGTGACCTTGGGCAACTCATTTAACCCCAATTTCCCTGCCTTTCCCCCTCCAAAAAGAAAAAAAAAATCTAAAATCTAAGCAAAATTTGGCACAAGTATAGAATAGTATTTCCCCAGCCTGATTCCAAAAGTTAGTTAAAAATTCAAACTTAAATATATAAAGTTGAAGTCTGTTGAATAATTTGGCATTCAGAATTCTTTGGCATCAAAATCAGACATGGGAGACATGTTGGAATTCCCCTCTCACTCTTTCCCCACATCTTTTTCCACAGTATACCTTGTATGTTCTTTATTTAATCATTTTTTAGATATTGCATTTTGTCACCATCATCCCAGTTCATGGCAAACCACAAACGTCCTTATTTCCAAATATATCTGAATTTTTAAAAATTATCTCATGAGGTCATAGGATTTAGAGCTGGAAGGACTGTCAAGTTCATCCTCCTCATTTTTCAGATGAGGAAACTGACATTCAGGGAGATTGAAAATTATTTCCCCAAGGTCACACAGAGAATAAACAGTAGATCCAGAACATTCACTAGTTGTTAGGACTCTGATCAAGTCACTTAACCTCCCTCGACCTCATTCTCCTCATAGCTAAAATGAAGGATTAGATTCAAAGGTCTCTGTCGTCCTCTTTAACCCTAAATCTAGGATTCTGTGATCTTTGGACTTGAAATTTGGTCCTCTTCCACTGTATTCCTTCTCCCTATATCCTATTCTTCTCTCCCTGAAGCCAAGACCCCACCCCCCTAAGCTATGCAGAGCTGCCACACTGGCTGGTGTTTGCAGACAGCAGAGCAGAGCAGAGCAAAGATATTTTACAAATCCAATCCACAAAATGGTTTCTCTTGCAAAGTGCTAAGCAGCTTTCCATGAATTATTTGACTCTTGTACACTTTCTTACTGCCGTCCATCCCCTTCCACACTTATAGTTAATTTAATTTGATTTCCAGAATAAAGAGTGAAATTCTGTCTCTACAGGAGAAACAATGCAAGTTAGCAAATCTTAATTAAGTCACTATGAGGGTGCAAAATTCTGTTTTTCTGGGGGGAGAGAGGTGATAGCCAGAAAGTCACGGGAGACTAAGTGATAAGAAAGAAGAAATAGCAGAGAAAATGAGTTTTTAATTGAGAAATTTTTAAAATAGGGAAAGTTGTTCTGCCCCCATTTGTACTTCTACAGTACTAGAGTCAGGACCTCGAGTTCAAATTCAGTCTCAGGCATTTAGGAGCTGTGTGACTCTTTGCAAGGTACTTAACTGCTATCCCAGTTTCCTCAGCCTCACTAAGTTGTGAGGACCAAATGAGATCATTATTTGTGCAGTGCCCGGCACACAGTAGGTGCTTAATGAGTTCTCATTCCATTCCCTTCCTCCAGAGCCAGATTCTCTGTTGCCCTTGTCTCCCCAGCTTCATCTCCAAGCTTTTAGCTGGCTTTTCATAGTGGAAAGGGAGAGGCAAGTGTAATTCCAGAGAAGGAAACTCCTAAGTTTCAAATGAACTCTTCAGCCCATTATGTGGTTCTAGTAATAATGCCATAGGAAAATTTGTAGTGGTGCTGAATATTTTCCTTTCCAGATTTTTATTAGAATCACCTAAATTGAATTCTCCTTGACATTATTCTAATATTCTTCCCTTTCTCTGTTAAAACTTCGGTCAGCATTTAGCCTTCTCCTAAGAATACTATGTGTACTTAATTTTTCCATCTTACTTCCGCTTGACTCAGATAGCCAGTCCCCAAATCATTCCAATGCACTCTTTTGGATTAGTTCTAAAATTCTAGCTAAAAAAAAAAATTAATGCTGAAACCTATAGTAGCCATGTTTTCTTTCCTATGATGATGATGATGATAATAACTGTCACATAGGGCACTTTCAAGTTTGCAAAAAAGCTTTCCATACATTATCTCAGTTGATCTTCAAAAACTCTAGGTGTTCTAGGTATGACGGTGTCCGTCTTCACCAGAGATGTAAAAAGACTTGCCCGTGGGCTGTGTGCTTGTAAACAGAAGGCAATGACAGGGACACCTGGAACAACAATCTTGTTACAATTAAAATAAATCAAAGGAAATATGAGAATGTGAATCTCTTTGTGAAAGGTTTTCAATAAGTAAGTCACTCAAAGTTTAGAGTCTGATAAAGCAGAGATGGTTATAATTTTGTTATAAAGAGGTGTTTGTCAAAGAATGAAAGAAATTAGGAACAAGAAGTAACAGAGAACCAAAAATCAAGGTGTAATAAGTATGATAAAAATTCAGATTTTGTATGACTCAGATCCCCAAATGCATTTACACTGCTATTCCATTCCCATTCTAATGAACAATCAGTTACTTAGTTCAAAGCAGAGTTTTCCCAATTAGCCAATGATTCTTTAATTCATTAACTAATAGCTTGACAAACATGGTCTCGGTCTTGGCCACCTCCTTTTCCTCTTCCCTTCTCCTCCCTCCCCCACACCTGCCTTTTTCCATTTCTTTCCTCTTTACTGTATGCTTTTCACATCAACACTGTGGCTGTGTATTGGTGAATAAGAAAGTTTTTGTAGAGAAGAGAAAGCTTAGTAATGACAATCTTCAGGATAATCATAATAGCATTTTATATCAAAAGCTGCTTGGATGGATGACGGTCACTGCAGACATGTAAACTGCATGCAAGTGTATTTGCATTGTGGCCCAAAGAAAAATGCTCACAAAGATGACTGGTTTAAAGTGACCAGAGAGCTTAATTCCCATCCCCCATAGCTCTTTCGTTGTAGTCTTCAAAGTTTCACCATTCCCATGGCCATTTGGATCAGACTGGCTTTTCTTTGGCCAAAGAAATGAGATTTTTCCTTTCCTTGGAATTTTTCTTGGCCTCTCAGTATATCAGAGCAAGATAAGCCCCTATCACGAGATCTTATATGTTCTCTGAGGAACGAGAAGTAAGACGTCAGAATGTCTAAGGGAGGGTAGAACGATGTCATACCTGAAGCTGCCCAGAGTGCATGCTTTGTTCAGCCCTTCAGTGCCCTCGATGAGAGGATATTATTCTTAAACAGATTCTGAACCCCATTTAGAGATAAAGTTGCTTGCTACAATTGGCCTTTGTGAGCCTGCTGTGTGTACTGTCCATTATTGAGAAAAAGAATGAATGCCTCCTCTACCGGGCTGGCAGTACCAGCAGTTCAGGACTTCTCTTGTCTGGGATGGCAATGCCTTTCCTCCATTTTCATCCCTGCCCCTCCTGTGAAGGGCTTCAAGGTATAGAAAGTTGTATCTGTGTGATTTTTTTTTTCATGTAAGAAAGGCCCATTGAAAGTGGAATTGCAGCTTCTTGCACAAAGCTCTAAAACAACAAAAGTTGTACAGGCTTTTATTTAAAAGGAAACTGATTCCATGGTGACCCCAGAGTGGAATGACTCACCTAAACTAACGATTATGTAGTTTTAGGACATGTGTCAGGACAGACACAATCTACACATTTACAATCATTGATAAAGAAAATGTAATTTTCAGAGTTGTAGTGAAAAAAATTGGGGCCTAAATGTGTTTTAACTCACAATTCAGTCTGGCATTCAGTCAGTCAGCAAACATTTATTACATTTACAAATGAATCATTGCAGTCTTTTATTAAGCTCCAGCTTTGCAAATAAGGCATTATTTTCAAAATGTTTTATTTTAAAAAAGAGTTATAATTCAAAGTAAAAGATAAGCAGGTAAACATTTGAAATTGCAGAAATTATCTAAAGCTATAGCCTTTTCTATAGCTAATGTTATAGAATCATAGTTTTAGAGCTGGAAGAGACCTTACAGACCATCTAGTTCAACCCCCTCATTGTATAGTCCAAAGTGTTCAACTTGCCCAAACTCCCATGGGGAATAAGTTGCAGAAGAAAGATTTAGACCAAAGCCCTCTCCATTGGAATCCTGCAGTGCTTTCTGCTATTCGGGACTGCCTTGAGGTTTATCTATTGCTTTCCAAGGTGCCATAGAATAATTTCAATTACTTTGGACACTGGTCAGCTTCACATTCTAACAGTGTTTGCAAATCTTCAGCAAGGGTATTTTGGAGAGGAGGGATGAGAGGGAAATTGAAAAGTCACTTTTATAGAGGCCAGTCAAGCAGTTCTTTCTGCCATGATTCAGTAGGTACCCCTAGTTTTCAAATTCATTTAGGATTGAAAAGTGGGAGAATAGTCTGGGAAAGCGGAAAGGGATGGAAAGAGGAGCAAACAAGGCCTAAGAGTGGTGTCAGTAGTAACCACATAGCTCATTTTTCTGTGGGAGGTTCTGATGGGTGAGATATTTAGGGCAAATAAAAACTATATGTTCTGTTCTACAAAAGAACTATTTATTGTGAAATGGGTGGGTTGATGAAATTCATTTGTGTAAAAGTTTTTCAAGAAATCTCTTTGGGTTGCCTGGAGAGTTGCCACATGCCTCTCATAGATGCAGAATTTCTGCCATAGCAAATCCCACTGGCCATAACCATGGGCCTTTTTGTTTTCCTTGTCCTCATTTCTGACCCTAAGAAAACCGTGTCAGTGACAGAAATATTCCAAAGACAAGGAGGATCAACTTCAGCCCTGGCCTACACTTCCAAATTCCACTGCCCTGCCCTGCTGGGGCCCCACGTGGGCAGTCACCTACCTCTTCAAGGTGAATTGTCCATGTACTTTGTAATGAGAGATGCTAGCCACTCTGTATGTAGGTATATGTCACCATACTGAAGATCTTATGGTCTTCTTTCCTTTCCTTTTGTTTATTCATAATCTGCACATATCAGTTTTATATAGTGTAGTCATCAATAAGCACTTATTATTAAGTGCCTACCATACTAAGTGCCGGAGATATAAGTACAAAGAAAAAAAATCCCTACTTACAAAGAGCTTACATTCTAATAAAGGAGACAATAAGCACATATAAAAATATATACAAAACAAATATAAAGTTAATAAATAAAATTATATCTAATGATATACTGCACCAGATAATACTACATAACTATATACTATATATAACAACTACATAGAACAATAGATGCAATGTAGTTTGGGAGCAAAAGCACTAGCAATTGGAGAGATGAGGAAAGGCTTCGTTGAACAAGATGGTGCCTTAGCTGCATCTTATTTTTTATTTTTTTGTTTTTCAAAATTTTGTTTTAGACTCAAATGCCAGAACACAAATACAGAACAGAGAAAAGGAACAAAAACATAACATAAACTTAAATATAAAATTAGAGAAAAAAAGCATGTTGTAAGCATCACAGAACATAAGAGAGGATTCAAAATATGTGACCTTAGCTACATCTTAAAGAAAAGGAAAGAATCTAGAGCTGAAGGTAAGGAGGGACTAGATTCCAGGCATGAATGGACAATGAAGGGACAGCCAATAAAATGATATGGAGCCAAGAGATAAAATAGCATGGGAGGACCAGTCCGGATTTCATTGTGCAGGAGGGGGAGTAATGTCCACTGAGGCTGAAAATATAGGTTAGGACCAAGTTGTTCAGGGCTTCTGTTTTATCACAGAAGCATTAGGAAGCCATTAGACATATTTATCATCATTTTGGATTCCTTGAAGATTTAATTCAAAGTAAAAAAAATGAAAAATAAGACTATATCTGACTCAGAATAATAATATCTTGACATTTATACTTGATGCTTACCTCCTGACATGTCAATGGATCCATGTAAGTGTCTAAACTGGAATTCTGGGGCAGCTAGGTAGCACAGAGGATGGAGCACCAGACCCAGAGTCAGGAAGACCTGAGTTCAAATCTGGCCTCAGACACTCAGCTAGCTGTGAGATCCTGTTTGCCTCAGTTTCCTCACTTGTAAAATGAGCTGGAAAAGGGAAATGGCAAGTATCTTCACCAAAAAGACCCCAAAATGGGGTCAGATACAACTGAAAAACAACTAAACAAAATTGGAATTCAAAGCCAGAGCCAGCACTTAATTCACTATACCAAGCTTTTCTCACAAGTTCATAAGATCATAGAGATTAGATCTAGAAGCAACTCTGGAAACAATTAAGTCCAATGCTTCATTTTACCAATGAGGAAATAGTGCCAGGGAGGAACTCTAGCTCAGTAGATAGTAAATAATGGTATTGGGATTCAATCCTTTGTCTCTGCCTCCAACTCTATCATTCTTTGATTTCCGAGCTGGACTCCAGCATACAAAAATTAAGTTTTACAAATGTTAAATGCCTATAATGTATAAGATATTCTTTAAATTAGAGCAACTCATTTGGAATGAGAGTTCTCTGAGATGGGGATTAAAAATGAATAGGGGACCTGATGAATTTCTCTTACCTATTTCTGTTCCTAAAGTGCTATGAGGCTATTTAGACCCAGTGCTATGGTCTTAGTATTATGGGGCCCTTTGGACCCAGATATATGCTTATCTATGAAAAAATAATTGGGGAAAAAGTGGGAGACCTTCTTTGCTAGTTTTAAGGGTAAGCAAAGAACAATTGACATAATTCACTAGCTAACTGAAACATACAAGAATCTCCCCAAGGAGCCTTGGCTTTTAAATTATCTGACAAGTGCCAAGAGGCTAGCTTTGGTAGCCATTATCTTTTCCCCATTAATGTTCTACTTGTGAATGTTAACTCAGATTCCATAGGGATCTGGGCAGTTGTCACATATAGAAAGATGGTATCTGATATTTTCCATTTTACTCTTTCTAAGCACTCTCAGAAGACCTATTATCTTAATTTGAGACACTTAATTTGCTACATTTTATGTGACACAGTGTTCAGAAAACTTTGGACAGCAAATCAATGTTATTTGTTCCAGTTTCATTTCAGAAGCCTCTCTTGAGCTACAGGTCCTCTTTTCTTGGCCCTGCTTATGCTTTCCTCATGGAAATCTAAGCTGTGCTGGGGTGTTCAGAGGAAGAGGGTATAGTAACTGTCTACCTGTCCAGGCAGGATGACAAATTAATGAAATGATGAACACTCAGCACTTTAATTACCATTGTAATCTGCAGAAAGTTAGAGTTTGATGGTTAGAACTCATTCAACCTCCTCATTTTACAGGTAAAGAGACTGAGCCCCAGAGGAATGAAGTGACTGGCAAGGGCAGTTTTCAGACACAGGTCTTTTAACTAAATCCAATATCTGTCTAGCATATGCTCCCTTTCCCACTTACTGAGGGTCTTTTGGCCATCAAAAGTGCCTTTTAAAAATTATTTAATTTGATTCCCCTTTATTTGTTTCTATTAATTAGGTTTTTCAATGTCATGTGATCCTATCAACCAAGATAATAAAGATTTTATTAATATCCTAGTAGGTTTCATTTGTATTATACATTTTTTTTCCATTTTTTTTATGTGAAAGACATAGGTAACTAAAAGTATGTTGTGTTTATTTAAGTTCCAAAGAGCAGGTTAGAATCTTTCAGAGCCCTTTTTTTTTTTTTATTTGTCTGTATTCCTTATGATTTTGGGGTTTTTTTTTAGTTGATCTATTACAAAAGACTTGGATCCAACTCTGGGCAAAAAAGTCCATTTGGGAAAGAAGTATTTTGAAATGAGAATATAAAAGTACATGTTTTCAGTACTTTGAGCCCAAGCATTTTTATGGTTTTGTGGATTTCCTGGATAACTTCACCTCTTCTACCTAGATACAAGGAGTTAGAAATATTTCTATTAGCCTGACTAAACCTAATATGTCAGTAATATAGTCTTGAACTCTTACTTTAGACCACGGATTTAGACATTTTTGAAGGCACTGTTTATCCATCAGGATTAACAATTCTATAATTTCCTAGATGTGGGAATTCCCTTTATATAATTCTTTAGAATTTAGGGAAGTCTTAGCTTTCCAAGGCTTAGTAAAGCCTTGCCCTTGATGTGACTTGCCCTTGGTCACACACATCTAGCAAGTATCAGAGATGAAATCTGAACCTGTCTTCCTCACTACAGTCTCTCTAAATACAGGCAACTGAGTAGTAAAGAGAATTCTGAAGCTGCTATTCTTTTCATTGTTTAGATATCAATTTAAATAGGAAACAAGGTTCCAGTTGCCTTACTTTAGAGATAAAAATCCTAAAATAACTTTCAGAACTCTTGGCCAAGGTAGTAATGTAACCTAGTATATAATTCAGACTTGAGAGTTCATAATTCGAGGCTCCAGTAATCAAATTTCATTGTCCAATATTGAATTGCAATTATTTTTTAACATTGGCTTGGCTTTGCTTTTATCATTTAAATTAAAAAGAAATGGTCTGTCAAATGATACATGGGAGTACACCCATTGTTAACAGCTCATCTTCCCTTGTCAATTTGATAAATGGTGATTGTATTCAAATAATGAGCTAGTTGTTCTTCAATCATCCATGCCAAATAGAATTTGCCAATATCTAAATTAAATCAGACCCCAGAGAGGACAACTGAGTTCTATTTCTCCATTCTTTTGCTTTCTTTCAGGTTTTCATGGGAATATGCATTTGTAGAGACCTAAAGAAGTTTGCATTTGTAGAATCATAGATTTAAGCACCACAAGTCCAACGACTTCATTTTAGTCCCTGGATCTTACTTTAAGAATTGCTACTCTAAGGCAATTAATAAATGTCAGAGAAAACACCAGCCTCCATTGATAAAAGGAATTTCATCACGTAAGAGTTCTCTACACCAATAAAGTCGCAGATGTAGTCCCTATCTCCCTGGAAACTTTTATAATTTATCTAGAAGGTTTAATGTTGTGCTACTAAGACTAATGCTTTCTTAAAATCAACAACAGTAGATATAGCAGGATCTCACATTCTCTTCATATATCAGCAACCTGATGGTATAGAGGGGGAAAATATGGTATGGTGGGAAAAAGAAATCGAATGTGATCTCTAAATATTTGAGGTGGAAGTAAACATTTTCAGCTGGAAAGCTGTGAGAAAACTGCATAGAGCATGTGATACCCGGGACAAGCTTAGAAAAAAGATGGGAATTTTGAAAAGAACAAGTGAGGAGGACTGGGGAGGCTGCAGAAGCCTCTATCTTCAATTCCAGTACCCACTCAGTGATCTTATATGGTTGCAAATTATGGAACACTGATATCAGAAGTCTCAAAACTGCAAGGGAACAAAGGTCGACGAAAAGATACACATGGAGTGTAAGCTTTCTGAAACATAAGAGCAGTATTTGCTTGTGCTCTGTAAGTGCTATAAAAGAAATCCAGATTGGTTGTGCTTTAATGAACCAAAATACGTTACCACAGAGTTCTGTAATCTATGTAGTCTGGTGCCTTTGACACCTCAAACCATATGAAATACACACATCACACAGACATACATACATACATGCACATTCATTCATGCATACACCCCCTTAAAGTAATTGCAATGACTAAGAAGGAATAGCCTGTTCGTATTTCACGTCTAGGAAATTGTGGGGTTTGGTCATTCAACTTAATGAAATGACATGTTCTGTGGATGAAATTCTTTCATTTGTTTATATTTTAATCCAAACTTGCTTAGCTGGAGGACCAACTACTAAATAATTGTAGACAAAGAGTCATTACCTGTTGATGTGACGGTCAGACTTCCAGCCATCTTGACCATCCAGAATATAGCTGCAAATTAACTAGAATTAGTGGAAAAGAATCACTATGAAGCTAATTGTCACAAAACTCATGTGCCTTATACAATCACCTTCAGGCTTGCAACTAGATATTCTTCATGAAATAAAGCACCAAAGGAGAAACAAGAAAAGACATTGTGAAAATTGTTCAAAATAATGCAATTATACCAACAGTAAAAAATTTTAAAACTGAGTATAAAATAGTAATAACAGGCAAACACAGAGACACATTTTCCTATATGTATGTAATTAATAAGCACTGTATGTGTGTATTGTGGGGAGGGAGAAAGAAAGAAAGAGTATGTGTTGTTACTTCTATCACCTCATTTGCAGATATGGAAACTGAGGCTCAATGACATCAAGTAATTTGCCCAGGGCACACAGCTGGTAAATCTCTGAAACAGAATTTATATTCAGATCTCTATGACTACAAGGTGAACACCCACTATATTGGGCTGTGCTACGCTACAAAAACCTAAGAGAAAAACGACAGTTTAAGTGTGTGTGTGTGTGTGTGTGTGTGTACATATACATAAATATGTATATGTACATACATAAATACACACATACATATAGCATTGGGGCCCTTGAATGCATCATTGTATTTTCATAGGGGCTCTTAACCTTTTTTGTGATGTGGACCCCTTTGGCAGTCTTAGAATTGCCATATTAGAACCACTGTATTGTATATAATTCCACAATTGATGTTGATATGAATAACAAATTCTTCAAGAAAAAGGTTAAATGGGATGGCTAGGTGGTGCAGTGAATAGAGCACCAGCCCTGGAGTCAGGAGGACCTGAGTTCAAATGTGGCCTCAGACACTTAACACTTACTAGACGTGTGACCTTGGGCAAGTCACTTAACTCCAATTGCCCTGCCTTCCCCCCTCTGAAAAAAAAAAGAGAAAAGGGCTAAATTATGCTGGGTATACTTATTGAAAAGTCAAGGAATTGTGTAATACATTTTACAAAAATGTCCATTTCCATCCACAATAGTAAAAAAATTCTTAATGTATACTTATACTTTATATATAAAGAAGAAAACTTCACTTATTTGGAAAATTCATTTATGTGGAACATTTAATTCCCCAAAATTCCCCAAAAAATATTACTGTGGATAAAAATAACATTTAAGTAGGGAATTACTCTATGTGCTCATTAAAACTGTAGAAACTGGATATAAGCATGTGATTCTCATTTTCTGATTAGAGTAGAATGATGAGAAATGACAGATTTTTGTAAACAACCATCAATATAGAAAACTTTACACTTATAAACTGTCATAAGGTATCATTTCCAATGTGCTAAAAAATATGTATCAGAGTACATTTCAAGGTTCCTATACAAGCCTTTCACTGAAATGACCACAAACTATACATCATGTTGAAAAATAGAAAGTGAATCAATGGTGCAGGCCCCCACACCATGCCCTTCCATGCCCTTGGCTGACCATGATTTTCACATAGCTACGGAGACAACTGATCTGGCAAATAGGCTTATTGCATTTGATTGCTTCCTTTCTTCCAGGAAATTAGGTTAATTGCAAATCCTAAAGCGCCTACATAAATGCCAACTAGTCTTAATTCTTACTATTGTTACTCTTTCCCTGCTTTTTTCTAACGTTTTGTTTTATTTTACAGATAGTCATATGGTATAGGAGAAGGACAAGGAGGAAGGGGATAGGGCTGGAGAGGTTCACATCTTTCTTATTCTTAACCTCTCTGCCTCAGTTTTCTCAACTATAAAATGGAGTAATAATAGCGCCTAACTCACAGGGTTGTTGTGAGGATAAAAAGAGATGATATTTGTAAAGCACTTGCCACAGTCCGTGACACACACATAAGGTGCTCTTTTCCCCATTCGGTAGCTAAGTGGCACAGTGATGGACCTACAGTAAGGACAGACCTAAGTTCAAATCCAGCCTTAGACTCTTACTAGCTGTGTGACCCCAGGATAAATCATTTAACCTCTCTCTGCCTCGGTTTCCTCATCTGTAAAAAGGGGACAATGATGGCACCCACTTCCCTGAGTTGTTATAATAATAAGATGAGACAATATTTTTATAATGTTTTGCGAACCTTAAAGCACTGTATAAATGTGGGATATATTTATTATCTTAATCCACATATAGTCCCTTTAGTGATTTCTTAACTTTCTAAAGTTAACCAATCACTATAACCCTCAACTATATATAAAATTCCTCAGACAATTTGATTTTCTTGTATATTTGACAGAGATGTCAGATTTGAACTCTTTCAGGAGGTATAACTTTAGGTAAAGTCACACCCCATCTTGAGAAAGGATCAAAGAATCATAAAGCTGACAGAAGGGATTCACTTTGAGTGCTCATCTACTTCAATAAAACCATAAAAAGAGTTGGAAGTGTGACATTTAAAAAGTTTGAGAAACATAATTTCTAGGTAATTGTATTAATAATGCCATTATTTTATTAATAAAAGAGGTCGGTGGCACTCTTGAATGCCAAAGAGCCCTCATGGTGAGAGACACAGTTTATATGCCCTTGGAAAAATGGATGTTGGGGCAGCTCGGTGCCACAGTGAATAAAGCACCAGCTCTGGAGTCAGGAGGACCCAAGTTCAAATTCAGCCTCAGACACTTAACAGTTACTAGCCATGGGACCTTGGGCAAATCACTTAACCCCAATTGCTATGTCCTCTCCCCTCCAAAAATTTTAAAAAAAAAAGTGAGTATTCCTGACAATGGCAACTAATTCTGATTGTTTAACAATTAATGAGAGAATGAGTATTACAGTGAGAGGTGGCCTATATTACAATGAGAGTCTTGGGGGTATGTGACTTGGATCACTCAAGTGTTGGTCAAAGAGACTTATCAATTTCCATATCACCTGTCTGTTTTGTCAATTTCCATATCACATCCATATCACAAAAGAAAGAATTCACATTTTCCCAGACCTGTGTGAATGAACACAATGAGCAGGAATCCACCCATTCACCTAAACTGTCTTTTACTGTCTTTGGTTAGATCTTAGCCTGGATAAGTAAGTCTTTGCCAAAGATTTCCTGCACTGGTTGATTTCTGGATGAGGAAGTGAAAAAGAGGAAAATTCTTGGTACTAATTCAAAGTTATTAAATATGAGAGAAATAATTGTTTCTCTCAGAAGACACCTTAGAGATTATTTAGTTTGGTCCTCTCATTTTACAAATTGAAGAAAATGAAGCCAAGAGAAGTCACTTAACCCCAATTGCCCTGCCTTTCCCACTCCAAAAAAGCAAAAACTAAAAAAAAATTTTAATTAAAAAAAATAAATCCTGCCTTCTGTTTAGAACACACTTAAGTATGTGCACACATATATGCAGAATCAAATGTTGTGGGCTTCCCCAAAATATTAAGTACTGAAGGCTAGAAACAAGAATTCCTATTGGAATAAAGAATCATCATTCTGGAAACTCCATAGATATTAGGAAGAATGAACAAAGAGTTAGGGAAATATTACAATAAATAATCATACTTTCCATTTTCTTTGATTTGGGATGCATTTATTGAGTACTCACTGTTTTCCCAGCACTATAGAAAAGAGAAGTAATATATGACACAATCCCTAACTTCATGGAGCTTGCAGTTTTGGGGCATAAAATAATCAAAAAACAATTAAGTACTTAACAGTGTGGATATTGATTGTAATTACAATAAAAGGTTCAGAAAAGGAAGAGATCAGCATGGATTGCAGTAGTAATAGGAAAAGATTTCATAGACTAGGAAAGTCTTGAAGGCAAGTAGGACCTAAGAAAGAAATCAATGGATAGAACTGTATACATTTGTAGTTTGTAATTCTTCTTTTGAAAACAGTATTTTTTACCCAAAAAAGTACATTCTTATCTTCACATTTTCAAGCTACACTTAGAGACAATAAATTGTGAAGGAAACATTCATAGTTATGTACACCAGGAAATACATCCTTCTGTTTCTCTGTTTGAATTCATCACATTAGTATTACAGTAATTTGGATTTTGGAGGGGGGAGAAAGGAAGCATAATCATTTTTTAACTGCTGTCAACATTCCTTTTAGAGTGTAGGCCTTCAAATGTTCACTACACCTAAAAAAGATCACTAGAATTGGAACCAAGAAAAAACTGGACTTGAATTCTGTTCCCAGTACTTTCTAGCTAGTTAACTACAGGCAAGTCATAGCCTCTCTGAGTCTCAGTTCAGTCATTGGTAAAAGGAGAATAATAGTACTTAAATCCTGATATTGTGGGAATCAGATGTATGTAAAATGTTTTGCAAACATTAAAGCACAATTAATGTCAGCCACTGTTATTATGTGAAGTTAAACTAATTGCTATATTTTAAGGATTCTAAAGTACATTATAAAATTATCTTGGCATGTCCATATTATAATAATACCATATTTTCCAACTCCTAGTAGAGTATGAATCTCTATAAATACTAGGTTATAAAATCATTTTACCATTCAGAAATAAAATGAAGTGAACTGTATAGCTTGCTACTTTTACAAAGAAGAAAAATCCCAGTGATTCATCATCACAAAATACTGTTAAATTTTTAAAAATCCTTATCATATAATTTTTTTACCCTACTTTTGTCAGCTTCCTGTCATAATGCACAGTCACTGTTGTAAATCTTTCTTCTTAAGCCCCCAAACCCACATTTCTACTTCTCAAAACTTCTGGGCATCATTATCTAGTCTTTATTCCATCCAACCTGGTGGTCAGAAGTATTTCTACTGCTTCCTAAGGCTAACCCCCTATACTAGTGATCTTTAGCCAGTTATCTTCAGCCTCTCAAAGTCTTGCCCTAGAAATTATCCTCTCTCCTGTATCTCTGTCCAGATGACGACTGGTCATATAGCCTCTCCTTACAGACTCTGAATAAGTAAGAATCCACCTTTCTCTAAGCAGTCTATTCTACTTTTAGACAAATCTAATTATTAGAAAATTTTTCCTAAAGTCAAACCTAATTTTTTTTTTCTGCAGGTTCTACCCATTATGACTGATTCTGCCTTCTAGCCCCTGTTTTTGCATGATAGCCTTTCAAATCTATTAAGACAGTTGTCCTCACTGACTCCTATTCCCCAAGTTAAACATCTCCATTTACTTTATCCAATCCTCAGGCGACATGGACTCAGAGCCCTTCACTATTTCAGTTGTCCCCCTCTAGACACTGTGTATCTTAATGTCTTTCCTAGATCCAGAGTTGAACACAGTGCTCCAGAAGAGCTCTATCTAGAACACAGTGTTGTTGTATGTTGTTGTTGATGTTGTGTCATTTCAGTCGTATCTGACTCTCTGTGACCCCATTTTGGGTTTTCTTGGCAAAGATACTGGAATGGTTTGCCATTTCCTTCTCCAGATCATTTTACAGTTGAGGAAACTGAGGCAAATTAGGTGAAGCGACTTGCCTACAGTCCCACAGCTAGTAAGCGTCTGAGGTCAGATTTGAAGTCATCTTCCTGACCCCAGGGTCAATGCTGTATCTGCCAGATGTCCAGAACAGAGTACAGTGGGACCATCACTGACTTCTTGTTTCTGGATGTGATGCCTCTCGCAGTGGAGACCAAGATTACATTAACTGGTTCTACTGCCACATTATGCTGTTCACTCATATTTGACTCAGAGTCCTATAAAAACCCAAGGTCTTTATTGAAAAAAAATTGTTGTCTCACATTACCTTTTACATCCTGTACTTTCTTTGAAAGTTCATTTTCTGTACCCTAGCATAAGACTTTACATTTATCTCTATTGAATTATCCTTATTAGATTCCTCCCTAGCTTGCCAAAGTCTTTTAGGAATCTCTCATCCAGGAAGTTAGCTCTTCCTCTCAGCTTTATGTTACAAGCTGGGGGCCATCTCGAGTCATCCTGATCTGTATATCTTACCGCTGGACCCACTTGGCTGTGGAGGACAAAGTAAGGCTAGTGACTTTACACAGCTCTGCCTCATTTAAATCTAATTCACTTACAAGTCGTGGCATCACCTTCCTGGTGTTGTGGTCCTCTTCAAGGAGGAAGGACAAACAGCAACAACGTGTTATAAGCTCATTCAGCGAGCAGGCCTTTAGCCAAGTGATTGAAACAATGTTAAACAGCACAGGGTCAATCACAGGTACCTAGAACACTGCACTGGAGAGGCGCACAGTTGATAGCAAACCATTAACGATTACTGTTTCATTGTAGCCATATCTTGTCTAGTCTTTACCACTCTATGTTCTCCACAAGCACAATGTAACTCATTTTATCAAATGCTCTTCTAAAGTCTAGGTAAAATATATACACAACCTTTCTCTGATTGTGTTAGTTTAGTAATCCCGCCAAAAAAAAAAAAGGCCTTGGTGAAGCCACGCTGGCTCTGTGATCGTCACTTCTGATTCTAAATGCTCATTAACTATCTCTTTAATAATTCAGTTCAGAATTTTCCCAGGAATTGAAGTCAAGCTCACTGGCTTATAGTTTGTAGACTGTTTTATTCTGTAGTTTGAAGGCTGTTTTTTGGAAAATCAAGACATTTTTCTTTCTCCAATCATATTATCGCTTTCCTGTTTTCAACAGTCTTTCAAATATCGCTGACAGTGGGACCACAATAACAGTTCATCCTGTGGCACATTTCTTTCACTTAGCTAAGAATGTGGTCTGTCTAAGCCAGATATTGAAAATTCTTTAAGGACAATAATAATGCTGTAATTAACAGTAATAATAGCTAGCATTTATATAGCATTTTAGAAGACTACACGTGTTCTCTCATTTGATCTTCACAACCCTGTGTGGTAGGTGCTATTATTATCCCCATTTCACAGATGAGAAAACTGAGTTAGACCAAAAATAAATGACTTGCATAGCAAGTGAATAAAAAACCAGACAAACATGATTGGGGGAGGGGCAACATAGGAGATGCTGCTGAAGGATCATAGTTTTGTTGCTGAAATGGGTGCTATCAAACCCCTTTCTTTTTTATATTTTTAATCGAATTTTAATTCTTTTCAATTAACAAGCATCTATTTTATCTCCCTCTAACTTTCCCCTTGGGATAGGGCAGAGAACTCTTGTAGTAAATATTTATAATCAATCAAAACAAATTCTGTTGACCATGTTCAGAAAAATGTCTCCTTTGGCATATTAGTCTGTCACCTCTCTCTCAGAAAGGAGATAGCATCCTTCCTCACTGGTCATGTGATCATGGTTGATCATTATATTAATCAGACTTCTTAAGCCTTTGAAAGTTTGTTCATTTTTACGGTGTTGTCATCATATATATTGTTCTCCTGCCTCAGCTCACTTCACTCTGCATCAGTTCATACAAGTCTTCACAGGTTTCTATGAAACCATACCTTTCATCACATCTTATATGACATAATGATATTCTATTACATTCATATATCACAATTTTTCCGTTATTCCCCAGTTGGCGGACACATCCTAGTTTCCAGTTCTTGAACACAACAACAACAACAAAAATTGCCAAAGATATTTTTGTACCTTTGAACATTTTTCCTCTTTCTTTGATTTCTTTGGAGTAATGGCCCAGTAGTGGCATCACTGGGTCAGAGAGTAGTTTAGTAACTTTTGGACATAGTTCCAAACTGTTTTCCAGAATGACTGGATCAATTCACAACTCTACCAACAGTGCATCAAGGGGCTTGCTTCAGTGCAGCCTTTCTAACATTCGTCATTTTTTTTTATTTGTCAATTTTGACAATCTAATGGGTGAGAAGGGGAACGTTGGAGTTGCTTTAATTTTATATTTCTCTTGTTACCACTAACATGACTTTACTAACAAATTTTATCACTTGCTATTTTACTTTGGAAATTACACTTCCGTTTATAATTCTACTCTCTCATTTACTGTGGTATTGGATCTATGTTGCTTTCCCATTGCTTATAGACAGAGGCCCTGAAGATGAAGTTATTTGGCAAAGGACACCCAGGTAGCTACTTCTAAGTAGCCGGATGACCTCAGGAGAATCATTTCAGCTTATTAGATATAACACAGTAGTAGGATGCAACAATAATCTCTCCCTTTCAACCCTAAAATATTCTGATGCAAAAAAAATCAGAGTGAGGTTTGTGCTTTAACTCAGTTGATCACACAGGGATTTAAAGGACAAGACAACGTAGTTTTGTGTTTTTAAGAGAGTTTAAGATTAAGATGCAATTCTAGGGTCTTTGGAATTGAGTTTTGAGAAAGTTTTCATGCATCATTAGACTATCTCTTAGAACTCCTAATTCACCAAACACTCAAAACCCAAATCTGATCACATGTCATTTTCATTGATACTGCTGTTATTTCTCTAGAATAAAGGGACTAAGTAGAATGGTTTGCCCCTTTTTCAGTGGCCTTAAGAAAGCAACAGACATTTGAGCACATGATTGGAAATGTAATCTATCTGTACTATTTTTAAAATAATCATGTGCTCACCAGAAGCAACACACATTGAGGGGGAAGTGGGTATGTGTGTTTAAAGATATAGACAAGTAATGTCTTATTCTCTTCATGCACTGTAACATTTACTGTAGGGTAGATTTAGTATCAAAGTTAAAATTGCAGTTTTATCATCCCCCAAAGACATATGTAATGATTTAGACTCTGCAGCATACAGTTTACATGTTAAGAGAAGCTACTTTTGTGGCACAAATGCCCTTCTTTGTTACTTACAAATAACTATATTCAAGAATACAAAGCCCAACTGTTGTAAAAATATTAGTATGCAGATGCTCTTGTGTTTTGTTAATGCATTTGATTAAGCACAATGTAGTCATTGTGTTCCCTTTTCATTTTGCATTCATTTATGTTATGGCACAGAGTATAAAACACAGCTAGTGATTCACATGTTTTTCACTATTTCTCTTGCTTCTGCCATCCATAAGGGTCATTTCCACCATGTAAAATGTAGAAAGGAGCTATAAATTACATTAAGTCCATGATTATTTTACATTAGCACATTTAGTAGATATTCAGTCATATGAAAGATTATGCTGACAAAAATAAGACATTTCATAAAGTATCTCTTTTGGTGGGTCTTAATCAGCAATGATTATAATTTAGATAAAACCATGATATCAAACTTCCCCATTTCCCTCCATCTCTTTTTCTCCATAGTCTTCTTGAGTTGAATGACAGATTTCTAAGTCATGAGATGAGGATGAGACCCAAAAGCAGGTTTTTTTAAACATAACATAAAATTTTGATTCAGACTTCTGGGCTGTTACTGTTTACCAAACAATTTTTGAGTGATGATATGTGTTGCCAGCTTAAGTGTCTGGTGTAGATATGCAACATCTGTTTGAAAATCCTAATCTGCATTGAAAATGGAGTTTGAAATATCAGGAAGCAATAAATTTTGTCCTTGTATGGACTCTTTGCCCATATGATTTTGTCCAAGTCATTTGGAATTATTTCTCTTTCCTAAAGATAGATAGATAAATGATATAACTTGTATGTCAATGCTTGACCTGAGCAAAATACACAGACAAACACAGAGTTGAATAATTACAAGATAATTTAGGGAAGAAAAAGATCTAGTATTGATATTTAAAAGCCCCTGTATTTTACTTGAACTTTTCATTTTAATTATTCACATTTTTAACCTGTTATTTCATCTTTATTTAGTAAGCACCTATTCCATGCTAAGCAATATGCAGGGTTCTAGAAATACTATGACAAAAATAGAAAAAGTTCCTGCCCTCCAGGAGTTTACATTCTATCTCATTTGATCCTCACAACCTCTCTGAGGTAATTAATGGAGTTTGATTCAGTTCAATTCAATTAACCAAATGAGATTGAAGAGAAGCATCATGATATAATGAAAAAAAGTGTGCTAAACCTGGAATCCTAGGATATGAGTTCAGATCTTAGTTCTGTAACCTATTATTTATGGGGCCTTGGACAAGTTAATTTCTCTGGGTCTCAGTTTCCTTAACTACAAAAAATGAGAGGGTTATACTAGATGACCTCCAAGGTCCCTCCCAGGTCTATATCTCTGATTATATCATTATATCATTAAATAACAAGGATAAATATCATTTTATATTGATTTAAAGTTTTTCAAAGCTCTTTACATACATTATCTCCTTCAAGCTCACAACAATTTTGGGAGGTAAGTATTTTATGTTATTTTTCTTTTACAGATGAAGAAACTCAGAGAAGCTAACTAATTTCCCCATGATCACACAGCTAACTTCAAAAGTAGGGTGAGATGATGAGTTTAAAAAAAAAAGATAAGACTGTCCTCACTCTCAAGAAACTTATGGGGGGGAGGGGGAGAACAACTTAATATGTATTCCCTCTGGGGCTATTTCCTCAGTTCTCACATGTCTCAGCATATTGGGTCCCCATAGGGTGACTGTCTACTTCTCCACTCAGGGTTTTAGGAGTAATCCTGAGGAGTTGAGGTTTACTGTTGCCTATAAACTTCCATTTGGGTAGTTCTTCCCCACTATCAATGAACCAGTTGACATCATTTACCTTTTTTAAAAATATGGTTGCTCACACAGACTATGTGACAAGGACAACAAGAAGTTGCGAAATATCCTCCAAGCCAGGGGCACACTCTGAGCCATTCCATCTCCAGATTCTCATTCACCTGTAATTAAGAGAGAATAAATGCAACATGCGTTCAGGGACACATGGCAGCCAGGTGAAAGAACAGCCTTCCTTTCCCCCAACTGGTGGTTCACAGCATTCCTCCCCATTTAAAAGACAACCTGAAAAGGAGCAAGAGATCATCTATATGAATCTTCTTTAGGTACCCTCAGTTTAGGTTCAGCCTTTCCTACATTATCATTCCTTCTGACTCTTCAGCCAAAAAGAAGATTTTCACTTTGTGGTACTGGCCCCACTTTCACTCATGGCCAGAAGGAGGCTTGCCAAACTTTCTTATATTGAATGAAAACAGGCAAGAAATAGTTGTACATGCTCTGATAGCCCACCTAGGAGGACAAATTAAAACATACTCTAAGGACTGGACCCTTTTTGGCCATTCCCCCATTATACTACCATGAAATGTTTAAAATCACTTAATTGTTAATTGTGTTATAGTGGCTAAAAGTATAATAGAGGAAAGAGAAATCAGTACAAACTAGAGATAGATGATAGATGGATGGATTGATGGAGAGAGAGAGAGAGACAGAGACAGAGAGAGAGAGAGAGAGAGATGGATGGGTGGATAGATACAACATTTATTCAGTGCTTGCCATAAGGAGTTGACACAGAAGGTTTTATTGTAGAAGTGACTCTTAAGTTGGACAAATGATAGTTGATCATAAATGGAATATGAAAGATGAGGAAAAAAAGAGAAGAGTCAAATATGACTATAAGGCCTCTAACCTGGGAGCCTGAAGTAATGGTTTTACAACTACCAGAAATGAGATAATGAAAAAGGGAACAAATTTTGGTAATGTGAAGGAAATTTGATTTGAGTTTGTTTTAAAGTGGTGTGTCACAATTGAAAAACTACTAGTCTTGGCATTAGAAGGGATCTTGGGTACAATCCCCACTGTGGTGCCGTAGCTATGAAACCGATCACTTAACCTTTCTGAGCCACAGTTTCATCATCTTTAAAAGAAGGATATATTTATTTATCTCCCTAACAGAGCTTCTACTAATTGGTTTCTAGGGCAGCCATATCCTCCTGTGCCTCCTCAATTCTTCTATATGTAGTTGCCAAAGTGATCACTCACTCCCCTTCTCAAAAAGCTTCAGTGGCCTTTAGGATAGGGTAGACATTCCTCTGTTTGGCATTTAAAGACCTTCGCAATCTGGTTCCAGTCTACCTTTCCCAAACTTATTATACAGTATTTCCCTTCATGTACCCTGGTCCAGTCACAAACTAGCTTCCTTGCTATTTTTCCCATGTGATATTCCATTCCTTGCCTCTATACATTTGCATGGACTATTCTTTATATGTGAAATGCATCCCCTCCTTATCTTTACCTGTTAGAATCCATAGCTTCCTTAGATGCACAGATCAAATGCTACCTTCTACATGGGGCATTTCTGCCACTGCTTGTACTCCTCCCCACAAAATTTAATGTGTAAACACACACACACACACACACACACACACAATATACTGTACCTATGAGTGGACACACTGTTCCCCTAGTAAAGCATAAACTTCTTTAGGGCAGGCACTGTTTCATTTTTTAATTCTGCATTCCCAGTGCCTAGCACAATGTTAATTAATAAATTAACAAATGTTTATTAATTGATCAAATGAGATAATATCCCTAAAACACTTTGTAATGCTTAAGATACTACATAAAAGTTATCTGCATTCAGTGTGAGATATGTTGAGTGTGAAATGATAGCAGACCCTATAAGTAGAAATGTAAGATATGCCATTGAAAATTTGAGACTGGAGTGTAGATAAAAAGTCATGATTGAATATGTAAATTTGGGAGTTATTGCCACAAAAGCTGAAAAATAGATGACTTTACAAAGCGTAGAAAGGAGGTTGGAGAAAGAACAGAGGTCCAGGGATATTTACTTTTAAGACGCAGGATCATAGAACCATGGAAGGGACTCGTAGAGTCCAATCTCTTATTCAATTCATATTTCAATAAAAAATCTTTTCTACATTAATCCTGACAACCGGTCATGTAGCCTTTGCCTCAAGACCTCAAATGAGGGAGAAACCACTACCTCCCAAGGCAGCCCATTTCTACTTTTGGAGAGGTCTAATTCTCAGGAATTCTACATCAAACGGAAATCTGCCTCTGCAATTTCCATCCAGAACTCTTGGCTATACTTTCTGGGCCCAAGCAGAACAGATCCAGTGATTCTTTCACATAACATTCCATTACATACTTGAAAATAGCTATCACATATTGCACGCACACGCCTATCTTCTCTGCTCCGGTATTTATGTAATCTGCATCTCCAACTGACAGGTCATAATTTTTAATCCCTTCACTGTCATGATTCCACTCTTCTCCGCCTGTTGCAGAGTATCAGTGTTCTTCCTATAATGTGGAACTTAGAACTGAACACAATATTGCAAATGAGCTATGACTAGGGCAAAGTATAGTGGCATTCTCACTTCCCCAGTCTAGATGCTGCGTTCTATTAATGCAGCCTAAATGACACTAACTCATATTAAGCTTCTGGTCCTTCAAAAAATCCAGATCTTTTTGAAATTACTATCTAGTCATGCCTCCCCTATCTTGTACTCATCAAGTTGATTTTTTAACCAAAAAATAAGATTTTATTTCCATTTATTCCTATTAAATTTTCTTACTAATTCGTGCTCTGGTCCATCAAGATCTTTTTGAATCTTGACTTTGTGTTCCAATGTGTTATCCCTCCCTCCCAAGTTTGATGACATTTTCCCAAATGGAGCCAGGGTCAGGCATAACTGAAAAATACTGAACAACAATAGATTTGTATAATTCAAATCACTCAAAAAAATGTTAAAAGAGCAGAAAAGTGAACCATTCATCCATTCCTGAGATCCTCCACTTTATCTCTAGGAGGAACAAGAGAAGTAATAAATAGGACAGGGCAGTTGGAGACAGAGGAAGAGAAATAAAAAAATTCAGTGTCCTGGAAACCATGAGAAAAGAGATTTTCAAGAAGCAGTCAATTGTGTCACATGCCCAAGTGAGATAAAGGAGAAAAATGAAAAAGAGAAAGGCAAAAAAAGAGAGAGAAAAGCAAAAAAAGGGAATTCCTTAACTTGTTTGTAGAATGTCATTGGTAACAAGCTGTGAATGTGAACATCGGATCACCCAAGTTTGTTTTTACTTTTTGCTATTAAAATGTTGTTTAGTTTATTAGAGCATTAGCTAATAGTAGTGTTAAAGGTTAGGGGTTGAAAGAGCAGATATAGGACACATATTTTACATGTGTGGGGAGTAAGAAGAAAGTAGAAAAATTCAACAGTAGATCCACAATGGAAGATTTAGATTTAATCATTTTACTTTTGGTTTTACTTCGGAAAACTCAGCGTAAAGGGAAATAGTCCCCAGGCCTCAATGTGATAATGGACAATGAATTGATTCAAGAGAAACACCATTTTAAATTCAGAGTTAACAAGTTTATGTGCAGAGCATTATATACCTAGTTCATAGGCTCATAGGTTTAGATCTGGAAAAGAATAAAGAGGTCATCTGGTCCAATTCCTTCATTTTACTAGTTGATAAACTGAGGCCCATTAGTTTCACACAGATATTAAATGATAAAGCTAGTATTTTATTGACCCTCTGATTCCAAATGCAGCATTCTTTCCTTATACTGTGTTGTGTTTTCTTCCCAAGGTGCATCGATGTCTTGAAACAATAAGTTGTTTTGAAATGAATGAATAGATGAATGTTTTTAGGGTCTTAATTATCACCAAAATTGTGACAAGTTCCTATTTAATTACAATTTTTTTTAATCTTTTTCTTGGAGGAGGAAGGCAAGGCAATTGGGGTTAAGTGACTTGTCCAAGGTCACACAGCTAGTAAATGTCAGGTCTCTGAGGCTGGTTTTGAACTCAGTTCCTCCTGACTCCCTGACCCATGCTTTTTTCACTGTGCTACTTGGCTGCCCCTATCCTTCCCTTTCTAGGCCCTCCTTTGAACCTGCCTTTTACTATCATTGGAATCCTTCATCTTCCCTGTTCTCCCATTCCATAACCTCTGCTCCTACTTCACTTCCATCCCTGAACATTCTTGACTCCATTTCAACATTGCACTCCCTCCACTCTTACGTTCCCCATCCACCTGTTCTGCCACACTACTTCCCTGTTAATCTCTAGCCATTGGTAAATCCCACCGTTTTCTGTTCCTATCCTGGGTGTTACTAGAAAAAAAGTCATAAAACTTTGCCAGTTGGATCCACTAGAAACTGAACTTGGCTCTCAAGGTAATCTATCCTCAAACTTCATAAACCCCACCCGACCCCACTCCCACAAACACCTCTCCTTTCTCAGCACAGTCTTACACTTTATCTAAAAGATTGAACCAGTTGAGGGTAAGTGCCCTACTGAGAGACAACAGGGTGTAATGGAAAGAGTATTGGACCTAGAATCAGGAAAGACTCTGGTTCCAGTCTGACTACTTACCCATTTCTAATCATGTCAGTTTCCTTCTCTGTAAAATGTAATACCTAGAGTGCGGACCTCAGTTTGTTGTGCAGATCATACCTCCCTCAGAACATTCGTATCTTCTTCCCATCTTGTATGAGGTAGTCCTCTTCCTTGTCAAAGCTGCTCTAAGCTAGCCATTGTAATTTTACTTCTTTCCATCCCACTCTACTGAAACTGTTCTCTTAAAAAGTCACTAATGACCTGTTAATTGCCAGAAACCAATGGACTCTTCTAGTATTTGACCTCCTTGACTTTTTTGCATTATTCGACATGGTTGAAAGTGACATATTTAGTACCTAGTCATTGACAGACACCTTGCTATGCAATGGCTCTACGGAGACAAAAATGAAATGTCTCATGATCTTGAAGATTTACGTTCCATCATACATTTTCTCTAGCCTGCCCCTTGATCATGCCTCCAGCTTTGGCTTCTGTGGCACTGGTCTGTCCTAAGTTCAAATCCAGCCTCATACACTTACTAGCTAGCTGTGTGACCCTGAGCAAATCACTTAACCTCTATCTGGCTCAGGTTCCTCAATTATAAAACAAGGAAAATAGCATCTATCTCACAGGGCTGTTGAGAGGATTACATGAAATAATATTTGGAAAGCACTCAGCACAGGGCCTGACACATAGTAGGCTCTTAAAAGCTTGTTTCTCTCCTTCAGAGACTCAATTCTTCCTTTAGGGCTTAGTTCAGATGCCACCGCCTCCATAAAACCTGCCCTTCTCACCCCAGTTAAAAATAATCCCTCCTTTCTCAAGTTTCTCATGGCACTTGTACTTATCAAATTCTCTCTTGTTTCAAACTTCCCCTCAAAGGACTGTAAATTGCTTAAAGGGACTGGAAGGAGGCAGCGATTGTGATAGTCTTCATCTATGTATCATAGTATTCATCATAGAATAAAAGGAAGCTAATAAATGTTAGCTGAATTATATTGAATTGATGTGTGAACCCTTTAGGTGGCAACTAATTTATAGCTGTAAGCAGTCAAAGTTGTATGAATATAATAAGAACGTAAGTGGAGACTTTTTTTCTCATCTTTGTATCCTCAGCACTTGGCACAATGCTTGGAACAGAGTAGGTGTTTTAATACTTGCTTGATTGGATTTCTTGAACTAAGTAACCCCTAAAAGTATTTTAATTGAATTTGAGATCACGCTTTCTCAGAAAAGCATACTCCTGTGTGATTGCATTGCTTTCTAATTATCTATTATTAAAATAAAATAGAATTATTTGAGGTGTTACAAGTTATAATTAGTTTGAAAAGCTTTAGATAAATTATATAGACCAAAAGACATAGGAAAAGAGTAACAGTGTGGAGACTGACTTCTTTTCTCTAAAACCTTTGAGGAGCATGACTTCAGGAGAAATACTGCTTTTTAAAAATTTTTTTTAAAAATTTAAATTGACAAATGATGGCACAGAACTTGAAAATCTCTGGCACCCTTGAACCCTGTCCTTTGGCTCAGTTTCATGGTAAGGATTCCAAGGTGATCACTAAGATCCTGTGAGAGAGACCAAATATTGGAGTCTGGGGATTCAGGAATCCCAAATGACCTTTTCCTAAGATTACATAAAAATAGAGTGGCAGAATAAATAGAAAGTTGAAGATTTAACTGGGAAGTTTTCAAGTGTTCAATGTGATTATCTGTTAAGGAGGCTGTTAGTATATTTTTAATGTGTGTGAGTAATTTTTAGTAATAATTATGCAACACCATTATAATAAAATTCATCAGTGTGTCTGACTTGCCTGAATATGCTTATATCAGCATTCTAGAGGACATGCTTGATAATTGTTATATTTGGTCAGTTTGTTTCATCAGGAAACAGTACAGTATCTTACTCAGATTTTCACTGGTTGATTCTCAGGCCCTACTTCTGCCAAAATCCCCCAACAGGGTGCTTACTTCTAGGACAATTTTACAAAAAGCATTTTAGGAGGTGGGGTGCAATTTCATTGCAACGACCTCTATTCTATGGATTTTGTATGAAATAACTAAGTCAAGACAAGTCAAAGAAAGCAGCATTGTTCCAACGCCCTGTTTTTCACAGGCCTGTATTCATATCTCATCCTTGTTGTTTGCAGGAGAGGCAGATGTGAACCAGAACAATGGGCCCTCCTCTAAGGGCACAGCGGTGACAGACTCCAAGAGTACAGTGGACCCAAAGAATGCCTGGACCGAGGCCAACCCAGCTGACACCGTGGGTCGCCCCCACTTGATCCGCCTCTTTTCCCGAGATGCTCCGGGAAGGGAGGACAACACCTTCAAAGATCGACCCTCAGAGTCAGATGAGCTTCAGACCATCCAAGAAGACAGTGCAGCAGCTTTGGAAGGCTCTGAGTTGATGGCTTCACAGAAAAGATCTTCTCAGAGGCACGGATCAAAATACCTGGCAACTGCAAGTACCATGGACCATGCTAGGCATGGCTTCAACCCGAAGCACAGAGACACGGGTATACTTGACTCACTGGGCAGATTCTTTGGAGGTGACAGGGATGTGCCCAGGAGGGCCTCAGGCAAGGTGAGCTCTGAGGAATAGAGGGACCACAGCAAAATGTGTGCTCATTTGTTTTTAAATTAAGAAAGCTAAGAGAAAGAAAAAAGGAAATAGTTGAACTAAGTCACTACCATGGAGCAAGAATTAATTTAACCAGCAGACAGTGGGTATTCATTTGGCTTTATGCAATGCTGCTCTTTGCTTTAAAAAAAATTAACAGAGTAGCACAAGGAAATGTTCTTGGCTTGCTGCTTAGGGCATTTTCACTTTTTAATCAGTCCTCCTCCTCAGAGGCCTTGAAATCAAGGTGGATCTCAGGAAGCCTGAGAATTTTGTGAATCCCTGGTTTGTAGTAGGGGATAGAATCTGTGGGACAGGATCCTTGGACAAGGCAGAAAGAAATTACAGTGGGCTTTGGGAGTTATTTTGTGATCATTTTCTTCTACTCCCATCATAGCCTGATTTGTGCTTTTCTCATCTCCATTGCTTGCTAGAACAAATTATGACAGCTTTCTTCTGGCTTTGCAATGATAAAAAGGGGAATTGGAGGAGGTCTGTTGAATATGTTCCTGAAATCTCTGATATGTTATATGTAAACCTGCTTTTTTTCTTTCTCATCCATCTAGTAGGAGGGAGAAATGTCTGTATGTGTAAATCTTAAATGTATTATTCTATAAATTGAACCATAGAATTTGTGACCTTTAGTGAGTGAAAATATATATATTTAGTAGACAAAAGTGTACACCAAGAAATGGTCCTGATGTGTAGCACAAGGAACACATAGGCATGTAGTGTTAACCCTTACGGAGCACCCTGTTCTTACCTTTGAAGAAAAGGATGAACTGAAAGGTCCGCAGCTGTTACTGAACTGGTTCCCAAATAGCAGTTCAAATATTTTCTTTTAAGTGATTTTCATTTGATTTCTGAATGCTTAGCTTTTGTTTGTTCTCAAAATAAGTGCCTGAGTACTGACAACTGTCTCTTAGAATGTAACTTTTCCCATGAGTGTATATTGTGTTTGTGACAGTGTTTTTTGACCTGCTTTTGGGGATTTGAAGGAATGTTAACCAAAAAGTCTAATTCCTTCCTAATGGCATCTCTCTTTAAAGACAATAGTAGTGGTGATATAGTAGTTATTATTGGGGGTTGGGGGGGGAGGAGGATGGGAAAGCGTCTTAGCATTACAAAGGTGAAATTCCCTTCATCCTCCACTGAAAGTTTTTAAAATTTGATTCAGGATTTTGAAGGTAATGCTACAGTGCTTCATTGTAATAGTGTATGCCTTTTAGAAGTCCATTGTAATCAATAAAAGGTATACGTTGGACTTTTATGTATGCATGCCAATCTCATTGTTAGAACACCAAGGCTTAAAGTACATTTCTATAATAGGTCTGTTTAGTGCCAAGACCACTATAAGCATGGTGTCTGTCATCTTCTCTTTTATTTGTAAATTATACTCAGAATAACCCAACTGCTTATTGAATTCATTTTCTGGTTACTATGCTACAGTGGCTGTTTAAGAGGGCTTTTTCTGAGGTTTTCTTGGACTGCCTCCCTCCCCCTGCAACAGTAGTCATGATATCTGACCTACTTTTGAAGCTGATGACAATTTGCAGTGGTTTGCAAAGAACAACTCTTAAACCACAGTAGATTGCTATGGATTCAGGCTGACTAACTCAGTTCTTGCCATTATGTTCAGTACTGTATTCAAGAACATTGCCAGTTTTGAAACTTACATTTTTCTTTGTAGCTCAAGGAAGCAGGTAAATTGTATTTAATCTTATACATGAAAGATTAAGCAACTGGGTCTCATATATTAGAAAATAAATTTCATTTCTGTAGTAGTGGTTTAAGCTGGGTATAAATTGTGGCTTTGTTAATAAGTCATTGTGAAAATGTACCTCAAACTGAATCTGTACATATACATTTAAGATTGAAGCCTGTGCTGTGCGTATATCTTGGTAATCTTCAGTAATGGGTCATTTGAATGCTGCCAGTGTCTGAAGGAGTCATTCTCAACACAAAAGACTGCTTACAGACTACCAAGTATCTTGGATAAATCAGAATTTTCTGACAGAACTTTCTTTGTACTTAAAAAAAAATCAAACATCCTTTAAAATAACTGCTTTTTAATGTTTGAAATACCAATTCTAACAATTGTAGAATGTTGGCTATGGGTGATTTTTGAACCATCAGCCAAAAACTTCAGTACTTTGTTAGAATTTATAGCTGCAGAAACATGCAAATTCATTAACCACACACTGTTAAACAGTTCAATGGAGTATCATTAACGAAAGTGTAGAAGTATTGGCAATATTTGGCTAGACTCCACTCTTATGCTCTAGATTCCTTGCTTATTTTGAATAGTGGAAAAGTAAGCCTAATAAGCTATGCTTGCAGGGCCATTGTGAGATTCTAGTATATTTATTGGTGGTGATGAGTGTTTAGAGTCATGGTGTTGTTTTTTGTTCTCCCTAGAAAATGAAACTGGATCATACTAAGTATTAGTGTAACTGATATGAAAATATTTCAGAGTCTTCAAGGCTTTCAAAAATCAAAACAACTGGAAAGGGTAGCTGTGGTCACTAATCACATCAACACATTGGCCAGTATTTTTTTTTCTCAGCACTTGTAAAATGCATGGCTGTAATGGCAGCAAAGCAACAATAGAACTACAAACCACCCCACCTGTGGAAAAGGTATCTATTTCAGAGGAGTCTGAGGGAGGATTGATGTTTAGTTGACTAGAAGAAATTTCCCAACAACAAGATTTTGCACTAAGGCACTGAAAAGGGGTCAGTGTGTTGGTTTGTTTGTTTTGCCCTGATGTCTTCCTCTTCCACCTCCCTCCCAGTGACCGTATCATGGTGCCACTTGGTGCCATGTTCCAGAACTACCCACACCAGGAACATGGAATGTACTGACAACACTTGTCCTTTGTAAGGCCAAAGAGAGCTGACATTCAGGGAAAGTGCATTACAAATTCCCTGATTAGGCATATTCTTTTGATAGGCCAAGATCAAGCAGGTTTAACACATAACAACCCCCCTTTGTTGGAAGAGAAGGGAAAAGAATGACTCTTGTTCCTTTGAGGGAAGAGGTTCTCCCATCTGCTGGAATGTTGGAACAATACAAAGAATGAGTAGGAGTTTGGGGTAAAAATAAAACTTACTCGGCTTTTATATTGAAGGAGATTGGCTCCTGAACTTCAATTATTTATGTCTTTTCATTGTATGCTACATTCCAAATGCCATGCTAATTGACCTCATACTAGTCAGTCCAAACATGACTAAAGCTTTGAAATATCACATGTGGAAACTGGATTTGTTTGGTTTTTTTCCTTCTGAGACTGGTCAGTTAAAACCATCGTTATTGCCCTCGGACAGAAGAACAGCTATATAACAACACACGAATGATTAATACGTCAGAATACGGGAAATGCTCACTCCCCTTCATTTTTAAGTAACTTTTTTTCCTCATTTAAAACTACATTTGTATTGAGGTAGGACGAGAAGAAGCTTCTAAGCTGAACAAATCTTTTTCGACTCAGTTTTATTTTCCTTAAAATCTCCATGTAAAGTAAGACTCTTTCAGGTGCTTTCTGTATTCTGTTGTTATGTTGGCTTTGTGAACTTCAGAATATAGTATGAGAGCGTTTTCCTTTTTTTTTTTAATTTTGCCAATTTATAGTCCAATTTCAAAAGCATCCTTACAAATTAATTTACTTGAATTTTTTTCCTGATTTATTTCCATGTCCTACCCAGTTGGTTTTTGATTCTATGATGGCTTAATTCCCCATTGTTAATATCACATTACTGTTTGTAAGCCTTGTTGCATGGAATGTTGTAGCATGTGAAAATAACTTAAATAATATCAGTTTTGAAGCTCTCAATAGATCACATCAGTATAAATTCCCAAGTCTAGTTTCATCAGCTTATTTGTCATCTTTTTATGGTAATTGGAAATTGGTGATTGGCTTGGTAAGTGGACCAACATTCATCATTTTAAAAATTTGTTTCGGTGTTGGTTTTTTGGTTTGTTTGGTCTTCTGCCAATAATGGTATCATCTACCAGGCTTCCTTCTCTTCACTCCTGTACAGTAGTGTATATGACACCAGATTGAATCCTGCAATTAAATGGGCTTAACATGGTTAGTACACAGCAACTCAAAGCAATGTGTTGGCCAGATGATTACCATGAGTCCTTTTGAAGTAACAAGTGTCTAGGATGTTACTTTATCCCTTAACTTCACACAGACATTTTTGAAGTTTCTTATTGAATTTACTAGGGAAGTAATGTCATCTTAAAGAAGTTATTGATCAGTGGTTACCCCAAACATTGACATTTTAACTGCCAGAAATTGACTTGTCTTTCCGTTACCTCAGTTGCCTATTGTTATTTAAATAGAACACAGTTAAAACAGACTTGAGTGTCATTGTATTGGCTGTTTATCTGGGTATAGTTGCTGTTTAAATGGCAAGCATGTAAATGACCTCTGTATTTAATGGTACTAGCGCTGTGGCCATTGTATTACAATGTGATTTTGGTTTTATCCTTTGCTTTATAATAAGCTTGTGCATTTATTAAACTGTTTAACAGAAATGGTGTACTAATTGCTTCTTTTTTTAAATCACTTGATTTGGTGTACCAACAACAACAATAACAACAAAAACATTCTTTCAGGACACCAGATGACATCCTTGGGTTTGGAGCTGTATTTTTATGACCACAAGATATATCTACCATTTAGAAAAAGAGATGGGCATGTGTTAGTTATAAGGGTCTAACCTCTAATCATTTATATGAACTTAAATCAGAGTATATCACAGATTCCTTTATGTATTATGTATTTACAATCATCATTTTTGTTCACATCAACAGCTCAGAGTATTCAAATAGCTGTCATTATTACTGTATTTTTAACATTTGTTTTCAAGCTGTTTAATACTAATTTGCATTATAAAATGTTCATATTCTTGTTCTTAACATACTGCCTTGCATAGTAGTGTCATAACAAATACTTATTGAATAATTGTGAGTGCATGAATGACCTCATGCTCCAGCTTTGTGAATAAATACTTTTCTCTGGCACAAAAGGCAATGAGAGCGGCCTGATATAGTGCATAGAAAGCTAGTC
Organism: Pseudochirops corinnae; assembly: GCA_028646515.1. Taxonomy (NCBI): domain Eukaryota; kingdom Metazoa; phylum Chordata; class Mammalia; order Diprotodontia; family Pseudocheiridae; genus Pseudochirops; species Pseudochirops corinnae. Next base: position 71,458 of record JAQQSV010000119.1, on the reverse strand, counting down.
TTGGAGTCAAGTCCTGTCTCTGACATATACTAGCTGTGTGACCATGGGCAAATAACTTAAGTTCTCAGTGACCCTAGGCAACTCTCTAAGGTTACAAATTACAGACAGTTCCATAAGATAATAAGTACTGATCTGGAAGAAACTTAATAGATCATCTAGTCAAACCCCCTCATTTTACAGATGAGAATACTGAAACCCAAATAGTTTTAAATTGCCCATGGTCATACAAGTAGTAGATAGCAGATCTGGGATTTAAATGTATACCCTCTTACTCCAAAGTCTCTTTCTCTTGCCCCCATCCCCAAGGAGTTGAAATAGAGAGAGAGCGGGAGAGAGAGAGAGAGAGAGATTTATTCTCTCTTTCCAGATAATGGCTTCTTATATAGTACTATGAGAATCATCTTTTCCAAATGTAGAAGAAGCTTCTGTGTTGGGCAACCAGAGACAGAGAGGGAGAGGGAGAGAGGGAGAAAGAGAGAGAGAGAAATATTGATTCAAGTCTCATTGAGGTAGAACTAGAACTAGAGGTAAATAGCATAGTACTCTTAGCATAGTACTCTCAGCTAAGTAAGTGTTCAGTCTGGACCCATCACAAAAATAAACCATACCAAATGGTCTTGGCCAGTGTCACTGATTTTTCTCTATGGGATTAATGATTTACTAATAAGCAGTTCTGGTTGTCCAATGAAAGGCTAAGTTTGATTTCTGGTTGTCCATTTCATTGTTTTTAAAAGGTAGTTACCAAAAATATTATCTTGTTGAAAGACCCAGGGAAAACTATTTAGTAATTTAATATGTTAAACTGGACTAGTTCATATATAAAATTATATTTTATTTCACATATTATATATTCACCTCAATATATTTCTGTGATAACTTTAGATTATGGATATCTTAAAATCTACTTCTTCCTACAAAATCTTAAAAAGAGTGAAGAATGTGTTTTTCTTATATAGTCTCATTAACCTGAGCTACAAAAATACATGTCATATGTTGGGAGTCCGATCCTTGATACCCTCTATCACTGCTAAAACCTCTCAGGTTTCAGTGAATGTCATGGTCTGATATGAAACGACAGTGCAGTATAACGAGTCAGAATATCTATGTGACACCTCTTTGACCATCAGTTTCTTCATCAAGGAGGTTGGACTGAATGACTTCCAAGGTTCCATCCAGGTCTATGCCCTATGATTTTTTTTTTCTCGATTTCCTAATTCTACTATGAAAAGGTATCTGGTTTTCAGACATACCCTGATAAACTCCACAAGAAGTAAAACATCTTTCAATGAGGTAAAACAGATTGGGACAGATATTTCTTTTTATTTTTATACCAGGCATTTTGTAGGCATGTGAGACTAATGGAGTCATAGTCATGGGTTAGCATCAAAGAGAGGGTTTCTGTTTCCCAGCCCTCCACTGCCTTCCCCATCTTGTCCAGCTGTCTCACAAATGGGGGACCGGGCATGAGATTGTAGATGATCCAACACAAAACCATTCACATACTCCAGAAAATCCTATAGCTGGTAGGTCAGAATCATATTCCCCTTAGAGAATGATGATAACATTATCATAATTTTGCTTGGTAAAGTGAAAATAACCACTTAACTGGCTTATCTAAACAAAAGTCTTCTTTTCCCTTTTAAGTTGTGTTCAGAACTGGAAAAGTCTTCTTTCTTTTACTTATTGTCATCTCAGGAATATCCCTTATTTCTAGAGAAAACTAAGTTTTGGTAAGATAATGACTATTGAAGACCTAACTATAGGAACATACCTATTAATACCATTTTGGTACACTTTCAGGAATTGTTAACACAAAATGAAAGTACACATAATTCTAGATTTTTTTAAAGGAAGGTATAGCTCACTAAGGGGAAAGAACAGTGGACTAGGATGCCCAATTGTGGGTCTGAGTTCTAGTGATCCTTTCCAACTCTTTGTGACCAAATACAAGTCTCTTAACCTCCCCTATAAAACTAGAGATGGTGGATGAGATCAATTTCACTTATAGCCAATACCTAAAATCTCTTAAAAAGATTAAATTTCTTTTCTCCTGCCTGGAAGACAAGCTAGCTACTTTCCTCCAGAGATATGTTACTGCCTTATAACTAAATAATTAAGCTACATCCTGGTGATTTAGCAGGGCTCCTTTTCTAGAATCTTCTTCTCAGTCTGATCTCAGTATCAATAAGTCACCAGTGCTGTATATGTGCTAGAATAGGGAAACCTGAAGAAAAAAAAAAAAACAAGAAGAAGCAAATAACATTTGAACTCATTTGAACATACTTATATAATTTGATTAATTTACTATTACATCCCCAGCATCTAGCTCAGGGCCAGACATATGCTGATTGATTGATTGACTGATGCATAATAATAAGTAATCTGTGATAGTTTAAAACCTGCTAGGAAAGGTGTCCCTCATCTCCACCACCTGGCTTCCTTGGCTCCCTTCAAGTCTCAGCTAAAATCCCACTTTCTACAAGAAGCTTATCCTAATCCCCCTTAACACTGGTGCCTTCCCTCTGAGATTCCATTCACTTTATTCTGTAGACATCTTGTCTGTACATCATTATCTTTATGTTGTCTCCTCTACTAGACCATGAGCTTCTTGAAAGTAGGGATTGTCTTCTGCCTTTCTTTGTATTCTCTCCACCTCCCCACACAGCACAGAATAGCACATAAAAGACACTTAATAAATGTTCATTGGGAAGGGAAGGACATAAGCATTAATATAGTACCTACTGTGTGCCAGGCATTGTGCTAAGTGCTTTTTACAAATATTCTCTCATCTGATCCTCAAACAAACCTGAATGGTAGGTGTTATTATTATCCCCATTTACAGTTGAGAAAACAGAGGCAAACAGAGGTTAAGTGACTTGCCCAAGGTTACATAGCTGAGGTTGGATTTGAGATCAGTGACATTTTCCTAATTCGAGATCAAGTGTATTATCCACTCTAGCCCCTAGCTAGTAGTAGGTACTTAGTAAGTTCTTGTTGAGTGATTGATTAAAGTGGGAACCAGAGAGGGCCTCTTCCTTTTCATCACTCCGGCCACCAGTATCTGGAAGGAGCAGGGTACATGGTGTCTGGTCCTATTAACCGGATGGATAAGGATGTAATCAGATTCCTGGAGGGACCCTTGGAGTAGGAGAAGGAAATGGGAACATCTTTCTACTAAGCTTTCATCACTCCCATACTCATTCCTTGTACCAGGGCAGCTGAAGAGAATTCGGTGTTTTCTAAGTAGAGGCAAAGATAACGTCCCTCCAATTAATTTCTTATCTCAAATGTCCCAGGCCAGGAGGTACCAGCAAGGATCTATAGAAGAGAGGATGAAGGTATCTACCCCAATGGACCAGGAAAGAAAGGAGTACTAAGCATGAAAAAAAAAATTATAGCTGGAGTAGAGACAGCCTATTCAACAAAGACAGGGGGCCTTCAAACCAGAGGTTTTTCTGGAGTCACTTAGGTATTAAGTGGTAGACCCAGAATTCCAACTCAAGTTTCCCCTCACTCCAATATAAACTCTTTCAATTACACCTCTCAAGTCCAGAGGATCATAGCTCTACAGGGGGAAAAGAACTCAGAGGTCACCTAGTCCAACTCTCTCATTTAATAGATGAAGGCTCAAAGAGCCCAAGACTACACAGGCAATAAACATCAAAGATAGGATTTTAAACTTGAGTCAAACCCACTTGTCTGATGTTCTGGGAAATTTTTAAACAATATATTTTAGACTTAAAATAGTTCCTTAAATGTGGGAAAACTTGGAAAGTGGCATGTGTATATGTGTAACATATTCACTTAATATAAATATATTGTATATGTGTGTGTATGTATATATACTATATATATATATATATATATATAGTATATATACATATGGATAGATAGACATAGATGTATAAAATGAAAGGAAGAAAAAAAAATTTGCTCAGTGTCTCTTAGACCCCAGTCAAGGGTGGTTGTTAGCTGGAAATCCAATTTTGATGCTAAAATATTATTTTAAGAGGAAAAAGTGATCATTCTATAAACATTGTTACATATGACAGCTTTATGTTAAAAAGTAATGAATTTTTTATCTCTATACATTTAGAAAATGTAGTCAATGTCATGTAATGAATGGAAAGAGGAACTTGGAGCTGAAGACCATGGTTTCTGGTCAGGAGATTTAGTAGTGAGAGAGGACACAGAGATCATCTAGAACAAATGTGTCAAGCTATTTGAGTTTAGACATACGTAGCCATTTTATAGATGAACAAACTGAGGTAGAAAGATAGCTAATGACTTTCCCAAGGTCACACAGATCTCGAGTCCTGGTTCTCTAATGTCTTTCTGTATGACTCTTGCCAAGTCACTTTGCTAACCTGTAAAATGGAGCTGATTGATATCTGCCCTTCCTGCTTTATCGGGTTTTTATGAAATCCAGATAAGATCATGTGTAAAAGGTCATATTCATGGAAAATACATAATTATTCTAGCTCTCCCTGCAAGTCCTGGATCTCTGATGGTTGTTACAGTTGCACAAAAGAGCTATGCCATATAACCTGCAGTGCTTGAGAATGCATTTGGAGATCTTCCCTTGTATTGTTCTTCTCTGGGCCAACCCTTCTTTGTTTTTTTAGTTGCCTGCAGCTTTTTTGTCTGTTTGCCTTTCCTTTTACTTTCATTCTTACTCTTATTCTTTCTTTGTCTCTGTCTCTCTGTCTCTGTCTCCCCCTATATCATCCTATTTGTCTCTTTTTTCCCTGTTTGTCTCTGTCTTTGTCTCTTTTCTTTCTTTCTGTTTCTATATATCTCTGTCTTTATCTCTATTCCTGTCTCTCTGCTCTGTTTTCTCTGTTTCTGTCTCTCTTTATCTGTCTCCATCTCTTTGTGTCTCTTTGTGCATCTCTTTCTTTGTCTCTTTTCTCTCTACTCTCTCTCTCTTGTCTCTTTCTCTCTACTCTCTTCTCTTTTCTCTCTCTGTCTCTTATTTCTTCTCTCTTACTCCACTCTCTTTTTACCTATGAATACTCCTTAATTACATGCTCTCCTGCATTCTCTTCCTTCTTTTTCCTACTTTACCACGTTTCGTTCAGTGCTTGGAAAGAAAGAGCAGCCCCATAGTCCTTTTTCTTCCAGGCTTTACCAGAATAGGGCTGAACTAGACTCAAATCTTTGACTTGGTTTACTTCCTGGCAAACTCCCTGGCTAAAACAAAGCTCTTCCTCCAGCAACTAGCCCATATTAGTGGCTGATCCCTGTGCTATAGACTCACAATAAGTCCTTAGACAGAGGAAAGTCGTATCTATGATGACCATTATATCCAACTAAAAAGGAGAGAGTTGAGACTGTCAGACAAAGAGAGAGACAGTATGCTGTGCTGTTGTTCACTGGGAAATTACTCACTGAATCTGGAACCAAGAGGACCTGGGTTTGAATCCTGATTCAGCCACGGAGTGACCAAGAGAAATTACTTTTTTATCTCTAGATTTTAATTTCTTCATTTGTAAAATGAGGGGGTTGAGCTAGATAATCTCTAAGCATCTTTTCTACCTTAATACCTATGTTCTATTTGCAAAGCCACCTTAAAAAGTCAACTTTCTGTTCTTTAAATCACAACTGCCCCCAGAATATCTAAGCTATATACTACTGAAAGGATTGAAACAGCTTCCTACTCGTGAGTTCCTCTTCCTGCCGAGAGAGAGGGAGAGAGAAAGACAGAGAGACAGAGAGAAAGAGAGAGAGAAAGAGAGTGTTCTCTAAAAACCTTTTTGAACTCACCCAGTTGCAGACCCTATAATATAAGATAAAATGCTAACTGTAGTGATTGGTAACTATGTGACCTGGTTCAGAGGATCCTGGGGTCACATTCCTTCCCAAATGACATTTGTGAATCATAAACATACAAGTCAGTAAAGAGTAGAAAAAAGATTAAATACATGAGGAAGCTGGGGACCAAAGTGGGAAAAACACTTAAGAGAATGTGGAGAACTCCACTTGAGTTACATTCAGAAGATATGCGGCAAGCCTGCCTGCCAAGATTCAAGTGTCAGGCCATGAGACCAACAGTGAATTTACAGCTTCAAGGCAACAAACAATCATAATAGATGGGTCCCTTCCTTGTAAAGACATGTTGTTTCTAATAATAGTCATTATTATTACAACAACAAGAATAATAAACAGGTATAGCAACTGCTAAGCTATTCAGAATAGGGTTTCCCTGGTACTTTGTCACTAGGCTGCAATGATCGCACCCCAGGGCCTCAGCCTAAGTAGCCTTGCAGTGAGAGAAGGCTATGGTCCTCCCAGTCTTCTTTCTTTACTGAGGCTAAATTCAGGATCAAAACTATTGGAAGCTAGAAGAGACCTTAGAAATTATCTAGTTTGAACTTCCTCATTTTAAAGGTGAGGAAACTGAGGCCCAGAAAGGTTAAGTAATTTGTCCAAGGCCACTGGGATAGAAGAGGTTTGACTCTTGGGTTCTTTGACTCCAAAACCGGTTCTTTTTCCACTATTTATAACTTAAAATCAGAAAAGAAATTTAATCTGCTGGAAGATCGGCTCATTGATTGACATCCATTTGGCCTTTCTATCTGCCTAAAAAGTCTGCATGTGAACTATGGTAGTTTTGGAAGGGGTGGAAGGAGAGGAAGGATACCCTGGAATATTTTATTTAAGAATTCCATTAAGTAACTGGGGCTTAGTAAGGGAAGTTACAATCACCATTGCAACTTACTTCTATCAATTTTTATATAGAAGCTGTCACTATACCTAGACATTTAGCAACTTGGAAAACTATCTCAACTTGGAAAACTACAAAGGGATAATAAGCATATATTTAAACACATGAAACTGGAAGCATATTATTTTTTTTTGAGGGGGGAAGGCAAGGTAATTGTGGTTAAGTGACTTACCCAAGGTCACACAGCTAGTAAAAGTGTCAGGTGTCTGATGCTGGATTTGAACTCAGGTCCTCCTAACTCCAGGGTCAGTACTCTATTCACTGCACCACCTAGCTGCCCCAGAGCACTTTTCTTGCAGCAACCAATGGTACTGAGTCAAACTTAAAAGGATGAACTTTGAACCAATTCCCTAATTATGTTGTCTTTCACATCAAATGGACTGAGATAGGTAAAGAGAGGCATTATCTGTTATTTCACAGTGAATAATGAAGGCAGACTATGGGAACAAAAACTGAGGGCTAACTAATCTTTGGGTCCCCAGAGGGTACTACCACATATTCCAGTTGATGGAAAGCTAAGTAGGATTACAGATTTAGAGTCAAAATGGCCCACAGGTCCCCTCTAGCCCAGTACTCTCATTTTACAGATGAGTTAACTAAAGCCCAGAAAGGATAAGTTACTTGCCTCAAGTCACACAACTAGTAAGTAGAACTGGGCTTCAAACCCAGGTCCTCTGACTCCAAATCAAGTCTTTTATCTAAAACATCATGCTGTCTACATCTGGCAGCCTTCACTGTGGGATTCATTAGTTGAATATAGTGGCCACTGTGAGAAACATATTAGAAACAAAAGACAGTGATTGATATAAGAATTTGCACCTCCTGATGCCCAGGATTGTGGGTTGAGGATAAGGGAGTAGAGTGATAACGAACTGGAATGTCTGGAGATGAGAGGTGAACGGTGGAACTCTAACTGTAAGCTGATGCTGTGCTAGACACTGATACAAAAGATCAGTTTACCCAGACTCAGGAACAGAATGAGTCTGTCTTTTTAAATTGGACAGCTCCTCACTTCCCACCACTTTCCAGGATGCCTTGGGTTTTAGATTTTTCAGAAAGTTCACTCTTCAAGAAAGTTCAGTCTTGTGAATCTCAATCTTGTGAATTTCAATGTCATTGGTTGGGCTACTGGTGGTGGCAGAACAAATAGGGCTGACTTTATTTCATACAATTTTCCTGAAAACTTTGTTTACAAATCTAATCACATTTTTAATTCGGAGGGAGGGGAGAGGTGTGCCAATTAGAGCCATCCAATGAGAAATCCTTTTGTAAAGCAAATACTCTCTCCCCAGGAATTGCCTCCACTCCTACCCCCACCCAGTTTGCCTTCTGTACAAAATCCAAATTTTGAAATTTTGACATAGTACATTTTGTGTTCTGCATCTATCGTGCTCAAGTCTTCCCCCCTTTCAGGAGCACTGGCATTGCTTGGGGTATTGGTACTACAGTTGCCCAGAGTAGAATCCCATTACATCCTCTCTATGGAAATGTAACATGATCACCATGGAAAACAAGTCATGATAGCCAAGGACTTATAGAGACTAAGGTTGAATGAAGTTAGAAGGAAGAATACAGTAGCTGGTGCCCTAAAAATGAGTCTTACGCTGAGGTAACCTTGGATTCTGCATCAAATGAAATTATTATTTCTCATAAATGTCTCATTGACATTTAAATGTCAATCAAATATCATGTTTTAAGGGCTCATTTCCCCAAATGAAGCAATATGGAAGTGATCTCCTTTAATAATTTCCAGTACCCTATGAATAACTTTTAGATAACCAACAAATCACACCATTTCCTTTACTACTGTGAGAGAGCCAACCTACAGCTCTTAAACTTGAAAAAAAGAAATCTACTCTTTGCTCTCCAATGAAAAGACTGGGAAACAGAATGCATTTTCTTTTACCCTGGCTTTTTGTGGTTATTCAAGCTTTAAGAACTTTTCAGCAAACTTGATTTCTTTTAATGGGGTGGGGGAGGGGCTGAAGAAGGAAACAGTAGTTGTGGCATTGAAGTGAGGCCAAATCTGGATTTAAGTCCCAGTTCTACCAACCATGTGATGTTGAGCTTCATTTTCTTTATCTGTCAAATGAATCAGTTGAACTTTATAATACATTCCAATCACTTACTACCCATGCTTTCATTCCAGACTAAGTCAGTATATACAACAATAAACCTCTTGGTGAAAAATGAAAAATTCAATCATCCATCTGTACTTTTTTTTTTTTTTTGCACAATGTCAAACATCTGGATGGTCGGCTGAATTTTTCACTTCTCAGTGAGATATTTGTCATCCTGTAGACAGAGCATAGAGGTTATTAAAATTCAGGGGATGCTATGTCAATATGTGCCTTTGTGAAATCACATTTTATCAGAAAATAAAAATCTTCAGGCCCTCATGCTTAAAATGTCCAATACCCTTCCACACTCCACTTGGGTATAATATGAAAAAGCATAATAATAACAATAAGGATGTCTTAATCTGATTTCTTTCCATAGAGGAACATTTCTGAATTATTATTCCAGTTTCCCAAATGTGTTTTGGTAAAAGAACAACATGCTGCTTCTCCCACCGGGTGGATTTGAGTGGCAGATTGGGGAAGTTTCTATGAGCTCCATGCCAACATTTTCTCCTTTGACTCATTGAATGTTTATCATCCTCTAAGTGGGGCAATATTGAATTGCAATCCTATGGTTGTTTTCATATTGAGTGAAGAGTAAGCCTATAATCTTTCTCCTTCCTGCTTATGAAGGGCCTTTCATTGACTTTGTATATTTGCTTCCTGTTCAGCTGAGTTAGATATGTTTTCCTTCTAAAAAAAAAAGGGTTTTTTTTAATGTCTTTGTCCCAAATAAAACCAACCAGAGAACAAAGTAGCCACTGGTTAGCTGTTCTTTCAAGAAACTGCCCTCATCATTGTGGAATAGATGCACTAAGGACTAAGATGGACTGAACAGACCAAACTGGACTAAATTCACCTTAAGGATGCTTTATTTATGACTGGGGTGGGCAAAAGAGGGGTGCTGCAACAGGGTCTATAAATAAGAAGAATTCCAGGCAAGACAGCTCCTTTACAATGCTCAAAAAGATTAATTGGTAGATGACAGAATGGGAAAACATCCTGCCAGTGTGGTTCAGAAATTATGAACTTATTGGGGCACAACTTCAATATGCTCTTGGCAACTTTTACCCATCTACCATTTCCCTCCAGAGAAAGAGATAATTTGGATGAAACAGCAACAAGGCAACAAAGCCAGAGCTCTAAGTCAACAAGATTTAGAGCTAACTAGATCTCAAGTTATGGGCACTGAACCTCAAGGTTATTCCTCCAGTGATCAATTATGGACAATACTGCCCTGGCATCCTCCCAAAGACCTAGTCACTAGCTCTGAATTTGACCTTCTGAAATTCCCAATGTACTACCCAAGAGCAAGAGTTCTTCAGTGATACCAAGACCCCCGAGGGAGGGCAAAAATAAAAAAAATACTCAGGGAACTATTAAGGCAAAGGTATAAAGGGGTGGGGGGCAGATTGAGATAACACCTCTGACAATAGAAAAGTTATATTTACCCAAATTCAGAGCTCCTGCTTAGTTCATGATTGCTGCTAAGAAAAAGAAGAGGGAGTACAAGGACAACCAGTGGTCACAGTGAATCCAAGGATATGCTTACTATACCATCTGAAAACTTGGGCTTGGAGGTAGGTATGTATATTAGATCAAAGTAGTTTCTAGAAAATATTATGTTAACAACCGAGGGTGGTGTTAGGGCATGAAGGTCAAATGAGAAAAGCAGAGGTGGGGAACCTGCAACCTTGAGGCCACATGTGGCCCCCCAGGTCCTCAAGTATAGCCCTTTGATTGAATCCAAACTTCACAGCACAAATCCTCTTAATAAAAGGATTTGTTCTGTAAAACTTGGATTCAGTCAAAAGGCAGCACCCAAGGGTCTAGAAAGCCATATTTCACCCTGGAGGCCACAGGTTCCCCACCCCTAGATAAAGGAGTTGAGGGTGGGGAGGGGGTATAGGACACAACCCAATTCCCTTTCTCTCTATTTAATTTGTCCTATTTACCAAGTTCTTCTAAAACAAGTACTATTTCTTATGTGAACTTCCAGAGAAACAGCAATGGCCATGTACATGTAAATATGCACCCACACATATATTTTTCCTCTCTTTTTTACCTTAAAATGTAGCTGATTTAGAAGCAACCTGTCAAATCAGTGTTTCTTGAGACCTGCTTTGGTCTGGAATACATTCTCTCCACACCTTTGCCTCATTGAATCAATAGAACCCAATAACTCAGTGCTGCCTCCTAAAGGAAGCCTTTTCATATGGCCCAAAATTGTTACCATGCATGTTCTTGAAGTTACTTTCTCTTTGCTTAGTATTTCTTGATTTTTGTACCAGTAGTTTCCTAGGTTTGCTTAGGGACAGGGGCTGTTCGATTGTACATCATAGTGCTCTGCACTTATTTGTATGCCTTTGATAAATATTTATTGAATTAACCTGTTAAACAATGGCCTTTCTTCCCTACATGCAGATTTGCCAAACTCTGTACCAGACTGGAAGAAGGCAAAGAGGGTTAGACATTGTGATGGTCCAGAAATCTCTAGTTTGAGACCAGCTTCCTCTCCAACCTCCCGCCTCCCCAGCCCCACAAACCCTCATCCTTTTCTGCCCTGAGTCCTAGCAGCCAGGTGCTTCTGTATGTTTCACCTGATTTAGCCCTTATTATATCATGGAAACTATAGATTTTTCTTTCCTTTTTTGTCACTTTTACCAATTCCTAATGAAATAATTAGAGATAAAAGGACTCCATAAGCTTTATCCAACATCCCTGCCAGTGATCTTGCCCCTCTCTGACTTCCTGAAGTCCTTATTATCTATACATTTGGGAACCTATCATCTTCTTAGGACCACAGGATCACATATTTAGATAGCTTTAAAAGACCTTAGAAGTCATATAGTCTAATTCCTTCATTTTACAGATGGGGAAACTGAGGTCCAGAAAGGTTAAATGACTTGTCCAAGGTCATCCACATTCTCTGACTCCAGATCCAGCAGTGATTACCCTTCTTCATCTTGTATCTGCTCTTGAGGCCATGTTATTAACTTTTCATGTGAATGCATTTGTCCTATCTTGCCAACTTGCTCCTTGAGGTCCAGGACCACGTGATCAAATGATTCCTATGATTCAAGATATTTCTCTCATTTTTACAAAAAAAAAAAAAAAAGACCAAAATCTTTAGAGAAGGTATTGAAAGACAGTCAGGAAATGAGAAATAAGTAGACTTCCTGCTACAACTTACATCTGTTGTATCCATTTTACAAAAAAATGGAAAAGCTACTCCTTGTCTCTCATACAGTATCAAAAGCTGTCATTTCCACTCTCCTCTGCCTTAATTTATTCAATTCTCTATGATTTCCTAATAAGACCCATATAAAAAAAATAATCTTTTTGGTTATTTGCTTTGAGTCCTCACTATGAAGCTTTAATCACAGGGACCTAGACAAGGCAGTTTTCTGAGAAAGGCCTGTCTTATTAATGGGCCTCACTCTCCTCTAGATGCTTCCTAGAATCTTTTTGAAACTACAGCCCTGCATGACTAAGTTATGTTTAGTTTTAAGAACAGTATGACCCTTAAATCTTTTGCTTCCACAAAATCTCTCCTGCCCCATCTCCCATTTTGTGTTTGTGTATGCTCTTTGTTTTGCATAGAATTATAAAATTTTAGAGCTACACAGAAGCTTAGAGATTCAACCCCCTTACTTTGCACAAGAGAAAACTGAAACCTGGAGAAGCTTAAGTGACTAGCCTACAGTCCCACAGGTAAGTAGATGGGCCAGTATTGCCAGGATTCTACCCCTATTCTCCTGAGTGATAGTTACTTCTTTCCATTACATACTGTACTTCTCTCTCATTCTGTTTTCTTAAATGAGTTATCTGGGTCTTCCCAAGAATTTTATGACTTGGTTTGAAATGTTGCCCAAAGCATACATATTCTTTATATATTCTTAATATTAATACAGAAATACATTCCGGAGCCAAAGTAAAATGAGCCCCCTGCTCTTTGAGGCTACAAACTGGCCATATTCCTCTACTGATGCACATAACGGAGATGTGACTTACAAGTCTCAACAAATGCTAAATGCTTCTTGTGTACAGAGCACTTTGCTAGGCCCTGGGGGAGATCCAAAATTCAGATTAGTCACAGAACCTGCTTCATGGAATTTAAAGTCTAGTAAAGACTAAGGCCTGAGTTCAAATCCAGCCTCAGACATTTCTGGGCAGTTCACTTAACCCTGTTTGCCTCAGTTTCCTCATCTGTAAATGAGCTGGAGAAGGAAATGGCAAACCAGTATCTTAGCCAAAAAAAATCCCAAAAGGGGTCATGAAGAGTCAGAGATGACTGAAATGACTGAACAACAGCAAGGAACAAGGCACGAACATATACCACTCGTACACAATAAAATATGAAGGGCAGGGTGATGAGGCATAAAACATTATGTTTGCAATTTTTTAATGTATTCTGTATAAAAAAAAGAGATTGCTATGTATATTAGGGGATATTTTCAATTGATCAACAAGTGTTAATTAATTACTATATGCCTGGCACCATTCTAGGAATTAGGGATACAAAAAAATGAAACAACTAGTCCCTTCTGGAAAGGAGCTCATGGTCTATATATATATATATATATATATATACATTTTATATATATATATATATATATATATATATATATATATAGCATTAGTATGAAGTGAATAAATACCAATATATACTAGGTTACTGAGCACGGGGTAGTTTAGGAGGAAGGGTATTGGCAGTCGCACAGATGGGAAAAGGCTTCATGTAAAGCTAGTGCTTTAGTCGTGGCTTAAAGGAAGAGAGGGACTCCATCATGTGGAGGGAAAGAGGAAGTACATCCCAGGCATGTTTGGTAAGTGCAAAGGCATGGAGATTGGAGACGCGGTGTTAAACATAATGTGTTTCAGTACATAATTCACTAAAGAATACATCATACTTTTTAGTTGGGTCTTTTTCAACCAGCTGACCCTCATATACATTGGGGAGGGGGCAGGGGGCAGATTTTAACTGTGGCTCCTCTCTGAAATGGCCAAAGCCATCTGAGGATCCAAGGAAAAAAAGAAGATCAAGGAAAGGAATGGCCTTTGAGTTCGGTTTTCGAGGATTGGTAGGAATTTGAAAGGCAAAAAGAAAGTGAAGAAAATTCATTTGTTTATTTAAATGTAACCAGATAAATCAATACTCACCTTAAGCTTCGGAAAACTGAGGCCTCTTTTAGCTTCTCTCCCATCTAGATATAGTTCCTAGTGAATTTGGTGTTAGATTTTCATTGATTCCTAGACATAGAGGAGAGAAGCAGGTGACTGTATTTGCCCATCTGATGGATAATATGCTGCCCTGGCTCTGTGTTTGTTAAGAGAGTATGTCTAAATGACTCATTTTCAGCAAAATAATTCTGTTAAAGAATAAGCTCATCTCAGGCAGAGAGGAGACTATAAACGCTGTAAGACAGGGATTTGACAAGGATTTTTATGACTTTCTAACAAGCTTGCAGGGAGCATTGGCTTGTGATTCAATTTCCTCTGGCCTTATTCTTTGCTCTTTCCTTCTCACTCATGTACATTCACAGACCAAGGGCAAAGAGTCTGAACAGATGGGACAAAGTTAGGAAAATAATATGAATGGAAACCAAAGCTTTCCCTGTATTGAACTAAATCCAGAGGGAGGAGAATCATCAAAAAACTTGATTTCATGTGCAGAACCTTCACGTTCCAAGCATTCCCCTCGGGATTTCTTTCTATCACCTCAACCAGGGCATCAATCTTCAGAACTCTTACTATTTTATCTTCTTCAGGCAGGCCTCTGGTCCTGGTCACTGCTCTTCAGTGAAATCATAACAAAATGCTATCTCAATGGATCCTTTTAGCTGCAGATTGAAATGCATAAGGAAATGAAATGAAATGCATAAATGCAGGGTGTTAGGATGGAACACTGGAGCCCCGATTCTAAAAGCAGATAATGTGAGTTCAAATCCTGCCTCTAATGTTCACTCTCTGATATGAATATTTAGTCTCTTATGAACCTAGGAAAGACATTTTCACTCTGTGGGCTTCAGTTTCCTCATGTGTAAAATGAAGAAACTGACCTAAGGTAGATGAACTCTAAGGTAGCTTCTAGCTCTGAATCCTACAATCCTGGTTCAGGAGATGTATATTAGCTCCGAAATCCTTAACTTCTAAATTCTACTTTCTGACCAAAACTTCCTATCCTTCCGTTCTCTCACTTATACCAGACCCACTCTTCTTTCATGTTGTACCCTCCAAGTCCTTAATCAATCTCTATTCTCCCAGTCCATTTCCATACTTAGTCATGACCACATAGCCTTCCACAAGGTGCTAAGCTATTATATAATCATCAGGAGGGCAGGAACTAAGTCTTATTTAATTTTACATCATTGCCAGCACCTTTCACAGTATTCTACATTCACTAGACACTTTAAGAAAATTTTTGTTGAATTTAATTACTTGAAATTTAACTGAATTGAGACAAAGACAGAGAGAGGAAAGATAGAAAGAGACAGAGAGAGGAAAGGCAGAGATAGAAAGAAAAGAGATAGAGACAGAGAGAGATGCATCTAACTCTTCAGGTAATGGCTTATCAAATGGTACCATTGGAGTTGTCTTTCCCAAATGTAGAAGAAGCCTCTAGGCTAGGCAGTAAAGAAGGCTCATCTTAAAAAGACAAAGGAAATGATGTTTCAGAATAGGACTACAGATTCATGAGTGGCTATTATACTTCCAGCCTAGAAAAAACAGGGAGATCCTCTTCCAATATAGGTAGAGAATTAAAGCTAAATATAGATAATAGATACTAATCTATTATATACACATTTGTATATTTAAATACATACACAAATATATTAGAGTGGGTTTCTGGGTATGACACAGGGCAAATGAACAAAGATGTATTACCAGTCCAGTTAGAAAGTTGGTTAACATGTAGGTTCCCTGATGTAGTATACTATTGTTGACAAGTCATGAGGTAATACTGGAATTTCAGGCAGAATCAGAAGATTTACCTGTGTATTTCTCTAGGGAATGGATGTGGGACTGCCTCTATACAGAATTAAAAAAAAAAACCATAGTTTTACTTTTATTCAGCTCTAAAAAGTTCAAAGGAAAAATTCGGTATATCATGCAGAATAGAATCTTCTCTGAAATGCAAATTCTAAACCTCCTGAACTTTACCAGAAATAACTTACCCTTTCCCCTGGGGCATCATATTAAAAGTTGTTTGGCCAGCAATTTTATAATTTCTTCTTCTAAAAATCATTTACTCCCAGAAATAAAATTATGGCAGAAAAAGAGGACACTCTAGAACCATGTTGTCTAAATAATGTATTTCTTTGGTTATAACCTTAATTTCCTAGTGGTTCAGCCTAGTTTTCCAGGAAAAATGAGGAGGAGGGAGTTGGTAGAAGGGGCTAGATGAGAAACAGCCTGTTAGTTGTACTCTGGAAGACTCAGAACCCTCCCAGCCTGTTTTCACCATTCTGCCTTGGGAAGTTTGAAATGGTGATATGATGTAATATGATGCTTTTCTATCCTTTCGGCCCTCATAATCCATACTGCTCATATTCTTCACCTCCGACTCCCTGTAGATTTCTTTTAGGCTCTTCTACACAATTCCAAAATAATTTTAATTATTTTTAAAAGGGAAGAAAAGGATAGAAAAAGGCTGGCTGAGCAAATAGTATTCTGCCCATGAAAAATGGAATATTATTAAATGGTTAGAAATAGCAAGTATGAGGATTATAAAGAAATACAAAAAGATATATGAAATGATCCAGAGTAGAAAGGCTGACAAAAATAACATATACTTGGATTGCAACTAAGTAAATAAGCAGCAGTGAGACTTAGTAGGTGCAGGCTGTGAAGAGGGCAGCAAACATCATTATTATTACTATTTTGTTAAAGTTTGTATTTTTTCCTTTTTCAAAATGCAACTTTCTCCAAGGCTGTTGGACTCTGTGACCCCTAAGGTCCTTTCTGGGTCAGAATCTATAATACTGTGGAAGGGGAACCTTGATGAAGAGAAGAGTCAGACAAGTCAGTTCTTTGAAACTTCTTTCATTGATACAGATCAACAACTCATCGGTAATTTAATATTGGAGTATTATTTGGGGCAGTGAGATATTAAGTGACTTGTCCATAATCCCTTGGTAGTTTTGAATTCAGTTCTTTCATCTTGTGAGCCCCTGTGGCTTCCTAAACCACAGGCCAAAAGGACTCAGAGACAAAGGATTGTGCTAGAATAGACCCAACTATGCCTCCGCTCCGCCACTGCAAGGATGGAACAAGCCTTCCCCTTCCCCTACTCCCACTCCCAATAAGGTTTGAAAATCATAGACCCTATTCATTGTAAAACAACTGAGGCCCTGAGTTTTCTCTGCAACACATGTAACAATTTTATCACAAAATAAATTCCTATGTACTATGCAGAGTAGAATTTTCTGGCATTACCTATAGAAAAAAGTAACAATACAGAATCCCAGGATCTTGGGGGTAGAAATGAATGACCTTAGATCACACATAGTACAACCTTTGCCTGTACAAGGATTCCTTTTAGAATATTCTGCTCTTTGCTGAAAAAAAACCTTTAGTGAGAGAGAACCTACTGCCTCCCGAAGTTGCCCATTGCACCTTTGAATATGCAAACATTAGGGAAGAAATTTTCCTTTACGCTGAGTTTACATTTACTTCTTTTCAAATTCCACCCACTTGCTCTTGGTTCTGTCCTTTGGCACCAAGGAGAATAAATCTGTTCCTGTGACTACCTTTCAGAAATAGAAAGATAGATATTACGACCCTCCTAAATCTTCTTTCCTCCAATTGTAACAGTCTGCTTCCTTTAATTGGCCCTCCTTTGGAGAGATCTCCCTTCTCCACTCTTTACAATTTGGACTCTAATCCTTGTCCAATTCTCATTTTCCTTGACCTCTGAAGCTTTTGCCACTCTTCATTATTCCCTCTTCCTGTCTCTTCTTCCCTCTGTTGGCTTCTCTAACCTGGGTTCTCCTGGCTGTCTGTCGTGTCTTCTTCCCCTTCACTACTTCCCCATTGCCTCCCCACTAAGAAAAGCAAAAAATTGATATTCTCCAAGGTTCTGATTTTAGTTTTCTTCCAACTTCAGCTTTTCTCTCTAACACTTTGCCTTGGTGATCTGTGCTCCCATGGGTTCAATTATCATTTTACAAAGATGACTCCTCTACCTATATATAATCATTTCTAAGTTTTCACCAAAATTCCAGTCCTGACTCTCTTAATTACTGCTGGATATGACCTAGATTTCACATCGACTTCTCAAACTCAACGTATACAAAACCAACCTTACAGTATCCTTCAAAAGTGTCCCTCCTCCAAATGTCCCTATTCTGCTGAGCATGTCGTCATCCTCCCCATCATCCAAGTTTATGTCCTCATTAGGACTAGTATCCTAGATTTTACCAAATTCCCTATATCTAATAAACAATTGCTAAATCCTGTTGATTCTACTTTCACAATATTCCCTCCCATCAGTTTCTTTCTCTATGCTCCCACCACCCCTAATTCAAAACCTTTCATTTGGACAATTACAAAACAGCCTTCTAATTGATTTTCCTGACCACAATCTTTCCTCAGTTCAGTTCATTCTCTACATGGCTACTCAAACAATGTTCTAAAGCACAGGTCTGAATAGATCACTCATCTTCCTCAAACCTTCTGTTTCTAGGACGAAAATAAATAACTCCACCAACTTGACGCCTAAGGCCATTGGAAAACTGGATCCAACCTACCTTTCCAGACTTGTTTGACATTTTTTCATTTCAACCAAACTAAATAAACCAAAATAATATTTTCTCTGTGCATTCACACAAACTATTTCCTCGTTTTTGGAATTTATTCTTTCCTCATCCCTATCATTTAAAATGGGCAGCTAGGTGGCACAGTGGATAAAGTACTGGGCCTAGAGTCAGGAAGATTAATCTTTCAGAGTTCAAAGGCGGCCTCAGACACTTAGCTGGATGACCCCAGGAAAATTGTTTTTACCCTGTTTGCCTCAGTTTCTTCAACTATAAAATGAGCTGGAGAAGGAAATGGCAAACCACTCCAGTATCTTTGTCAAGAAAACCCCAAATGGCATCAGGAAGAGTCAGAAACAACTGAACAACAAGAAAAATTATTTAAAATCTTTATCCTCCTTCCATGATAGGTACTGCCTACTCATTGAATCTTGCCCCGATCTCCCCAGTTATTACCATTTTCTCTTTCCTCAAGTCATTATTTATCTCTGTAAAGATTTTATTCACCTCCTCCTCCTTCTAAATTTAACCTCCTTAGGGGCAGAATATTTGTTTTCATTTTTGTCTTTGTCTCTGTATTCCCAGGGCTAGTCCAATGTATTATACATAGCAGAAGCTTTATGAAAGTTTGTGGAATTAAATTGAATTTCAGTTGTAGTGATGAATTTGCACTGATTTACCTGTACTTTATTGCTCAGTTTCCCCATGTGATCAATATGACACAATTATTGCATACTAGACCAAAGCCATAGTTTAAAAGTGGAAGAGACAGATTATTTAATCAGGCTCATTCATTTTATCATGAGAAAACCGTGGCTCAGAGTCTGGAGACCTGGGTTTAAATGTCAGGCCTGACACTTAGCACCTGTATACCTAAGGCAAGGTACTTCATTTTTCTGAACCTCAGTTTTCTGTATAAGATGGTAATAAGAATATAAGTATTATCTACCTCTGAAGCAGGTGCTATAGAAACTTTAAAATACTATATAAATGTGAATTGCTGTTTACTTATATTCTCAGTTCCATCGTTCTCATTATCCTGTGCTTTATATTAAAAGTCATGTTATTTATCCCTTAGAGGCATCAATGACCAAGTTATGCCCTTTCTCAATTTTTTAACTATCTTCATTTCAAAATGGTACCATTAGGTGCAAGGTTACAAATCCAGAATTCTCCAGTATAAGTTGCACAAGTTACAATCTTACTATCAGAAATGAGGTTCCCAATGCTCTAGTTAGTTCAGTTTCTTTAACTACAACACTAAATTTCATAGCTCTGAATTTCTGAAAGTCAATGTGAGGGAGTAGAAAGGGTTTGGAGAAAGAAGACTCAAGTTGAAGCCCTGCTTACTACCTATGTGAATTTGGGTCTTTCTTAGTCTTAGGGCCTTACCCCTAAGATTATGCCCAGTTTATCCTGGGGATAATATAGCTGTTTGCATGTTCTTTACCCTATGAAAACTAAACTACTTGAGAGCAGGGACTGTCTTTTGCCTTTCTTTGTGTCCTCAGTACTTGGCACAGAGTAGACACTTAACAAATGCTTGTTGGAGTGACTGCCTAAGCAATAATCTAAGACTATAAATTGTAAACCTTTGCTGATAGAGGGACTGTTCTCCCCTAGGAGTTACCTATACCAGTAAAATAATGGGTCTAGTCCCTATGCTAACGTGTAAAAGATTGCTTCCTGAAGGCTATAAAGAGTAATTATTTAATGATTCCCATGTTAAGGATATTCTTTGTAATATCCAACCTGAAAACTTCCTATTGCTGTTTAAAATCACAATAGGATAAAAAGAGAAGGAAGAGCTTCTCTCTGACTCCTACTTCAATCAATCAATCAATAAGAATTTATTAATCACTGACTACAAGCTCCTAGCTTTGTCTTTGGTGCAGTGGCTAGTACTTAACCATAACCCTCAAAATAGTAGTAAAGCAGGGAAATCCTAAAGTTAATAGAAGCTTAATAACCAAACATATCTGTGTGTACTTAATTATCAGTGCTTACCCAAATAATTAGATGTCTATGTTTTTAAAAGTAAAGAGAAAAATTAGAATGCCATTCCTTATCCAATAAATTAATAACTAACTGCCATAGCTAAATGAGTGATACTAATTAATTTGCTTTAATCTGTAAGAGCAAATTCAGTTTCCAGTTTTGCATTTTAACTCAGGTCAGGTCACTAAAATGGAGCTCAAGGCAAAAAAAAAATGTTTTCCTCTTAATGCCTTCCCACCAACTTGTGTGATTGTACAACCAACCAGTCACTTAACCACAGGGATCTATAGAAAGATGATATAAATCCCATTCTCTACGTCACATGAATCCCTCCCAGATTAAGTAAGTCATGTGAGAGTACATTAAACTTCCTGGAAAACCCCTATTGGAAAGCCTTCTTAGTTAATAGAAAATCAATCAGAGAGAAAGGGACTAAAGAAGGGGTGCTGGTTAGCTAACAGGTAACAATGCATAGGACACATTTTAAATTTTTTTTAATTTTAGACAAATACTAAAACTTAAATACGTAATAAGAAAAGAAAAAGAAACATTATAAACAAATATTAAAGTTAAATATAAAATAAAAGAAAAAAACATGTCATGTGCAGAGCTTAGGAGAGAATTCAGAATACACAGCAATAACTTATCATTTCAAGAAAGCCTATATATTAAATACTGTGCATTATGGTGAAAGCTGCCTATCTTTTCTTTGCTTCATTATGGGTTTTCTTTTGTTCTCTGCTGTGCACTTTTTCCTTTGTTCTTTTTTCCTCCTTCCTCCCCACTACCAGCCACCCCAAGGCTACAATTGAGCGTGGATATATTTATATACAGGTAGGACACATTTTTAATATGATTATCTTCCCTAGGATTTTCCTTGGACCCGCATCTAGGTTTATAAAACATGTCAAAAAAGCACCAAAGTGTAAAAGAACAATCAGATACCAGAATTCCAGCCTGATTCTCCCGGGAACTAGATAATAATCACCTCACCCCCACGCCTATCACCTCTTACCTCACAGGGATTTTGTCTAACAAATGGGATGATGTACATGACATGTTATAACCTTTAAACTGTAATACAAACATAAGGTACCATAACCATAATACATTCTGTTATCTAACATAGAGAAACCAGGGAGGTATTCTGATTAAAGAGAAAGTTACCATGCAGATCACATGATTATCAAACATCAGTAAACTAGAATACAATGAAATGCCTAATGCTGACATTACCAAACACAATTTAATCTCTTTTTTTGTGTTATTAGTAAAAAAGCTTCATTATCTTCCAGATTACTACGAGGTTTTTATTTTGAAAACCTCCTATCGTTATATTATAGCAGCATCACTCCCCCCTATAGGCCTCAGTTTCTCTCTTCCGTAAAATGAGAAGATTGAACTAGATAAGTCTCTGAGATCCTTTTTAGGTCTTGCATTCCATGAGTTCGAGACAGAGTGCAGGATAACAGGAGTTTCTGATTACTGCACTGACAGATATAGTTTACTTTTATTCACATGTGCCTTCAAAGACTGTGGAACTTACTCAGGCAAATTTCAGGTTTAATCATAGCTGCACTAGAGGTTCATTAGAATTATTATTATTATTATTCTCTCTTCCTTCTCATTCATTCAATATCATTAATTCCTTAGAAGAAAGGGGAGGCCTATAGAACAACAGGCAGATGAGAAGGAAGGGAAAAAGAAATTGAAAACTTTCCTGGACCACCTTTTCAAAGTCACAAATCTGTGAATCGTGTCTGAACACTGAGAGGGCAGAAATGGTGTGAGGCTGAGAGGCCCATGATTTCTTCCTTTCATTCCTTCTTTCTCTTCTCTTCTAGTACTTCCTTACTTCCTTCTTTCTTCTTTCTTTCCTTCTTTTTCTTCTTCATTTCTTCCCTTTCATTCATTTTATTTTTCCCTTTCTTCTTTCTCTTTTCCTTCTTTCTATCTGCTTAATAGTGGATTCCAAAAGAATGATTTCAAAACTGTTCTGTTCCCTCACATGAAATCAGTGAAGTTCTTGGTCCTCTTCTTCCTAACACAGAAATCCTGAGAGCTGTGGTTATTAATCTTTACTGAATGCTTTCTTGAGAAGCAATGAAAGACTCATTGGATATACTGTTTTTAATCAAACGCTATATTTTATTAAGAAATCCCAAACCCTTGTTCACAATTCAACTCATACTGTCCAAAGGGATTCATTTTCACGTCATGTTAAGGGAATGCTAATCTGCTATTAGTTAAAAAGTGAAGAATTCACAGCCACAAAGCAACTGGAGAGAAAATGAGATGAGAATCTCTTTTTGATGCTTTCTTAGTTAATAGACAATAAGTCAGAAAGAAATGGAGAAGAGCTCCTCTTGCTGGTGAAGAACATTATCTCAGACTGAGAGCAAAACAGGGCAACTGAGAGCTAGTTATTCCCCCCCCAAAAAGAAAAAACTTCTTAGAATTCTTTTATCAAATGACTCTTCTTTAAATGGCATCATTTAAACCTTTGCAGGTTCTCATATTATGCAATCAGGGAGTTGTGCGTGGGACTAAAAACTTTGGGAGGCAGGGCAAGTGGGGTTTGTCTTAATGAACCCAAAAGGAGGTCCCTTCCAACTCCGAAAGACAGGAAGTTAGAGACTAGAAGGGCCAAAGAGACTATCCCTTCATCTTACATGTTGCCACATCCAGGCCCCAAATCATAATGTGCTTTTGTCTAGGGTCACAAAGTTAGCAAGGGGCAGAACTAGGCTTTAAACTGAAGTTTTCTGTTTCTCTTTCCACCATAATATTCTGCCTCTTCACATAATTCACTTCCAAGTTAGAAGACAACATTCATGACCAAAGGCCCATACAAATCTTACTCGGCAGGGCCTTTTGCTTCATTCATCAGTTCTATGAGGTGGTGATTTCATTAGTTGTTCTAGAGAGCCTCTCCAGGTCAATACTTTTTATGTTTACTTCTATGCAGAATATACAGAATATAGTCCTCAAAATTATCCTCAAAATTATTCAGACATTGAATTTCTGTCTCCAGACTAAATTCTTCAGTTTTTAAAAAAAATTCTTATTTTTGTTAAAGCTTGCAGTCTACTTAATTCCTTTGGTCTTTCCTCTCAGAAAAATTAGCACCGCTAACCTGCCTTAGAATTTGCAGTAAAAAAAAAAATGTAAGGAGGAGAAAGCAATTAGCTAATTAAACAGACTTCTTAGCAGCTGACCTAAAAATGCTTAATCAGAGAATTTGGGAAGTTCTCTGTTCAAGGAAAACTTTAAAACTTTCTAAAACAAAGACTCACTAAATAATGTTTATGGATAATTTTTGTTTTGACATAGCAAACAGGCGCCCAACAAACACCCAAGGCCCCTACAATTCGAATTCTCTGAAAAGTTACATAAAAAGGTCGGAGAGCCCGGGTGGCTCATGGTGCACATCACTTTCTACTTTTGTCGGCTCCTCGCTACCCTTAGTCATTCCCTATCCACGTTGTCCATTGTCTTTGACTAAGTTATATTACCCTTTTGTGTCGCCTTCATTTACATCATCGAAGTCACTATTTACCGGGTTCTTTTGGTTATGCTGAAGGTTCTCACTCAGCAATTCTTCACTTTATGCAGTCTCCTCGAACTTTCTCTGAATTCTCTGTAGTCCCTTATACCTATAAGCACAATAAGTACCCCATTAAGACAGCTTCTTTCCAGCTAAAAATCAATGATCCTATATATGGCAATTTGTTTAGTCACTCCCACAGAGCTTACTTCCAACAGGTACACTTCAAACAGTGATAGTTTCAATTATTTCTAAGTTTTCCTTAGATTGAATTCTAACCTTGGGGAAACCTAGGAAATGGGCAAAGTGTGCCTTTAGCAATTCTTCCCTCCCTTTTCCAACTCTGACCTCTCCCCTGTGGTCTCCAGGAGCCCAATCCCTTTGATTCTGGGAAAGCAAATTGAGAAACTCCCCTCTAAGCATCTAGAAATTTCCCTCCCAGGACAGTGTGCAATTTAAAAGAGAAACCCAGAGATAGGGAAACACTGGAAAATGAATTAGGGAAAAGACTGTTGTGGGAAAAGATCCTTAAAGTCCAAAGGTGGAATGGGATTGGAGAAGTGGTGTTGGGTTCTTTCGACTTGGAGAACTTTGAGCAGAGGCTGGAAAACCACTTGTTGGGTATGTTACAGGATGGACTTCTCTGGGGTTTGGGTTGGACTGGATGGCTTTGTAAGTTCTTTCTGATTCTTCAGTTTTATGACTCCATGATAAGTCACCCCAAGGGTACAATTTCCTCTGCCTGTGCCTGCCTTGACTATGAATGGAATTCAGCAGAGCAGAAAGTCATGTATTTCTTTTCTTAGAAAGGTGCTTGACCCCTTCAAACAATTTCAACATAGTAATGTCATCTTGCTTGAATTCATTCTGAAAATGAAGCCATCTATTGTCAGGTAGGTGATAGTTTGGGACTATTAAGGGAAGTTGAGTTATGACTTAATGGCATACCTTCAGCTAAAAAGCACTGAAACAAGAATGAAATAGTCCCGTTTGCTGAGTTCATGCACCCTTGTGATTATCCCACAGTACTATACATGGTACTGACAGACATTTCTTTAAGCTATGTAAAGGGGCCAAATAAAGACACCCTCATAATTAGTTGACATTCTTGCTCTATCAGCTAAGGGTGAATTCCTTAACCCTTTTCTTGGGTTCACCCTCTCATATGAAGACATACAAAGGAACAAATAAAGAGGACCTATTTGAAAGCCTGTGAAAGGGCACCAGATAGAAATGTTGCTAAATTACTATTTTAAATTCTTCAGCTACCACTCACGGGTGGTCTCTCCACATTCTCTGCTTCCTATTTCTGGCTATAGAATGATGGTTCATATGAAATTCTCTACAGACCAAACATAATTATAAGTTAAAGCCATTAACAAAAAAAGTACAAGAATCTCTCTTTAACAACAACAACAACAAAAAGATATTCCAGTCTGCCTACTTATTTCAAGCAAAATTCTGTACAACAAAGATCCATGGAGTTTATTGTAATAATATTACATCTGTGTTTCTTTTTATATTCTAAGACATGTAATCTAGAGTGATACAATCAATCAACTGTATGTAACGAAGCACAGTTCTGAGAGCAGGGATTGGTCAAAATTGAACAAAATATTCCACTCAAAATATCACATTCCTTCAACTAGTATTTAGTGATTGCCTCCTGAACACTCAGCCTTTTGTACAATGCAGAAGTAGCCCAGAGAAATGGACAGATAAAGGTCTGGCCTCAGTGGAAGGTCCTGGGGTTTAGTCCCAGGTTGAACACATATTACCTATGCTACCATGGAGAAGTTGCTCAGTGCCTGAAGCAATCCTTAGACTAAACATTGGAGAGAAGTTATAAATCTTTATCCAGTAAGGGAGTTTCCACACTGACCAAATCATAGGTTTCTCACATATGTATATCTATCTGTATTTGTATTATATGATATTTACATAATAAATGTCTTTGGTATATTACATGTTATAACACGTATATATTATATATTGGCTATGTTATATAATACATGATAATATGCATTATTATATATTGTATGTTTTATATTATATATATTTCTATATACATCTCTATATTTACAGGAGTTTTTTTATTTCACTTATGAAGGGAATTCCTGGTGAGGAACTTCCTTTATTAACATATAACTTTTCTGCAATTTGTTGTCTTTGAGACTGGTCTGAAGTGCTGAGAGATTACGTGACTTAATATGACTGGGTTATACAGAAACAAAACTTAAAACACAGCGGGGCGGGGGGGGGGTGGGTCTCCCTGACTGAGGCCAGATATTCTAGCTATTATACCATGCTTTATGTGGCCGTTGTAAGAGTAGAGCAATCACTGAATTTGGGATCACAAGGCTTAAGTGGAAGTCTCAGCCCTATCCTTTACTACCTCTGAGCCTTGTTTTCCTCAGGTGTGATGTTTTTTACACTACTAGATCACAGATTATTGTGAAGATCAAAAGGAATGATGCTTGTAAAGTACTGTGTAAAAATACTTAGCACTGCGTTATATGAAGTCAGCTCTCTTATTATTTTGTAAGTATACATGCAGAAATATGTATATATACATATATGTGTATATATATGTATGTATGTATGCCCACAAAACTGTAGCCTGAATTCTGACACTCAGATTTTTAGCTAGAACTGAAATAAAAGTAAATGAAATAATAGCATTTCCACATGTATGTACATCGAAAGATCAAGTTTTAGTGTGACTACACTAATCAGTAACCAGTGATTAACATTACAAAGCCATCAGCCAGCATTAATTTTCAGGCCCCTCTGATTGACATCATTACTGATGATATCAAGCATCATTTTTCATGTTCATACATTATATTATTTTACTCTTTATGCAAATTCATTCAAAAGGTAGGAATGCGTTATTATATGAACATTCTTTTTTTTTTTTTTTGGAGGGGGGAAGGCAAGGCAAGTGAGGTTAAGTGACTTCCCCAAGCTTACACAGACTAATAAGTGTGTCAAGTGTCTGAGGCCAAATTTGAACTCAGGTCCTCCTGACTCCAGTGCCACTGCTCTATTCACTGCACCACCTAGCTGCCCTATATGAACATTCTTTCTCCTCTCCTCCCTCCAGCTGTCTATTACCCTTCTTCTCTCCCTCTCTATCTCTCTTTCTCTCCCCCACCTTCTGTCTCGGTCTCTCCATCCCTCTCTCTGTTTTTCTGCCTCTGACTCTTCTTTCTTTTTCTCTCATTTTTAAGATACTTGTTTACATTTCATCAAAAGCTGGGAGATGATTCAGTACAGAATGATACTACCTTGACTCAAAAGCTAGGAAATAATTTTCAGCATGTGGAAAAATTGAGAATTCAAAATGTCTCCTATTTTCTTAGCCTGTCCAACATACTTTATGAGGGAGTCAATTGCTTCCTTTTTAAGTGTGCATTAATTCTTTCACACCATGGGGCTGGTGTTTAGTAAATAACCTCTCTGGGCATACTTTCCATACTCTAAGAGCTAGAGAGCTTTGAAGAGAACCATTTCCCAGCAGCCCCTAGGCTCATTAGTTGAAGAGCTCTTGCTATTTTCCTTGCCAGTCTGTTATCTGAAAGTTCTCATTTCTGTGGGAGTCTTCTCTTGAGGAGGTCAGGCACTTTGAATTCAGTCTATGTAATTCCGGTCACATTCCTGTGAGCTGATAATAACAATGCCTTACATTTTCATGATACTTCATGCTTTTAAAAAGGGTTTTCACATACCTCATAAGAAGCTAGTGAGGGAGGTAGGCATGGGGCATGCATTCCTTTTATTGTAGCCATTTTGCTGATTGGGAAACAAGACCCTAAGGAAGTTACTATCTTGCTGAGGAGACAAGGTTAACAGAAGAGCTTTACAAGATAATAAGAGAGAGATGACTAAGCATGGAACCATGTGGTACCGACTAGACTTGTTTTAGTTTAGAGGAGAGAATTAGAAGACTCAGAGAAGTCTTCAGAGAGAAAGTAGAGCTGGGTCTTCCCACACATACAATCTCCCTCCTATAATTCGTGCATCCTATTTCTGCCAGAACAATATTTCTTAAACATAGGTCTTGTTAGGTGATTAACAGTTTTTAATAGGCTTCTATGACTCCTTACTGCTTCTCAAGTCCTAGCTTTTTCCCCTGGCATTCTAGAGTCTCCACAATCTCGTGGCACACCCTTTCTTTTTTAAATTTTCTTTTTAATTTATGGAATAAAACAAGCATTTCTATAACATTGTACAATTAATAAAAAGATGATTGCATATGAAACTGCAAATTTGCTAGGCACACTCCCTTTCAACCATATCTCATCTTGTTCCCTTCCATGCACTATATGCTTCTGTCAGACTGGGCAGCTCTCTGCCCCACTCCCAAACACTCTCAGGGCCCCCTTCACAATTCTCTGCTAGCACTTCATTGTTCTCCAGGCATAGAATGCTCACTCTCCACAGTTCCCCACTTTTCCTATTGAACTCCTAGTCATCCTTTAAAGCCCATCTCAAGTACTACCTCCTTTTCAAAGCCTTCCCTTCTTCGTCAGACCCCACTTAACACTTTGGTATATAACTCTCTAATAGACTTATTGTGTAATACTGTAGGTTATAGATGCCTGTTTTATCTCCTTCTCCCCAACATGATTTTAAGGGCTTTAGAGGCTGGGACTCATTGTTCTCTAAACTCTGTTTCCCATTTTCTTCCTGTCCTCTCTACCCACCCCACCCCCCAGTCTAATGTGGTGCTCTGCTCACAGTAGACATATAATAAAGGCATATTGACTGGTTCCATTTGAAGGGCAGGCAGATTTGGGATAGGCAGACAGACAGTAGAATAGATGTTATTTCAAGTTCATAGAAACACATTAGCGACGTTGGAAAGCCAACCCTTCTTTAAAAAATTAAAAAGAAAAGGAAAAAGAAGAAAAAATGAGCAAAACTAATCAATACGTTGATAAAATCTGACATCACGTGCAATTTTCCACACCTATGGACCCCGTCTACCCCTACCTACTTAACTCTGCAGAGTAGAGGAAGACCTCTTCTCATATTTTTCTTTGGGGCTAAACATGTTCTTTATAACTTTGCAGTGTTCACTTTCGTGTGTGTGTGTGTGTGTGTGTGTGTAAGTATTGTGCACATTATTTTCCTGATTCTGCTTACTGTTTCATTAAAGAAACAGTTGATTCAAGAGGAATATAGGTCATTCATTCAAGGTGACCAAGGAATGTCAGGAGAAAATAAGGAAAGCCCCCAGTATGTTGAATATACTTCCAACTAGTGAACTTATGGGAAGACAAGGACTAGTTCTACACAGGATGGGCATATAGGGATGAATTTCAATCAACATGGTTGAAGGAAAGATTTTTTATAGATGAGATCACAGATCCATTTAAGTAAGACGTATGTATGAAGGTTGGCTTTGGAGCTTTGAGAAGAGCCCAGTGCCAATTAAAAAAGGCCAGATAAGAGGCTGTTGCAATAGTCTAGGACAGTGATAGAAAGGCTAGATAAAGGTAATTGGAAAGGAAAGGACAAACATGAGCTTTTGAAAGAGAATGCATCAAGTCTCTGACTTGATATAAGGGATAAATCAAAGTTTACTCCAAGATTTCAAGCCTCAGTAACTTAGGAGAATGGTGCTCATTGATAGAGGCCAGAAGGGAGGTTGTCTGCGGAGCGGCTGTTTTGAGGGAAAATGATGGTATCCCAATCTTTTTCCTCATGGGGACATCCTAAGCCATGTTTCATTTGGCTTATATTCATTCTACCAGTTAAAAAACTGTTTGATCTCATTAAATTTTGAATGCTATAAGCATCATCCAGATACCTTTTTTGTTAACAGTATAAGCATTTTGAAAGGAGAGCTCTAATCTTATCCTTAGAAATCAAACTACTCACTTCTTGGTTGTCAATGTTTATTTCAGCTCTTGTTTACCCATTTTTGACAACAATGCAATCCACTAAAATTGCTCCAAGCTAATGAAAATGATGGGAACCTCTTTGTTGCCCACCTGGAATTGTTTGGCAACATCATAACAATTCCTGCAGGATTCTGTATTACTGTAACTTTTGAAACCACAATCAAGAAAAAGAGTATCAAAATCTTCATGGCATACATGCAAATCTTGTCTGTAGCAAAATGTCCATTTGAAAGAGGGCAGGTCTCATAAACCTAATGTGAAAAATAAATCCATTAGGGGGGAAAATGGCTTTTTATTGCATTTTAACACACTTAGAGTGAGTAGTTTGACTATATCTCACTGAATGATGGCTATGACAAGTTAACCTGACCTTATAAAAAAGTCTTTCTGTTCTCCTTTTTTTCTTTTTTTTTGTTCTGTTTTTTTTCTGTTCTCCTTTTTCTC
Source organism: Pseudochirops corinnae (assembly GCA_028646515.1). NCBI lineage: Eukaryota > Metazoa > Chordata > Mammalia > Diprotodontia > Pseudocheiridae > Pseudochirops > Pseudochirops corinnae. The sequence goes on along the minus strand of JAQQSV010000119.1, from coordinate 40,952 downwards.
TTTTTTTCATACTTGCACATTCATAACATAATCAAGCAGCAGAACATGTGTATTTATGTACAATGTGAAAAAGAGAAACCATATTGCAAAATAGGGCATACAAGAAAGAAATCATTTTAAATATTACTTATATAGCACTTGAAGGTTTGCAAAGTTCTTTACATCTATTTTCTCATTTGATCTTCATGAAGTAGGTGCTCTTTATTTTGCAGATTTTTGTTTTACCTATGAGAAACCTGGGACTCAGAGAGTTTAAGTGACTTGCCCAGGGTTGTACAGCTATATAAACATGTGGGCCAGGATTTGAACTTCTGGACTCCAGGTCCTAGGCTCTACCACTTTGACATCTAGTTGTTGAATGTTAATTTGGGTATGCTTTTTACAAGGCTTTTTGGTGGATTTTTTTTTGCTGAACATCGTTATATTTTGACTGAACCCATTATACCCAAATGTAGTTTCTTCTCTTTTCTGCTACAGTCTAATGGTTATGTGATCTTAGAGCTGTGGGTAGAGATCACAAGCCAGTCATGTTTTCCCATCCTTGCTCATGTCCTCTTTTACATCTATCACATACAGCCCACTCACCCTGCTAGGCTTTTAGCTCATTTTCTTTATCTTAGTGAAATGTTTATTGGTTATCCCTTGCTCTCATAGAATGGCCAGTTCACCTTTTTTTTTTTCCAGTTACACATTTTGCTGATTTCCTCTTCCTTGCCTCTTCTCCTATAGAATTTCATATGACTAACTTCCTTGCTTTTTCTCTCCCTCTTAAGTATCTTAAAAGTCTTTGGTACAGTTGAATATTGGGAATTTTTATTGTTATCCACAGAATGTATGGGTCCTAAAAGAGCAGTAGTTTCCCCTTATGAATTCATTCTTTTCTTGACTGTGATGAAATGGTCTCAGTTGGTGACTACCTTGTGCCCCCCTTGTTATTGCTGTATTTACTGAGCTAGAAAGTTATGGTTCCCAGTGATCATGAATCTGCCATGGGTCACTCATACCCAACAGTGCTTACATCTCTACCTCCTGTTAAATCAAAATGTGGCAGTTATTGTGCCAAATTGTGCAGACCCCATTATTGTTAGAGCACAAGACATCCATTTCAGTTGACCAAGGCTATTTCATGCTATGTAACCACTTTAGAGTTAATGGTCTGATACTTCTTTTGTTTTTACTAGTTAGTCAATGGGTAGCTCCTAGGATATTTCCCTTCATCAAAACTGACAGCTTGGATAACAGAGTGATATCTTTGTGCGCCTTCCTTAACCTTCCTTTGGCCTTAAACAGAATTGCCCTTCCCCTGACCTAACACTGAGGGCTAAGCCATTGTCTGATACTCTAAATTATAACTTCAACAGGCATGGGTCTACCAGAATTGTAAAGACAAGCTGCTCCCAAAGCAAACTACAAGTCATGTTTTCAGTAACATATATTGTAACATGTACACTTCTACATAATAATGGAAAAATGAATGACGATGTCTACCATGGTATAGAAAAATGTGTATTATATTTGAAAAAATGCTTGTACTTGAAAAAAATCTTTTTTTAGGTATTCACCTAAACCTCTACATTTGACTTTCTATGTTTCTATGACTTTCTTTGTTTATGTCCACTTTGCAGTATCTTTATGTCAGGCTTTGCATCTTGCATTTCAGGATCTACATCATGCAACAAGAGCTGGCCACTATGGCTCCCTGCCACAGAAGTCTCAGCATGGCCGCACTTACGATGACAACCCTGTAGTTCACTTCTTCAAGAACATTGTAAGTGTCCTCCTTATGGGATCTTTGGGAAAAGAAAGACGTTTGTTGGGGGAATGAATTGGTTATTAGCTATCTCTGTGGCGTGATCCTTAACTTGAAGGAAAATACTGGAACAGATGATTCTATTGTTAGCAAACCACAAGCAGTAGCAAACGCTTTCTACCTTAAAAGTCCTGGGCCCTGATCTTGAAGATGAGATAGGCAATTGAGACACATAGCAGGCAGAGCTCAAGTTCAAGCCCATCCTCATGCCATTTTTCATAAACTGATCCTTCCCTGTATTTGGAGAACTACTTCAGACTAAATCACACAGAATAACTTGTGTTTTTAAATTTTACTTTTTTAAAATTAGATTTCCAATCTCTGGATTTGGTTAAGTGTGTTTCAATTCTTTTAAACAGATTGTTTGAGACATATAAGTTCATGATTGATAGTTATTTAAAGAACCAACATGCCACATGATATTCATGACACTCGTCAATCAGCCCACAAGCATTTCTTAAGCACTTACTATATGCTAGGCAATGTGGACACAAAGGAGAACAAAGAAAAATCCCTCCTTTCAGATAACTTAGAATGCAACAAAGGAACATTTGTTAAAGTAGGAAAATTCCAGTCTTACGAACTCCATTTTTTTTTCTCAAACATTTTCTGAACAAATACTTCTTGGGATACCTGTGTGGTATTATAAAGCAATGTAAAATAACCTCATTGCTTAAAAAAAACAAAAAAAAAACAAATAGCAATCCTAAGTCCTGTAGGTTGTTTTCAGACCTGGGGCAGCCTGGCCTGAACTGTCAGGGTCTCACGAATCTCCGGCGTTAGGCACTCTCGGCTTGTGAGAGCCAGGGACCTCTCAGCTTAGAGGCTTGTCTAGCAGCCCAAAAGGCAGTTAGCAGAAAGTCCCAAGGAACCACTGCTTCACCTTTCTCTGCATTGCCTTCCAGGTGTCACCTCGGACACCACCTGCAGGACAAGGAAAGGTAAGACATGATCTCCGAGGGACTGTGGGAGTGGGGGTGGAGGATAGAAGTTGGGCAACCCAAGCCGAGTTTTCAAAAGTTATCCTTTTTCTTTAGTCGTTCCCTGGACATTCCTAAAGCAGGTAGGAGAGGGGCTGAGTCTCTCTCCTCACGAGCCAGCGCGTGCGGAGAGGCGTCCCGTGCCCGTCTGGTGCTCGCTGGATTCTGGGCTCTCCATGTCGGTGGGGTCTGCAGAGCCCGTCTCCTCTGTGTTTGTTGACCGTGTTACTGTTTCTTTCTCTTCCTGTACAGGGGAGAGGATTGTCCCTCAGCAGATTTAGCTGGGTAGGTGATGACTGCCTTTTCCTTTGGCTCCCTCTGCCTGTCTAGCCACTGAGGCCACCTTGACTTTTCTGTTCTGATCTTCTTTTCAGTTGCTTAACCTATTCCGATCCTTTTCTTCCCTGTAAACAGCAGTTTGCTTGTGGCTGTAATCTGGGCGCTTTGCTTCTGAATGGGAAATGTGGCCTTTTCCATAGTGACTCAACTCTTCTGCTTTAGCACCAGTGGGCCAAACCCACTTGATGCATAACAATCACCTTTTCTCCTTCAAGGCTCCTGGAAGATTCGGCTGTTTTCCTTTTCTCTCTTTCTTTCCTTCTTTCTTTCTTTGTTTTACTTAATATTTATTTATTTATTTATTTTTTGGAAGGATGGGAGGGGTGGGGAAAAGATAAAACCAGAGTTGGTTACCCAACCCTGGTTTGTCTTATAATACAGAGCGGTAGCACCTCATTTGGCCAATTTAAATTTTTCCTCAGGCATAGGAAATGAGGGAAGTGAGTCCTGGGGTCTGGAAGAGGGCAGCAGTGTTGAAAAAGAATTTTTTTTAAAAAATGACCTTTCAGTGGAGCTTTTGAGGGAAAAAAACTAATTCCATTTATTCGAAGAAAAAGACAGAAGAAAATTACATTTAAAATAAGATTTTGCCTTTAAACTATTTGAACTTAAAAATCAAGTGAAAAAAAATTAAATTGTAGACATCTGATGGCAAGACCACAAAGCTCAATAAACATAAACTCTGTATAGGGTTTGCCCTTTCTCTCTCATTTACTAGAAATGAACATGACCTTATGATCTCTCACTTATTCGTCAAAGGTCTCCCAGTTGAGGTTGATACAATTCTCTAGGGATGCCACCGCCTTTGGCTACTGTTGTACAGTAGGCTGTATTTTATTCTCATTTCCCAAAGTCACAGACTGTACCATTCTCTAAATAAAGTACAGGAGGGGCGGGGGGCGAAAAATCACTTATTAATACACCTTACTGGAGACATAGAAATTGAATGCTTCCAGGAGAACCTAAATGACCAAAAAAAAATTTTTTTGAATCATCTTTGAGGATATTTTATCTAGAATAAACCATAAGCCATGTTATTATTTAAATTTCAGGAGTCCAAGGGACTAAGATTCTATCAGTATAAGTACTCATTGCACCAGGCAGTTGGTACCTTTCCTAGGTGTTGAGCCATTGTGGCTAGAAAAAACAATCATCTAATAATTACCTTTCTAGGGAGGAATCTCTCCAAATTTGGCTAGACTGGACCTTGGAAGACAGATATCCATTCTGTCATTGGGCTTTTCTAGTATGGTTGGGTCTTTAAGAGCTTTGCTCCACTGGAATAGTCTTTGAGAACCCAAGGTCACCTCCAAAGCTGGAGGAAACATTCCAGTAGGACTCTATGGGAAAGGACCCTTATCTTTTAGTGTTCTTAAATCTGTTCTGAGCCTGATTCTCTGACCCTGGGATGTGGGTGGGAGGACTGGGTGGAGGAGTGGGTATACACAGGGAATTCCTTAGCAGGATTTATGAGGGGGTGGGAGACTCCAGTTCCCCTGCAACAGGAGTGTCCAATAGAAGATTTTCTTCTCTCCACAGCAAAAGGAGTGGGACATGAGGAGCAGAAATGGGAAAATTTGGCACTGTAGGTATCCAGAAGCAGAGCTGTCCTAATCTGGCCTCATCTAAACACTTCATCAGTCCCTCAGATTGCTTCACAAAATTGCAAAGCACATAGACCCTACCTCCCAACCCTTTCCCTCCCAGAGGACTTTGCCTGTGGCAAAATCTATAGGCTTCCATTGCTCAGCTTAAAAGAAAAACTTGCAGAAATGTCTCTGACAAATTAGGGTTTATAAAGTTTTTAAAAAAAAGGGGGGGAGACTTTTAAAAAAAGTTAGATCAATGGCCAAATCACCTTGGCAAATGAAAAGGACCCCAATATACTTTTTTTTTTAAAGAGGCAGCTTGGTGTAGGGGAAAGAGCCCCAGATTTGTCATCACAACCTGGGTTCAAATCTCAACTCTGCTACTTCCTATCTATATGACCTTGGGAAAATCAACCCCTCTAGGTCTCAGTTTCCTCGTTTGTAAGATGAAGTTGGTCGAGGTAGTCTTTAAGACCCCTTCCAGTTGTAAGTCCTCTGCCTCAAGATCATAACTTTAGAAATGAATGAGATTTTTAGAGGCCATCAAGGTCAAACCCTTCATTTTATAGATAAGGAAACTGAGGCCCCTGGAAATAGTGTGGTAACATGGAAAGAATGCTGTACTTGGAATCAGAGGACCTGGGTTTGAAACCTGGCACTATCATTACTACCTAATGGACCTTGGATAAGTCATGTTTCTAGGTCCCAGGTTCCTCATCTTTAAAGTGAGGGGTTTGCATGGGACAATCTCTAAGTCTCTTCCAATTCTAAATCTACGAGCCTTTGAGGACAAGTGACTTGCCCAAAGTCACACAGAGCAGCAGAGCTGGGATGTCTTTTGGAAAAGTAGGTGAAACCTCCTCATGGATGTGTGATATCATCCATTTGTCTATTCCCTGAACCTTCCTGATCACAACCCATCCACACCTGCCCATCTTGTGTGACCTTGGCCATGTCCGCTCACAAGTTTGCCACAGGGGTCCACCCACCATGCTGGGGGCCTTCCTTTGCTTTCTTCTGACATTGCTAGGGGACTAGTGGATCACTTGGGCCATCCACCTGTCATCCCTTGCTCTCTCCACGCTACCAGCCCATCTTCTCTTTCCATCATAAGTTTCTTTGATGACAGTTTTTCCAAGTTCTTCACTCATTGTATGTTGCAGCCTGCTCACACTCACCATTTGCCTCTCCCTTGCCCAGAATGTGATACTCATTTTGAATTCTTCAGACACGGTAGTGTTTACATGAGTTAGAATCATATAATATCAATTTATAAAAGCCAGGCCTTTGTTTCTGCAGTTTAGGGTCATTAAAGGAGATTTTGGAGAAATGTCATTAGCAAATAAATGCCTGATCCCTCAGAGTGAACTCTCAGGGATTCTCTCCAATGCCATGAGAGTAACAGGAGGAAAATATCATGAAAATGTTTTCTCTGCTATCACACACACACACACACACACACACAGACACAGAAAAATGTACATAAAAAGTGTACATGAACAGCTTGCTCGTCATTCTCTGTGGTAAGAGGAGACAAAGATGGTACGGATAAGAACCATTCACAAAGAATTCTAACCCTTAGTTTCCACTGCCTTCCTCTCCAGACCTTTCTAAGAGCCACAAACAATGGATCAGTTTTAAATGACCAGGAATTTCACTTCCTTTTTTCCTTTCATTTACATGCTACCTTTTGGCAGAGGTGCTAACAAACTGTAATGTGACCCAAAGGAAGGCAGCAGGAGAGTGCAGGGGGAGAAGCCAGGGCTTTAGAGGATCCCCAAAGTGGAGTGGAGACACCCAGGCTTCTCATTCATTCAGTCAATCAAACAGATATGAAAAAGTACCTACCAGTTCTCACTGTGCTACTGCTGGGGGAGCCCCAAAGCTTGGGTAAGGTATAGCTCATGCCCTTGGGGAGCTTACAGTCTACTAGCTGCCAGACAATAAAGAAATGACCATATTATTTTAATGTTTGTTTGTTAAAATCTCTGCATAATACTGTATGTGATATGCAGTATTTCATCTCTTGTGGGATCCTCCTTTGGCCAGTAGCATTAAGCAGGGGTCCCCAAAGGTAAGCCTGAAGCAGACCTGACTTAACTTCTACTTCATGCAGAACTTTCTCCCAGACTTGGGCCATTGTCCTGATTTTTCCCCACCTGTTAAAACCTGCTGTCACATCCTTTAGTCACTCTGTGTCTGTGAATGCAAACTACTGATAACACCTTAAAGTATTTACATTTTAACTGGGCTGGGAGCCTCAAACTTAAGGGGTCAAAATGAGTCATCAGCAGGTGGGAGGCTGGGGTGTGGGGCGGTCGTGCTATAATGGTTTGGGGTGGTTAATCTTCCTGGGCTCTGGGAGAGAAGACAACTCCAGCCCACCAGCTAACCTGAAAGTTTTTATCTCCCTTTCTGTGTCTGCTCCATTTCCAGCCCAAGTAATATTGGTTGACAGTTTTCTTTTCCCCAAGCAAAAGTCTACCCTGGTTTCTTTCAGAGGTTTCCAGGATGGCCAGCCACCTTGTTGGGAGATTCTGAAGGCCCGTGGTTCATTTTTCCAACCTGTGCCACATGTTTCCTGATAAATTCTAGGTTGTCCAACAGAAGAGCGAGTGAGAATTTAAAAGGAGAAATACAGTCAAGCAAATTATTAATCTGGATTGATAGCTCGAGAACCTCATGTTTTAAAGGCACTTTGTCTTCAGAGGAAGGCAACAGGAAATGCAAAGCAGTTTATCATTCTAACTTGAAAATGCCATCTCACTATCCTTTTCAGTTATTTTGTTGATTTGTTTTGCTTAGCTCTGTTTAACCATCATCCATCCCTCTGTGTACCAGCATGGAGAGAGCTCCTTGGTGGCAGGTGCAGGGAGGCAAGGACAGCCCTGGCCACAAGCTGTCGTGCAGCATTTTAAAGCTGTTTCTTGTCCCTATTTCATTTTTATTAACACTAGAAGCCAATCCTGAGAGCATTGTTTTTCTTGTGGAAATAGTGTGGGGATACGGTGAGGTGGGGTGGGGTGGGAGGAGGTCTAAGTTCTGCAACAGGACATAGGGTTTAATGAAGTCATTCAGCATAAGGCAAGGTTATAGACAAGACTGGAAGGATCAGTACTAAGAAGAGTCTGGTTTTCCTGGCTTTGCTGACAACTGTATGATTTTTCATAAGTCAGTCAGCCTCTCCAGGCTTCTTTTCCCTTCTATAAAGCAGCAAGATGACTCTCTGCCCCTATTAATCTAATAATCACGTGCAAAGCTAAGAGGAGATAATACATAGCAGATTGCTGTATGCATTCTAGGGTATCTTCCCCAATTAGCCACATGTGAGAGATGAGCATCTTTGTACCCCTTTACCCATGTTAGATGACTTTTCTTGCCCAGTCTTGCCAGTATACTTTTGAGATATCCTAATCATATTTTCCCTATGCACTTCTTTAATTTAAAAAATAACACTCCCCATTTGAAGATTAAGTTCAATAGAAAACAGATGACTCTTAGGGATATTAGTAATGAAACCTCAGGATTCATTTGTTTTACTTGTTAACACTGAGAGAATTCTCACCATCCCCAAGGTGAAAAAGGTAAAAATGTGCAGGGGGGACCCCCTGCTCCTGCATCCAAACCCAACCCCTCAGCCTCCTCATTGCACAAAGTACCAGAAGGAAGGGCACATGCCCCCTACCATACCACTGGCACTTCTCTCTTGGTTTTCCCGTTGCCCACATTGGATATGCTGGGCGCTGAGTTTCAGGTGTCCAGGGGTCCTGAGAGGTCATTCTAGTTCAGTGATTATAAGACAAAGCAAAGAAAGGTTTAAAGAGGGACATGAGCCCTCGTTCTGTTTGTATGGAGCCTTTTCTTAACAGGGTTATAGATTTATCTAGAAGGATCCTTCAAAGTCATCTAGTTTAACCCCTGCATTTTACAGATAAAGAAACTGAGGGGTGTCTAGGTGGCGCAGTCAGATATGGCCTCAGACACTTAACACACACACACACACACACACACACACACACACACACACAAAACTAGCTGTGTGACCTTGGGCAAGTCACTTAACCCCAATTGCCCTACCTTCCCCCCTCCAAAAAGCAAAAGAAAGAAAGAAACTGAGGCTTAAAGAGGTTAAATGATTTAAGTGTTCAGAATTAATTAACTCATTCATTCGACATATATTTATTTTGCCAGTTTAAGTGTTCTGCAGACCCTATTAGAAGCAGTCCAATACACACAATACAGATTTACTTAAAATAAGCAGGAACAAAATCCCTCAAGAATGCCCCTCTCTCTCTTCAGAGACCCTTACCTTTTGTTCTGCCCAGTACCTTCTTTGCAGGAATCTTTTTTTTTATTTGAACAGATTTCCTTTAACAAGTTCTACCCTGACATCACATTCACATATCTCCCCTTCTCACAGGTTTTAATGTGATAACAAAACATGTTTTCCTGTGATTACTGATTGATTTACATTCCCACTGGGGAATGCACAACTGAACCAATTTTCATCCCTTTTCGTTGTCCATAGTTGCTACTGGCCCAGCACCCCAGCCAACACATCCCTCCTGGGAAGGAGCCTGAGTCACCTGTTTGTCTTTCTTTGCAGGGAGCCGAAGGGCAGAAGCCAGGGTGTGGATATGGAGGAAGGGCTTCAGACTATAAATCAGCTCACAAGGGATACAAGGGTGCACACCCAGATGGCCAGGGCACTCTTTCCAAAATCTTTAAACTGGTAAAGTAAACAATTATTACAGTCCATGAAATGCAGGGCCCACAGAACAAGAGACGTGGCTGTCTGCACAGGACATCAGTCACAGACCTGTTAGGATGTTCAAGATGCTATATGATCCCCATAGGCACTGGGGGTCAGATTTCCCCTAGTATCAGGGAGTAGGTGGGGTCTGTCAGGAGGGACACTAGCTCTGTAGGCCCTCGGAGGCCCTGCTGAAAAGACTTTGCCAAAAAGCTGAAGAGTGGAGGCTGTCTCTAAAATGGACTTTGGAATGAATTTTTCCTAGATAGTAACATATACGTTTGCATTCCAGGCCCTGAAGAAAAGCTTTGCAAAGTGCCTCTATCACCTCCAGATCCACTGTTCCTAGAAGCGCCCTTGCCACCCATGCCCTGTTCTTAAATTCTTAAGCACCTCAGGGGTGGCTTTGGAGGTAGCTGCCCCTAGGACTACAGGTCTTCCTCCACTCAGTGGGCTAAAATCCTATTCATCTTTCTCTGCTCATGAATAGAAAAAATCAAAGGTCACTGATACTTTAATTCACTGGGCTAGGAAAATTAAGAAAGACTTCAGGGGATTATTCTAGCTAATTTCAAGAGCAAGTACCTGTGTCCACTTGTGAATATGAAAAATCATAGGATGTAGCTAGAATAGACCTTGGAAAGCCCTGTGGTCTGACCCTGGAGATAACCTGTGACTTTCAGTCCCATTTGGAAGGAGCTTTTCCCATTGACCCATTATTCTGTTTTGTTATATTTCTCCCTTTATACAAGTTGCTTTTTTTTCTTTCTGGGTAGTATACATTTCCTAAATGGATGCTTCTACTTCCTCTTCATTGCAATGTAAGGACAGTTACCATTTGTCACTTGCTCTTAAACAAAACCAGCCCATTCCCTTGCCTTAGTTTACGTTGGAACAGTCAGGATTAAATTATTCCATTGGGTTAATTCAGTCCATGTCAATCCATTCAATCCATACATCCTCATTAAGTACCTGCCTACCTTGAACAGGGTACTTTATTTACAATTTAATGAGAGGAAGTATAAGAGAGCCACAGAATAAACACTGATAAGGACAAAGGAGAGGACCAGAGATCCAGATATATCGATGGGAAGAAGGAAGCCTTCACGAGGCTTAAGGAAGGCTGTGCCAAAGGTGGCTTTGAAGGAAGAGAGATACTTTAATATAAAGTTATGAGGAAGGAGTGTGCTTTAGACATGGAAGGCCTTGCCTAATGAGGGGGGGACTGAGCTATTGAAATGTGATGGATGAGCATCTCACCTTAGTTCAGTTGTCCTGTGTCTTAGAGTGTGAGAAGAGAAGGTTAGAAAGGTAGAGAGGTTGTAACTTGGTTATAGATCACAGTTGTGAGGAACTTCAGGCATTTCCATCAATGGAATGTCACAATCAAACTGCATGCCAACAATAAGGCAGAATGTGTCTAGGATGAGAGGCTGTATAGTATTAGCTTTGGCGTCACTAGCTTTGGAGTAAAATCCTGTCCTAGCCACTTACTACCTGTGTGACCTTAGCCAAGTCACTTATTCCCTCTTCGCCTCAGTTTCCTCATCTGTAAAATGAGGGGGTTGGGCTGGGTCTTCTCTAAAATCCCTTCTAGTATCAAATCCACTAAGTAACATTACTGCCTCTCATTAGCAAATGATTATCCAAATGACTTTTTTGTTTACAAAAACGACCTCAGAAAGGGAATCAGAAACCCACTGTGGTCATATCTAAAATTAAAATTGTGTAGCATATATTGTAGTATTGTTCATCATTGGTACAAAAAAAAAGTTAGAGATATTGAAACTTCACTAAGATTGATGGAACAAGGCAGTTCTGAATTAGGAAATAATCTGAAATAGAGAATATTTTAAAAGAATTCTAGTTTCAGGGCTTTGAAAATAATTACAATAACTGGAACCAGCCACTGCAAAGAAATTTAAGCAAAGACCTAGGCAGCCCTGCTTTGAGGAGCCCAGATGAGTCATTTGCAACTAATATTATATGCAAATAATGAAAAGAAAGTGTGGGAAAGGGCAAGGAACATTCTCTCTGAAATCTTTTTCACACTATTAATTTGCTTAGCAAATCCTTTTTTTCATAGATTTAACAGAGGGAAACCAGTCTAAGACAGAGAGAATTAAAGCAGGTTTTAATAGTAGGGAAACAATTAGAAGGTTTTTATTATAGACATACTTCTTTGGATTGATTTGTTGCTGTTTAATAGGCATTTACCTTGGGATTCACAATGCTACTAGACAGTAGATTAAGATGCCAAGATTTAATGGCATTTAATACAATTTAATGTATTATCTTCTCTACCTTTTCTAATATTTTTTCTCTCTCCCTTTTTTCCTCCCTGGATGAGAAGGTGGTGGTAAGGGAAAGGAATTGGTATTTTGTCAGCTCAGAGAGTTGTTTTGAAGAAAAATGAATGTGGAAGGAGACTTTTGTAATCTTTTAAACTAAAATACACTGCATCCCAAATGCAGGCAAGATTTCCCATTTCTATTTTGAATCGATTAGGACTCATGCATGCATGTAGAATAGGGCACTTTCTCACAGATTCAAGGCCCAGTATTTGTAAGAGGTACAGTTTGCTAAGCCCATGCTTTCTCATGTTTCATATACAGCAACCATTTATTTCAGAAAGGTATTTCTGAGACATTAATAGCTAAAGAGAAGCCCATAAAGCACTTAGAGAAAAGGTTTGTTTCAAATGTCAAGACTATTTCTTGTCAGGTGCTCATAGCATTTTACTATATCCTAAGATGGCATCTTTTCTTTAAGGAGACCTCTTCCTGCCTCTCACATTTAATGATTTCAAATCTAAACTTCCTCTCACATCCTTTCCCTAAATTGCTCACCCCTCCCTGCTTTCTGTAAGACTGAAGCAGAATGGTTCCATAGGCCAAAGGACTGCTGAAATCTGGTTATACACATGGCTAACATCTTAAAGAAAGGTTCAGATTAATTTGCCAGTTATATTTTCAGGCTGATCTTTAAACAGAAGCAGTTTGGGCTGCCAAGAATTGCAGCTGGAAAGGAATATTTTAGGGAATTAATAAGGTCTGGTTCAGTTTTAATGTTTCCCTATCTTAAAAAAGAAGTAAAGGAATTAATCTTTAAAATTCAGTCTAGCATAGTATAGAACAATGAAATCTGTATACAATTAAAATCCACAGAGCGAGATAACTGTGCTAGTTAAAGGTTTTATTTTTTCCTCCAAGTCATAGGCTTTAAGCTAAGGTGTCCAGTGGCACATTCGGAAATAAAGGCTGCTTGAGGTGATTTTAGATTTCTGAAGAAAGCCCTAGGAGACTAACATGGTGCCTCAGAGAACATCAGGCACATGCTTATAGCACAGCTAAACCTCACTCTTTGCAATAAATGGTTATGTAACTTTGGTTTTTTCTTAAGTCAACAGTAGAATTCACCATTAAAGGAATTCTCTGAAGCAAACATTATTAAAAGGCTGTCCAAGTAGAACAACCTTGCTCTTTTTTGTCTCAGAGGGCAGAAGTTTGAGGGAAACACATTTTACCCCAATATATGAAAGAATCTTTTAACAACTAGGACTGTCCAGTGATGGATAGAATGGGGGCTTTGTTAGAAAATAACTCCCTATCACTGGAGGTATTCAAACTTTTGAATGGCAATTTTTTCTGGTGTTCTCCCAAAGAGATTCCAATATTGCCTATAGACTAAAGTCTAAAATACCTTCCAAAACCATTAAGTTATTAGATCCTTTTGAAATGTAATTCCTCTAGTATAGGGGTTCTTAACATGGGGTCCACGAACTCGTTTCTTAAAATATTTAGATAACTACATTTCAACATAATTGGCGTACCATATAATTGTATGCATTTTAAAACATTCATAGGCTTCACTGGACTGCAAAAGGAGTCACTGACACAGAAAAATTACTGCATTATTCAATACATTCCATATTTTTGGAAGGTCCTTTCTACCTTCCCTTGTCCCATAAGACTTTAACAGATTTCTTAAAGCAAGGCATACTTGTAGAGTTTTCAGAAGGAAAAAAACCCAACACCTTCACATACCTCTCCTTCTCACTTCCCCCCCCAAAGACTACCCCACAGAACTTATGTAGAAATAGAATCTCTTTGTACTGTTAGTTTCTTTCCTAGTGTATTTTTAGTGAATCCTGTTCCTAATTTTAAAAGATTCTTGTCTCATTTTTATAACTATATATAGTAGGATAAGAACAGACCAGTAATTGTTAAAAATTCTTTAATTTTCTCCGTGGTTGAGTGACATTTTGCTTTCCTGTGACCCACAGTCAAAAAGAAATTTTGAAAGAATTCAGGAGGGACTTAATAGGTCAAAGACTTGTACATCTGGACCATAATAACATATGGGGGAAAGGATAAACATCACAATTCAGATTCGTTTAAGTATTTCATCCCAAACTTGACAAAAACTACACTCTTTCCTTCCTGTGTTAAACTAAATTAGTAAAGGATTATTCATTGGTGGAGGTTCATACAATTCTGGAAAACAGATGAAGCATCTTTCCTTTTCTTGTAGAGGACATATACCCAAATAGCATTTATACCACTGGGCTAGAACTGGACTAGAATCTGGTTTTGCACCCTCTTCTCAAACCAAATTTGAATGGAAACCAAGAGAATTAATTGATTATATTTGCCATAACTCAAAGGCATATTGAAATGTTTCCCACTATAACTTGCTTGTTCTACAATGTCAAACTGTTGAAAAAATCAGAAATATTTCCCAAGGACAATTGTTACTTGGTTTTAAAATTCCACTCTTTTTTGGCTCTCCTTAACTTTGTGAATGGTTGTTTGTGTGCTTGTGGCTACTGAACTCTTGCTTTGGTTGAGATTAGTCTGGGGACCTTAGAGGTAATTTCATCCAATTACTCAAAGAATAATAAATTACTTATTTATGACTGTCACCAATAGAAGAAAATCTAAGTCCTAGTAGTTTGTGTTGGAGTATCTAATTCCAAGGGACAACTCGCTGGAACATTCAGTCAGCAAGAGCCAAAGGATTAGCATGAGAACTGGAATTAAAAGTTCAAACAGGGTTTCTCAACTAGGCACCACCCTTCACACCCGTTTCTTGATTAAGCTTTAAGCATGGTTTTGATCCCTTGCTCTCCCCACTTAAAACCTTTTAATGGCTCCCTGCAACCAAAGAAGAGAGGCCATCCTCTTTAGTCAAGACAATAATTAAGACCTTCCATTCTGGCTCCTACCTAACAAATGGGTCAAGATTCTCCAAAACAGCCTGTGCTTTTTGTCTTTCCTTATGTCTGCATTACCATATGCTCCTGTCTCCCTCCCCCCTGCCTGTTGAAAGCCTGTCCCATTCTTTAAGTCATGAAGCTTTCCCTCGTCCCCTAAGTTAAAAATTATTCTTAATTGCTCAGAATAATTGCACTTTCTTTGTAGCTCTTTTATGCACTCATGTTCTGTTTTGCATCACGTGGCTTGTTTTATTTGTTAGATTGTAAACTCCTTGCAGTGATCCTGTCTCTTCCAGCACCTTGGCACTTAAGTGGTTGTTGAACTTGAAACACTGGTGCCATAATTTTTAGTGGCCAGTCTGTAGTTAGTAGCCACCTATCCATCCAATTATCCAACAGCTATCTGCAAAACACTGCCCTAGCCACTGGGGTGAGATCCAAAGATAACTGACCCACTTGCTGTCCCCAACACAAACAAAGCATGCAGCTGGCCAACAAGAAGGGCCTCTATTTGTAGGCCTTCATGAAGTGGCTGTGTTAATAGATGTGTATAGACCAGAACTGCTCTCGACTAATTTTTGACATTTTCTTTCCCACAGGGAGGAAGAGATAGTCGATCTGGATCGCCCATGGCTAGACGCTGAAGTTCTTCATTGTCTTTACAGTATTATGTACTTGGCTTCTTAATATAACTGCCTTAAATTTTTAATAATATTTGCATAAATTGCCTAGATAGACAAGCAATTTCTCACCTAATGTGTCTATTGAGTTGTGAGTGCAGGAAGTAGAGTCAGACAACATCCTACTGGCAATTTCTGGCCAACAGTTGAACAGAAAAGACAAATTAAGAAACACAGAGTAGTTTTAAGTGCTTTTTTATGTTTTAAAATAAAGTAACAGATTTCTCCAAGTATTCATTCCACTTCAGAATGCCCCCTTCCATACCTAGACATACAATGGTCTTCATTTTGCCAAAGCTCATTCCATCAAATCTCTCCATCTTTAGATTTCTTTCTCACTGACCCAGTGCCTTAGAATGGCCCCACAGAACCAAAGCTTTTGTTCCTGAGCACTGCCACTGAAGACACGCCACTGTGGAAAACACATGTGCAGAGTAGTTGTGGACTGTTGATCCAAGCTTACTTTGTTTTTCTTTTAATGCCCCGTTCTCTCACCTCAAAAACACTTTATTTTTCATAACAGGATTAAGGCAGTCACAGAGAGGGTTTACAAATGTTGGGAGCTCCAGGTATGTGAAATGTGGGACAGGGCAGCTGTTAACAGTTTTAATGTGATGGAGAAAAGAGAGGGAAGGAAATCCTTCCAGAATTGCATTTGCTCATCACACCCAAAAAAATTGAATTCGAGAGTGTGGCAGAGAAAGGAAAAGGATGTCAAACTAGGGCTGGGCTAATGCCTCAAACCAGGAAACAGGAATTTCCCAGCAAAATGGACAATTCTAAGCGTACACGTGGCCACTGGATGTCACTGCTGCCCCACACAAAGATATTGTAGTATTTCTTTAGCAGTAATAAAAACCAACGGCTAGTTTCCTGCAATAAAACCAAGAAATCTAGTTTCCTGCAATAAAACCAAGAAGTCTAGTTTCCTAAAGGAAGCCCGCTCGCTAGCTAGGAGATTTTCAGATAGTTCTGCACATCTCACAGTAGCATCGATAGTTTTCTTGTTGGCCTGGCAGTGTCAAACTGGTAAGCTGCTCTGAAACCATGAACCCAGTCCTAAGTTTTTAATGGCAGTGTGTAAGCCAGTCCCCAGCTACTGTGAAAACCCAACTACTATAGGGGCCTCCTAGAAATAAACTAGAAATAATGAATTAGACATAGATGTGTAACTATCATGAATATACTGACCTATCTACATGTGGTCTGGAATGCACCAACCATATGGGAAATTTTTAAAAAAGAGCTCTTCTGAATTGCACTGTTTTCTAACTTAAATAAGCCAAATGTTTCTTAACATTAACTCTAATGTATTGATCCAAATATTTTGGTTCTAGCATATCCTTTACAGCCAGCAACAGAACATCCATTGTTGGCATCCATCTTTCATTAATGTTAATGAGTACCAAGAATAGTTAATGCCCCAATGCACTGTTTTTAATTCCAGTTCACCTTTATATGTTTAGCATATGTGTAATGTAATGTCTGCTAACATGTAGCAATGCATGAAGAGAGGGTAGGGAAAAACAGGAACAAAGTTAAGGAGAAAAAAAACCTTCAAATTGTTCAGCAAAAACAAATTACATCTTTGAGCTAGGTTGCTGGATGTATTTTCTCTCTGTAGATGTGTTTTCTCTCTGTAGCTTCACCCCAAAAGTAAACTCTGCAATATAGTTGAGTTCAAAAGTCTACACTGTGCTCAAAAGTGGAAAAATCTTAAGCTTATAAAAATGATTGAAATAAAAATAATTAAACATTTAATGCTATTTGGATGAGATGTCTCATTTCATTATATCTAAGTTTTAAAATGTGGGTACTTGAAGGGTAGGGACAATGGGTCTTAAGAGCTGACTTCTGTAGCACCTGCCATAGTAACAAAGACCTGTATAACCTTAGGAATTCTCCTTGGATAATATTCATTATTATAGTAGTTTAGATAATAATGAAATAAGGACACCACTATGATGAGCAAAGGAGACTCAGGCATATTTTTCAAAGCATTGATAAAAATATTTAATAAGTATTTATAAGTTATTAGCGTCCAAACACTCGCAAGGGTCATTTTGAAATGACTTTTGGGATGGTGCACTTTCATTTGTTATATACATTGTATTTCCAAACTTATTTTGAAATTTAATTTTTTATTCCCTTTTTGTCACTGCTTCCTTAGAGGTGAGAAATGGAAACTACTGGTTCCTCTTTTATATCTAGCAATTTACAGAGGAAAATGTAAAGGATTGATTTTTAAATCTATATGTATTTACACAACTTTGCCTTCATATAACGGCTTGCTAACTTGAGGACCCAATTCCATTCAAAGATTATTTCCTAAGATCCTGCTATGCAAAGAGACCTTCTGGTAGGCGCAACAAGGGCTATACAAATGAATAAGACTATGCTTGCCTTCAGAGAGGTTATTATTTGGGGTAGAGGGAAGAGCAGGAGACAAGCAATACACAGGTAACTATGATATAAAGCAGAATACAATCGTCTTAAGAGAAGTACAAAATTGTGATGGGGCTATGGAACGGGGAAAGCTCATGACTACTTTGGAGGCTCAGGAAGAATCAGTGAAGATTCCATGGAGGAGGTGGCATTTTGAAGTGGGCCTTAAAGGACAGCAACATATATCACACCATCAAGGACAGGTAAAGATAAAGGCAGACAGTTTTCAAGGTAGAAGAAACACAATGAGCTTAGAAA
The DNA here is from genome assembly GCA_028646515.1 of Pseudochirops corinnae. NCBI lineage: Eukaryota > Metazoa > Chordata > Mammalia > Diprotodontia > Pseudocheiridae > Pseudochirops > Pseudochirops corinnae. The sequence continues at coordinate 22,880 of JAQQSV010000119.1, read as the reverse complement.
GGGATGTGCTCAGAAGGCTCCGAGTACCTCAGTATGGCTAGAATACAAAGGAGTGCAGTGAGAGATGAAGGTAGAAAAAGATTGGATCTAGGGGACGGGACATCCCTGAATGCCAAGTCAAAGGAGTCGGAACTTAATTCTACAAATAAAGGAGATTAATAAAAGTTTTCTGAGAAAGGGAGTGGTAAACTCAGAGTTCTAAGAAGCTTGATTTGACAGCAGTGGGCAAAATAATTTAGAGGGAGAAGAATCTGGAGATACAGAGATTATTTAAGAGGCTACTCTGCAGTCATATGGGTCATGGGTAATAAATACTTGAACGAGAGTAACGGTAGTGAAGATGGAAAAAAGAGGGATGGTAGAATTTTTTAGATAGATGATAGAATGTAATCTCCTTGAGGGCAAGACCTATTTTTTTATACTTTTAGGCATTGTATCCACACACAAAGATCACAGTAGAGGCTTAAAAATGCTTGTTGACTGATTTAGAAGGCAGAATCAATAGGACATCGTGATTGAATGATGAGGTCAAAGATGACTCCAATTAATACTAAGGCTCCATATGTTAAAACATTCCATTTCTGCCCATTTGGGGGGGAGGGGATGGGAGAAATCACATAAAGCCCAATAAACTATTTTAAAAAATTTCCATAAAGATATTTAGGTTATTAAGATATATTCAATATATTTAAAACAAATGTAGTTAATTGGTAAAATACAGTTTTATTATGAATCCACAATTATAATGAGATGTCTTGGTAAACAGATTAACATGAAGAAGGAAAAGGCATTTGTTAAGTGTTTACTATGAGCAAAACACGACATACAAACAGAAAAGAGTAGCTACTCTCAAGGAGCTCATAGTTTAATGAGAGTAGACAACACATAAAGAAGTTTTCAGCTTTGTATGATGGAAAGAAGTCCATGGTCGTTGAGGTACAGTGGCAAAGTAGGTCATGATGCATTTAATGCCATTTCTACTGATAAATCATTAGTTTCTGATATCAAACCATTGGACGGTGACAAGGACTTTGGTATCCAGAACCTTCTTTTCTGGGCTTTCAGCATCAGAAGCAGTTGACAGACTCTATCTTTATGGGAGATTGCTTCCTAGGACGATGGTTTCTGGGGCAGGGCTGGAAGCAGGGTCATTAGTCTGGAGAGTGCTGCCATTTCCAGAGCTCTTAGGCTTACCTACAGTTGTATTGGTGATAAGAAGGGAGTTGGGCTCTTTCTCCACAGTGATTGCTCCCCTCAATGACTGGCGTACGGCCCAAGTTGGAAGTGGTCTGGCTTTATTATTATTCCCAAGGTTCTTGTATTCCGGATCCTGTGCCATCTCCATGGGGATCTGAGGAAATGCAATGGCTGGGATGGTGGCAGTGGTCTGACTTGCTTGGCACATGCCACCTCCTATCTTTCTCTCAGTATGCCCTGTTGTTTGAGCTAGGCTAGCTTTCACAACACAATGAAAAGTGAGAAACATCTGGCATTAGACTTTTTTGAATCCACACCAAAGGAAAGCTGTATAATTTTTCTAAATTATAAGTTGACTGATTTAGAAGGCAGAATCAATAGGACATCGTGATTGAATGATGAGGTCAAAGATGACTCCAATTAATACTAAGGCTCCATATGTTAAAACATTCCATTTCTGCCCATTTGGGGGGGAGGGGATGGGAGAAATCACATAAAGCTCAATAAACTATTTTTAAAAATTTCCATAAAGATATTTAGGTTAACTAAGTTAGTTACTAGTTATTTCCTAAAATGAATTGAAGCTACGCAATTAAGAAGGTAACAGATAAAATCCTATGAATAAAACTCTTCCCCCGCTTCAGTGTTAGAATATATGCTATTAACAGATTCAGATGCTAGGACACTGTGTTAACCTGAAAAAGTTTTTCTTTCATCAGATTCACTGAAAAAGAAAATTCTAATTAATATCTTACTATACAGAAAATACTTGTCTTCCCTCATTCAAATCAGAATTTAAGCACCACCCTTTGCATTGTCATAGTACAAAGTAGACCAACTCATTCATGATAATGAAAGGACAGAAAGAAAGAATTACAAGATGATTGCTAACAATGCACATCAGATCCAGAGAGAGGATTGCTTTAGTCAGTTTTAGAGAAACAAGGCAAACGATAAAAGGATGAGCTGGAAAGGGAAGAAAGGCTACAGAGCGGAAACCAGATTAGATAAACATTTTGGGGACGATTTTATGAGAAATAACTGTATTATACATTTTTCAACTTATACTTTTCTGTTCAGCATAGATTAACTTCTAAAGCTTTGAATTGATTCCTCTTCTCCCTATCTCCTCTTTCTTCCTCCCTGCTTCGCAAAAAATGCTTGTATGCAAAGACATGTTAATTTTTCTTTCTCCATTGTATATACAGATGTTAAATTAAATTCTATAATTGAATACTTATAATGTACAAGGTACTGTGCTAGGAACTGCAGGGGATACAAAGATGAGTTAAGATGCATTCCTGGCTCTCCAGGAACTTACAACGTAATAAGTACATAACTATATTGTAGAATGGGATGGGATGTTTCCAAAGAAGTAACAAAACAGTACGGAACTTCAGAGTAAGAAGAGATTTTGTGGGAAATGGGAAATTGTTGAGTGTATCTGAGCAAGGGAGTAAAATGATGAGAAATGTGCATTAGGAAGACTGATCTGGCAGTAGTATGTAGGAGCAATTGTAGTAGATGAGATGAAGGTGGGAAAACCAACAGGAGGCTAAGAGAAAGTAGGGCTTTCAACCAGCATGGTAGCAGTAAGAATGGAAAGGATAAGAAAGAAGCAGAATCAGTAGGACTTAGGCTCTAACTGGAAGTGAATGGCAAAGTAATGACTTAAAGATAACTACAGACAGCCTGGGAGATGATGGTATTGGGTTATGTGTGTGGGTGTGGGTGTGCCTGTGTGTGCTTGCTGGGAATAAAATGATCAACAGTTTGATACTGGCGGGTGCATCTTCAAGATTTGGAACCCCAAATGCACATTGAGGTGAATAAAGAAGCTGATGTGGGACAAAAATATTCTTGGAATTAAGTTTAAACTATTTTCAGTAATGTGGTCATGCATTAGAAAAGATTTATCACATTGATAGATCAAAAGCTGTATGTCAGGTATTACTATCTCAAGTAAAATCAACATGTATTTATTAAGCAACTTACTATTCCTTAAGCACTAAGCCAAGTGCTAGGAATACAAAGAAAAGCAAACAAGTCCCAGCCCTCAAGGAGCTCACAATTTTATGTGTGTAACGTGCAAACAATTATGTACAAACAAGGGGTATGTGTGTGTGTGTAGCCAACATGCAAACAACTACGTACAAATAAGAGGTATGTATATATGTGTATCACATACACATGAAAAAATAGAGATAATGTCAGACGGAAGGCACTAACATTAATGAGTACTAGGAAAAGCTTTTTATATGTGAGATTTTAGCTTAGATTTAAAGGAAGTGAAGCTAGGTAATAGAGGTGAGGAAGGAGAAAATTGTGGGTATAGGGGGGCCGGGCAATAAAATGACAAATAGGGAGATTGCATGGGCTAGAGGAACAGCAACAGTTACTGTATTGAAAAGCCTATGGAGGAGATTAAGATATAGGACTGGAAAAGTTGGGAAGGGGCCAAATTCAGAGGGAGTTTAAAAGCCATTTATTGTTCCCAACTCTTTGTGACTTCATTTGGAATTTTCTTGGCAAAAATACTAGTGACTTACCATTTCCTTCTCCAGCTAATTTTATAGATGAGGAAACTGAGGCAAGGAAGTGACTTGCCCAGGTCAACACAACTAGTGTCTGAGGCTGGATTTGAATTCTGGTCTGACTCCAGGCCTAGAGCTCTATCTACTGTACCAACTAGCCACCCTAGTAGAAGTCATAGGGGATTTTTTATTTGACTGTAAAGCCACTGGAATAGTGAGTCACTGGACTTAAGAGTAATAGCACAATTCAGGAGATCATTTTGGTAGCTGAATAGAGGATAGGGGAGAGCCTTGAGACAGGGAGGCCAAACAGAAAGTTATTGTAATAAAATCAAGGCATGAGATGATAAGGACCTGAACCAAAGTTCTGGCAGTGTCATGAGAGAAGGGGAAGTATGAGGAATGGAATCAACAGGACTTGGCCATACAAGAACATGGCAGCTGAGAGCAAGGTGGCAAGGATGACATGTATGTGGGTCACATGCCTGGGTGATCAGAAACTGAAAGATGCTGATGTTGCATACCTAAAACTCTAAGTAAATTATATCTGAAATAAATTCTATTTCAGATATTTGTGTTACATGTTTTTCCATAAATATTGGTCAATAACAAAATTTGAATAGGAAATAAAATACTTTCCATTAAAATGTGAGCTCCTTAAGGGAAAAGCTTGTTTTGGGCTTTCTCTGTAGCCCCGGTGCTTAGCACGTACTAAATGGTTAACATATGTTTGATGACTTCTAGGACTCATAAGTATGTTATTAGCTAAACACTGACTTTAAAAAAACAACTACAGAATCCATGTCTTCTAGAGCTGGAATGGACATTAGCAAACTAGTCCAATACACCTCAACTGACAAATGACAGACTTTGTTTCCAAACACAATGAATTTTTCAAGGTCAGATTGCAAGTAACAGAGGTATCTTGACTCCCAGTCTGGTCTTACAATGTGATTGGATAAATCTATTGTTTTTTCCTGGTACATAAGTCTTGCTTGGTAGGAAGATAAAGCATGAAGAAACAAATGTTTACTAAACACTTACTATGTGACAGTCATTGTGCTAAGCCCTTTTTTACAAATATCACATTTGACTTTCACAACCACCTATTTTGCTGTTGAGGAAACTGAGGAAAATAGAAGCTAACATTACTTTCCCAGGGTAATATAGCTAGGAAGTATCTGATGGTGGATTTGAATTCACTCTTCCTGTCTTCAGTTCCAGTGGTCTATACACAGTGCCACCTAGTCGCCTTTACAGGAAAAGACTCAACAATCGAGTCAGAATATTCTTGTTTCCATGAAGCATTCCAAGAGGATAATTGCAACTGTGCTTATCTTAAGAAGATCCTCTGATTACATATTTAGAGGTAGAGAACACCTCAGAAGCCATCTAGTTCAATTCCTCATTCTGCAAATGAGGAAACAATGAGATGAAATTACTTGTTCAAGGTAAAGTAAAAAAAACATAAAGCATTAGGGGCTAGCTCTGAACCTAGAATTCCACTACGCTGTTGCTGAATCAAGTATCCTCACTATTTCATCTCAGTAAAATCAATGCTCTGCAAAAACTCATTTCAGAGTGCTTTGTAAACTGCTGGCACTTAGCATTTTTTAAATGGAGGAAAAACAACTGGAAGAGATGAAACTTTTTTTCCCCCCAATTAACAAAGGCATAGCCTTCAGAACACCAAAGTAAAGATAAAGGCAAAAGTTTTAAAGAGAGAAAAACATTCAGTCAGGAAGAAATTGGAATCACAGATTGTAGAGCTGGAAGAGCCTTCAAAGTCATTTAAACCAGTCCACTAATTTCAGAGTTGAGCAAATTGATTATTTTAGCTTTTAGACTAAATGATTCTAGAGGTTCCTTGTGTAGTTGAGGCAAAGATGAATTATTTTGATATTTCAATTACACAATGAACATAAGATAAACTCTTTAAAGTACTTAGAATCATGTAATTAAAACATGAAGGAATCTTGGTCATCTAGTCCAACTCCCTTATTTTACAGATGAGTAAACCAAAGTCCAAAAGAAGCTGGTCCAAGGTCACACAAAATAGTAAGGGACAGTCAGAATCTGAATCCAGGTTGTCTAACTTCAAATCTAGTGCTCCTTTCACATTCAGACCCTTAAATGGTATATATGACCACTGGAGTAGTATTCCAAGGAAACCCCAACATTCCATAAACAGGTACAGTAGTGCTATCTTTATTTCCATTTTCAAGGTTTCAAAATTTAAAAAATATTCTTCATTATCTTAAACATTTGAATGTAAAAATAGAAATCACTATCAAGAGACTGTACCTTTTTTATGCCATTCAACCCCAGAGTATACAATACACAGCCACTAAAAATTAAAGAGTTCAAAAACTGCTGACAAAATTGGATCTACTTTATAAATATGGCAATTGTGGACAGAATCAGTTATGACACCGATCCTTCATTTCAGCAGATGTACATGGAATGCAGGTGGGTTGTTTCCATAAGAGTTACCACAAGAGAGTTCCCTTACCAGAACCTCTCTAATTCACTTCTAGCAACTTTTCTACTACTAGGAATTTTGGGGTACATCGTGGATAGATGCTGACCAGGCTTAATGTGCTTTTAAAAAAATCTAGATTTGTCCCATTGGAGCTGAACCCAATGAGGCTGCTCTGTTAGCATGGACCATCTTTCTGACAATAGTGTAGATGGTGAGTGCAGCTTGTGTTTTTGCTTTACTGTTTTTTCTTTTTTAGCTAGAAATGCCTGTTCCTAGTACTCTACAGGAATGGTAGGACCAGGATACGGATAGTTTTGGGGACGGTAGAGTAACACTCTTCTTTTGCTTAGAACAATGAATTGCTCATGGCTCCCCCATAAATAAAAACATAGACTAGTGTGTCTGACGCTGCTTTTCTTCTGTTCTCATAATTCAATTTCTGAGAGATAAGGATATTCCCAACTACAAAAAGAAGCAAACATTTAGTGTATGTGAAACATACATTAAGAATATTTCAGTAACATATAGGACACAACAAAAAGAGAATGTCTACAAGCTTCAAGTATTGGGGGATTTTGTCTAGTGTACCATCTGTTGTCTGTGTATAGATAAGCTTTGACAGTTTTTGAGACTGTAAAATATGATTTAAGCCAGGCAGTCAGTATGTTTAGTTTAAATATGTTGTTTAAAAATGCATAAAAAAGTAACTGATAGAAAAACAACAAAGTAATTTTCCCCTAAAGCACAAAATAATTAAATATGCAGGAGCTTTTTAATAATATAAAATACTATTTTTATTTTTCAAAGCCAGTACATTTGGCTTTGGGCAGACTGCTTATGCATTTCTAATACAAAATTGGATTAAATAAATATCATCTGATATATAAATAAACCATGAAACCAATCTGAAGGTAAAAAAAGTAATTTTTCCATAATTTAAAAAATTAACTTTCTAAATTTTCTACAGTTGTTAACTACCAAGAACAGATCACTCTGCCATGGTAGAATTTGTAAAAGAATAAAACACAAATCCTGATTTCATCAATACAAAAGTCATCAAGCTATATATATATATAGCAATACACACAAGATTAAAGTAGCAATATTTGTTAAAACTACTTGTTTCTCCCATAATTTACACTGAGTAACTTGTATTTTAATTGCTTTAAACATTTTGATTAGCCATCCATAATGAACTATCATAGTATTTCTGTGTATTTTCTTTGAGGGAGGGAATGAATTAAAATCTGAACAACATTAAGTGAATTTTTCACATGATTTATCAATTTTGCCAAGATAAATAGAAGCACCTACATCATGGCCAGTAATCATGGCAGTGTAAGGCCAGTAATCTGGCACAAAAATTCTGCTGTTCCCACCATTTAAAGAATATAGCAGATATAGATGGGCTTTAAAAGTGCAACATTTTCATTGTGCTACTAGAATTATTGAAAGGGAAACAAAAAGGCTCCCTAGGCACCCTTGCAGGATATCATATTGAAGAGGTCAAAACCAAACCAAAACCCCCTGATTCTTCTAAAATTTGATGGTTAAAAAGTCCAAGAAGTCTGTATGATATATATATAAACTAAGCGTAAAAAAGAACAAGAACTTTGACCAAATTACCACTTAGAGGATTTTACCCTGACAACTTCAATTCCTACATTACAATGTCTAGGAAACTATTAGTAATAATAACATCTTTGATTGACCATTTTGGCACACAACTACTGTAGAGCTAAGCTTCTGAGAACATTCTTAAGCAAAAGCGACATGTTCCTCAAATGAATTCTCAACAAGAGCAATTCTATGTACAATTATACATTCCTGCTTATAAAAAGATGTCACTGACATAAACCTGTATGCAAATCATTTGGAATAAAAAAATGTGTATTTCATAATCACAAATGTTGCTATGAAAAAGGATAATTCATGTGAAGATCACAAGCCCATTTTTTCCACTTCTAATCTGTATATGTATGCACGCATCTATAGCATGTAAATTATTCCTAGGAGAATTTGTAAAAGGAAAATTTTGCCAACTACTGCAAATAAAATCATTTTTTTCTAAAACATTGTTTATATTTAAATGAATGTGGTTTGGATTAAGATTAAATTGTGGATATGGGAGTAACTAAAATTTAACTGGATTTAAAAAGAAAGATTATTTATCAGGGCAAAGCTTAACTTCTTTAAAAAGTTTTTCTTAATTTTCAGCTTCTACCACAATAAAATTATGAATGCTGTTACCCTTCTTCTATATTACTAACTGGACTGAGTACTAAGTGAAATATTTTTCCAAAGAAACAATACCCCAACTTTAAGTTCAGTGCCTTTGAAATAGAATTTCTTCACATCAACTGTGTGCTATGTACTTATTTTCCTGCAGAAGCACCTTAAACACAGTATTAAAAGTGTTAACTCAATTTCAAAATGTGCCCAGTTTACTAAGAGAGCATTGCTTAGGGTGGTCAACACTAAAAGAAAAGTCAAATATTTGGGCAGGTATCTATTGTCTATGCTTTCATTTATAATACTCTGTTGAGAGGTAAGGAGAGAGAGAGAGAGACAGAGACAGAGAGAGAGACACAGAGAGAGAGACAGAGAGAGACAAAGAGAGAAAGAGAGAGGAAGAGAGAAAGAGAGAGAGAAAACATATCAAAGCTTACAATGTTTACATTTAGAAGCAAAGAAAAATAATCATATTTAAAAACAATTTGAATTTGATTTTTCTTCTCACTTAAGAAAGCATAAGATCTAACTCCATCTTTAACCTTAACTTATATTTAAAGAGGAAAATGGTCATATTTCTGAGTAACTTTATTTCTGATCCACACCCAATTAAATTACATCATATATTTTGATATGAGAAAAGGTGTTTCTTAATACACTCAACCTCTGATAACCCTGCTTATGTCCAAGGAAAAAAAAGTTCTTCAAAAGACTTAAAAAAATATTATAAAAATCAACCTTTTAAAGATTATATTAAAATCTAAATTGTTTTATAGTCCCCATATTTCAAGGAGTTTTATTGTATATAAGAGCAGCTTTTAACATTAGGACAACAAACCTGAAAAATTACATTCATATGTGAACATGTACAAATTGAGTTTTCTTGCTCATTTAAACTGGAAAAAGTCACAGAATGGATGGCAGATAAATTTCTCCTCTTTCAAAACTCTTTTTTCCGAATTATCAGGCTCTAAGTTTGTGAATTAAGGCCTTCTTCATGTGTCCTGGATAAAACTGACCAATATAGTTGACTTAATTAGATAAATAAATAGACAGACAGGAATTGAGTAACCCCTGTTAAAAACTCTTCTGTCACAAGTTCAATGTTAAAATAAACAAAGAACTTCAATGTTGAGAATGCCCATAAAGCCACCAATATTTATCAATATTCCTAAAGTAGTGCCATACATTGTTTCAAAGGAAAAGTGCATAAAAATAGAACATCTACCACTCAAGGGCAATACAATTATCCAAAAAAAATTGGAGTCAGGTTTAGCACTGACATTCATCGGAATCCTCAGGATTTATATAAATCCAGTACCACAAGAAGATTATTTCAGGTTTTTTTAAAAAACCAAACTTCTCCCCAAAAAATATGCAATACACAAAGCAGTTTGAAAAAAAGTAATATTATTTAACATTTTCTGACTTAAATATTTCCACATAACAAAAGGTATTTTCATATCACCAACTATATTACTTATATACATATGCCAAAAGTTAACAAAAGAATCAGAAGATGCCCTATCAAAATAACAGTGAAATGTCTCTTCCTTCAATGACTTGAAATGATCTTGTCTCTTAGTACACACAGCCCACATAATATTTACAATCAAACAAATGTACTTTTGAAACTAAGGTAGCAATGTGGGCACATAAAAGCAATTATTTTGGGGGAAATAAAATAAAACCCAGTTTTATATTACATTATAATAAAATGAATATTCATTTATTAATAAAATGAATACAATACTGATCTAGAAGTGCTCATGTGAAGTTGAAAACTTTGATGAACTCTCTCTATAATTGGGACTAGTAAGTACTATATTTACAAAATATACTGTTCAGCCACACAGAGGCCCATATATCTGTATATATACATACATATTTATATATAGAACATATAAATAATCTCAAAAGAACAAACTAAAATGAAGCAAAGAATTTTCCATCTTTGGAATGTTGAAAGGATGACTTGCACTAGACTCCAGTATAAGGTTTGAATTTGGTTATGGACATATTTATGTGGCACCTTTCAGAAAAAAATTAAGCAGTTTGCTTAGGCAGTTTCAATGAAATAAAAAATGTTTACAAACAAAGGAAAAATACTGGTGCATTTCTGGATTCTTACAGCTCACAGCAGAAACATATTAATTATCTTTTGGGGTATCCTGAGTTACAGGAGCTTCAGTGCTAAGAGTCTAGTTTAATAAGGTAGGTACCTTCTTCCTTCAAAATATGGCTTGTGCTTTCTGCAAGAATCCAACTCAAGGAGCTGAATATATATTTATGCAGTATATATGCTAATACTAATCACTTTGTTTGGACAGCTCACTTTTGACTTGTACTTTAGATTCACCCTTTGCACTCTACTTGCTATTTTCATGCCCCAGATACTATATACTAACTAATGATTAGTTACTTTTACTTGAGAGAGAATTGGTCCAGCCATCTCTCAGGATATCAGTTTAATTAATTTACCATAACAGAAAAGTCATTTATTACCACTAGCCAAAATATACAGAAAGAAAATAAGTGTGTGTGGGGGGAACTTCACTATGCATTGCACATTTTTTTTGTACTTCAAGCTCTTATCTTATTTTTAATATTAAGCAAGGTTTCTTATAACAGAAAGTGTTAAGTATCAATTCTCATACTTTCCACCTACTGGCAATCCTCTAATACAATGAAATCACACCCCAATGATAAGATCCAGTGAAATTTAAAAAAAGAAAAAACAAGATACATTGGCTGTGGATCAGAAGATGAAACTGCCTGTTGCATTACCTGAGTTTGTTGATTTGTTGATCAATGAGCACAAAACAGTTTACCTTTTTCCTATCTTCTCCTATAAGCTTATTAAAGACAATGATTCTTTTAAATAGTGTTTGGTAACTAAAAACCACATATTTTGTTAACATTTTCAACACCTAAAACTCCAAACAAAAAATTCAAATGCTTTTCCCTTTTCAAAATTTAACTTCAGAAATTTTGTTGGTGAAAGCATTATTTATATCATCATCGAAAGACGTTGGTCAGGCTCTGCCATTCATTTGAAGTTTCTTGACCAACCTCTTCCAAATGGAGTGCACGATGGAGATCTTCCCCTTCTTGCTCTTGATGAGTAGCTGATTCCTGTAAAGTACCTATAAAAGAAGAAAAACAGATAAAGAAAGTGTAAAATCAAAACACCTCAAAATTAAAACTAAGATTATATAATATGATTATGAAACTTTATGATCCAATTTCTACCTTCCAACAAAAAAGTAAACTTAGTTATAGATGAATGTCTTAAACATTTGTTGCTACTTTGTGAACTGATCCACATAAAAGCACCTATGATGTAGTTAAATGCAATTATTCACTATCCAGAGTGAATAGGGAACCTGTATTATTTCAATAGCTTACCTTTACACAGCATTTAACATAAATACACATACTCTTATTTAATCCTTACAACCATCCTATGAAGTAAGTAAATTATCACAATTTTTATAAATGAAAAACTGTATTCCCTCCAATTCTAGGAGAGGAGAAAGCAAATAAAGCCACTATAGATCAGATATAAGTTAAAGGAAACCAGTGGCTTCTCCTTTTCAAGCTTTCCACTCTCCATGCAATATTAACCACCAACAAGTACATTTTGCTAAGTTCTATCCCATTAAATAGTATAAGCTTCTCTGTTTACCCCTCCTCTAAATTTTACAGTTTAAAAAAAACTTTAAGAAGTCCTGCAGCATGAACAAATATTAAATATATCTAATAAAAAATTGTATTTCTGTCATAGAGAACCATCAGAGGATTCCACCATTTCTAATAATTCTAAATTCATTTCCTATAACTGTTCTATTTTCTTTATATTTAAACCTGGGGAAATAAAATGTGTGGAAAGCTTTAAACTAACATTATCCCACAAATGCAACACAAATTAGGGCTTAAAATATACTTGCTGCTGTTTGATTATCTCCTAGGGTAGGAGGTAGAGGAGAGTGTGAATATACATTTGAGAAATTCCATATGGTAGGGCTACAGAACAAAATCTCCTGATACAATTTCAGAAGAATAGTTGATTAAATGATAGTCTTATCAAAAGGAAACAAACCTAGAATTAGACTCTTGGGGCCTCTAGATTTCTGGCACTGAATTGTGTGTCTCTATTCTTTCATTAAAATTATTCAAATCATTATGTTGAAGGCATTGTGCAGGATTTCATTCCAGAAGAATCAATGGAGATGTACCATGAAGTTGAATACTATGGGTCCTATTTAATTTTGACATTTGCACCATAGCAGATTTTAAAGTGCTAGGACAGATAAGATTAAAGAATACTTGGCTCTGTGTACTCTATCTTCACATAGCTATGACACATTTCTGTCATTGTTCAGTAGTTTTTCAATGGTGACCAACTCTTCTTCACCCCATTTGGGGCTTACTTGGCAAAGATACTGAAGTGGTTTGCCATTTCCTTCATTTGACAGATGAGGAAAACTGAGGCAAACAAGGTTAAGTGACTTGCTCAGGGTCACATTGCTAGTAAATGTCTGAGGCCGGAATTGAACTCAAGAAGATGAGTTTGACTCCAAGGCCAGCACCTGATCCACTGTGCTACCTAGCTGCCCCCCACCCCCACCCCAACAAAATAAAAATGATGAGGCAGTAAATGCTTAAGGTTCAAACCAAGATTTTTAAAGTTGAGGGGCTGGAAGAAGATTGTTGTTAAAGAGGGTGACTGATGATGATGATGACAACAAGAAGAACAAAAATAACAACTCACATTAACATAATTTTCAGGTTTGCAAAGACTTTCTCTGCAATGCCTCCATAAGGTAGGGAGAGTAAGTATTACTAACCCCCTCCCCCTTTTTAATATGAAGAAAGAGAGACTCCAAGAGGTGAATGGTATTTGAATGAGGGCTCCTGTTTCTAAAGTCAAGACTTTTTTCTATACCATTGAGGATGTCAAAGACAATGAAGTATTTAAGTTTGGCCTTAACTGAACAAATGATGGAGGTAGGGCAGGGGTAGGTAGGAAAAAGGCATTCCAGATATAGGGAAGAGAATGTGTTTCCTCTTGGCACAATGAAGAATGGATATTGTTAACTACTGTTCTGAATGGCTTCAACAGCTTTTAGAATATCAAACTTAATTCTTATACTTACAATCACACAAAAGTAGGGGGAAAAAGGACCGCTGAAGGGTTAGATCTGAGGATGTGGGGGAGAGAGGAGAGGAAGGAAAAGGAGCTCATGGACTTTAGGGAAATTAACAGATGCCTCAGTCTATCAGAGCCAGGAAATGCGTACAGCAGAGCTTCAGGATACTGTGTATAGCATAAATGTAAAAGTCAACAAGGCATAATGGATAGAGAGCTAGTTTTGCAATTAAGAAGCCCTGGGTTGAAAGTCCTGCCTTCAACCCATCCCAGATGTGTGATCATTAATAAGTCACTTAATGCCTCAGTGACACCTGAGAAAACTTACTAAGACTGTAAGTTTCAAAAGACTTATGAATTTGCATCAGGTAAAAGAGTTTCTACACCAGGAATTCTTTTTACCAAAGAAAACACAGGTACTGCTGCCCCTCAAAATTTTCTAATGTTCATAATCCACTTCTAAACTTAACGCAGAGCACTTAAGTTCCTCCACAGAGCTTTATGACACAGTGGGCCAAGTGGGTCAATACAGAACAATCTTATAAGGCATATAAGTAACACCTGGGAAGATCCCAGTTCCTGCTTCAGTAGTGGTATTTAGTTTAAATACCAGGCCCTGAAGCAAAATCCTCTCGCCATGTACCCTTGGTATTCCTTCTTTCACAGCTTTCAAAGAAGTGTAGGGACTGCCAGGTAGCATCTACAGCTAGTCTATCCTTTCATCCAGCAGTAATTTCTACAATCTTATTTTCTATTTGTTTTTAATGGCATAATCAGAAGGAGAGATTTCCCTCCAGCCCAGTGCAGTAGGAAAGAACCTGGAACTGACAAACAGGATGGGTTCAAATCCCAGCTCTAAAATCTGCTTCCTCTATGACCTTGGGAAAGTCACTGACTATCGCTGGGCCACAGTTTCTTCATCTGCAAAACGAAAGGGACAGGGTAGAGGATTTCTAAGAAGTTATTTCTAATTCTAAATTTATGACCTATGACCTAAATTTAAGACATGTCTTATAACTGTGCTGGTCCTAAGATGGATAGAAGTGAATATAACAAACTCACTGATATTCACGAAAATCTTTTAATCATTTTGGCCTCAGCATTTTCTTCCATCAATGCACTTCAATACACTCACTTAAGAAAATAATTTAAATAAGAATACTTACCAGTATAGCTATGTGCTCGTTTCATATGGAGTTTCATATTGCTTTTCTGTGTAAAGCCCATTGCACAGTAATCACATTTGTAAGGTCTCTCTCCTGTGTGCTTTTTCATATGTACCTGAAGTGCACTTTTCTGATTAAATGCTTTTTCACAAAGAGTACAATGAAACGGACGTTCTCCTAAGAGAAGAGAAAAACATTTTAAAATTTCTTATATCAGAATGCCTTAGAAATAAGACATATTTATTTTAAAATTCTAGATTTTTTTTAAAGTAGAGATGCTATTTTAAAATAATGTTCACTTAATGTCCCTATCACTAAGATAATGTACACTTGTTTTATCCCAGTTAGTCTACAACATCAGAGAGTGTATAAATTTAATAGGTACTTGTTTAAAGTCTCAGTAACTCAGCGTAAACTCTTTAAGGTAAGAGATTATTGTTCCATATAATTTTATATTTCCTGTTGCATCAAGCACAAAGTTGGGCACAAAATGTAGGAGGAATTCAATAAATACTCCTTGTTCAGTTTAAAATATCTCCACAAACACTCAGCTGGGTAGACAGGGACGAATAAGATTACAAATAACATTTCATGAAGTCAGTATAGTTCAAATTTTATACAATAGTCTGAGTGAGACTACTGAAACAGGAAGGTGGCAGTGGAAAGGTAGGAACAGCTGAACAAAATATTTTCTAGCTAAATATAACAGAACCTGAAAATGACTAAATAGTGAGAATGAGGGGGAAAGGAAGTAAAATCTGACTTGACTCCAAGATTCTGAGCATAGGTTACTAGGAGAATACTGTTACTATCATCTGCAACAGGAAAACTGAGAGAAGAGACCAAGTTTTTAGAGAAAACGATGGGTTAAATTTTGGAGATGCTGAGGTCAAGAAAAATATCTAGGCAGAGATATACACCAAACAAATGGAAACGTGGGATTGACTATATAGATTTAGAAATCATCCACATCCATAAGTGAAGTTATGGATGAATTTAACAAAGCAAATTGTATAGAAAGGGAAGATGGCCAAGAACAGAGCCTTGAGAAATACTCCAACTTTGAGAGTGGAAATAAAAGAAACAAATAAAGGATACAGAGAAGAAATAATAAGAGGCAAGAAAACTAAGAGAGTAGTATCATGGAAAGCAAGGAAGAAGAGAAACAAGAAGGGATGTAAAGATATTTTAAAAAAGTTATGAATTAGAACAATTTTATATTACTTATAATCTTCGTATTTGAGAACATCTTTTTTCCACTTAAAACATTTTCATTATGCAGCCGAAAAGTCCCAAAGAGCTATTCTTATGCAAATTCTGCATATTAATTCTACAAATAAAATGATACTTAAAAATGGTTTCCAGCATTTCATCAAGAGCAGTTTTCTTGTAATTCAGCTATAAACACTGTGTGTCTCTATAAATTATTTCACAGCACTCTGGAATACTCTTCTCGTTTAGAAGAAAGCAATTTTCTCATAATTATATTGCCCATTTCATCCAGAAATGGATTTGAAATCCCTAGACAAAAACTCTTCAGATGTTTATTGGTTTCTATTTAATGAATAAATCATGGTTCAGACTATTTTAAAATCTGTTTCATGATAATATGCAAATGTATAAAATACAGCCAACAAGTTAACAATCCCAAACACCAATTCCTCAAAACTATTGCCTCTTGGTGCATTCAAATAAATTTTGGTTTTAAATTACTATTAATTAAATCATAAAATTAACAATTTTCTCTAAAAACGGTTCTCTAAAAGAGGTTCACTTTCAAGATATTTATTTACTAACTAGTAATGCAGGTCAACACACAAAAATTAAGGACAATTTATACATACTTTCATAGCACTCATTTCCAAAACTAATTACAAACTTTCCAAAATAGGCTACAAATATTATTGCTTTAAAAAAAAAAGTAAAGAAACAAGTCTGCATTTTACAGGGATGTTTTTGCTATTCTGCATTTCTTTCCTTTATTCACCCAATTACTGCACAGCTTTAAGGTAGAAAGCCACAGGTGGTCAATATTAATTATAGAACTATATTTATTTTGTTGAAAGGAGAAAAATAATTTTGCTTCGTGAAATTTCTTGACTCTTTTAGAGTACATAATTTTCCAGCTGTCCTTTACCTCCATATTTTCTATAAATGGCAGATAGTATAACATTCTACTTATGTCGAAACAGCTATGTGAATGAAACACAAAGTATGCAAAAAAGATTTCTGAATTAGCAAAAAAAAAGGTTTCAAATTTTATGAGTTAAATCTGAAGCGATTTCAGTTAAACAAAATTTTATTAAGATCCTATGATGTACAAGTCACTGTGTTAGATCCTGGGAGTATGAACCTTAAAAAAATAACAGTCCTGACCTAAATGAATTTATACTCTTACAGGCAGATCAGGCAATACTATACAAGAGAAACCAAAAAAAACCACTGATACAAAGTAGGAGAGAGACAAAGTTCTATGCCGCCTGCCTCCCCAGTTTGGCCGCATCCTGGTCTTTGGTTTTCCCTTTATTCCTGATTGCTTAGTCTATCAATCTTGTTCTAGCCTCATTTTTTCAGCCCCTTCAATAATACATTTCCTGTCTCTGTCTTTCTAACTCCTTTCATGGTTTGTTAACCTTCTCTAGCTCCTTAAACCAGGATGTTGTCACAATTCTGTCCTAGGGTTCCTTCAAATCTCTCTTGAAAAACTCATCTACTCCCATATATGTATTAATCATTTCTAGATCTATAGCTCATATGTCTAATTTTTCCCCAAAGTTTAATATTATCTCCACCAGGATGGCCAGCAAATAAAATAGAATTAGCAAAATTCCTCTCAGATCTGCTCCTTGAAATTTCACTTTCTGTTAAAGGCACTTCCATTCTTGTTTTCATCATCTTAGAGTTAGGGTCCACTTCTCTCCTTCATCCTTAGTACCTCTCACAAAAAAAAAATAACCTCAAATACATTATGTCTGAATTGAACTTATCACTTTTTTCACTTGTCCTCTTCCCCTAACTTCTGAATGTATTATCATTTTTCTAGTCACCACTGTTTATAACCTTGTAGTTATCTTTCATCTTTCCAGTGATTCCCACACATCCTATCAGTTGCCAAGTCCTCTCATTTTTATCTTAGCAATGCTTGCAGCATCCAATGCCTCCGCTCCATTTCCAATGAAACCATCCTGATATATATAGATGTTCCTGTCTTATCATCTAGACTTATTGTGATAGCCTTCTAATAGTACTTCCTTCCTCCAGTCTATCTTTGATTCAATCCACCATCTACACCAGAGGTGTCAAACATGCGGCTGGGGGTGGGCCCACAACACTTTGGAGTGAGGCTAGAACCAGATTAAAATGTAACTGGGAAATATTTAAAAAAAGAATTAAAAATAAAATTCAGATGTTAATAATATGTGGTTATCTAAGACATTAATGATATGTGGTTTTCAAAACTGTACATAAGGTCCCTATGGGCCACATTAAAAGGTTAAATTGTTTTCAGTGTATCTTATTTAAGAAAGAAAAGGTATATAATCAAGATTTTTCTCCAAAATGTTTTTTTTTAAGGGTTAAAGGGTTTTTAGGATTAAGTAGAATAAAATTCTTTAGGTTTCCATACTGTCAAGGCTTTACTGTACTCGTACGTTTATTTTTGATCAGGCTTCAGGATGACTAACCTCTAATTAATTAGAAAATCTTTATTTCATGATCACCTCCATTAAAATCCAACAAGAATTTTAATCAAGCACTTACTATGTATATGGCAGTGTGATAGGTGGTAGACATATAAAGACAAAATTAAAATGAACAAATCAACACTGTCCTCAAGTTTATATTCTACCGGAAAGATACTCAAATGTATATGTGATATTGCACAATTGGAAATTCCCTCCAATGATGCAGATCACAATCTATTAATGCCTATCTATTCTGTGTGACCCTTGTCCATTTATAGATCTCTATCTAGCTCATTACTGGGGCCCTGTGTGCTTCCAACCTGAGTCTTGAAGAAGTTAAGGGTTTTGAGTTAGAAGTGAGAAGCAAGTATATTCCATGCCCTGGGTACAGCTATGCAAATGCCAAGTAGGGAGGAGATGGATTCCCAAGATCAAAGACTAACAAGTGTGTAAATTTGGCTGAAACAAAGTGGGTATGAAAGAGAATAATTTGTGATAAGCCTGGAGATTCTGGAGAGTTTAAAATGCCAAGAAAAGCGTTTTGCTTTCATCTTAGTGGTAAAGGGGAGCGACTGATTCTTCTGAAACAAAGGAGTGACAAGGCCAGACTTCTGCATTAGAAAGATTGTTTTGGCAGCTGTGTGGAAAATAGCTTGTCACGGAGACAATTAAATGGAAGCCAAGAGTTCAATTAAGAAGCTACTGTAACAGTGAAGATGAGAGGAAATAAGGAGCTGAAAAAAAGCAATGACTACATGAGAGAGAAGGGGACAGATATGAGAAGTACTAAGGATGAAGGAGAGAAGTGGACCCTAACTCTAAGATGATGAAAACAAGAATGGAAGTGCCTTTAACAGAAAGTGAAATTTCAAGGAGCAGATCTGCGAGGAATTTTGCTAATTCTATGAAACTGTCCTTGATTCCTCCTACAACAAATGACTCCTGCCTCCTCAAACCTCTCATGCTTCTTTTTAATCTCTTACATACTCTCATGTTAACTTGTATTACAGTTATTTGTGTGTTTTATCTTGGTATAAAGGGATGATGAGGAGATTATGTCTTATTCATTTTTATATCTTCCATGGTCTTCCATGCCAAAAGCACAAAAACAATGAACAAAAAGGAAACTGAATCAATTAATTGTGACATCTTCAGACTGTGTTGTTGTGTATGTGTAGAACGTAAATGCTAAATTCCATTACCAAAAATAGGTATTCCAGTTGTGTCTTTTGAAAAAGACTCTACATAATTACAAGGATAAAACCATCATGTCTATTCCCCCGAAAATGCTGAACATTTTCTAAATTATCTAAATTATCTAAAATCCTATTTTACCCAAGATCTCACTTATGTAACATTAAATTTACTAATGTGATTATTATCTATAATTTGCAAAGTACAATATAAAAACTAAGAAAAAAGACTACATACAACTTTTAAATTAATTATAATGTTTGAATATTATTTTATGATTTAAAAATTGATATAGAACTACTCTTGTAAGGATTCTTATATTATAGTATCAGCAGTATCTTAAACTTTTCTATGTACCCTGGAAATAAACTATTTAATTTAAAACCACAGAGATACTATTATACTCTAGCAAATTACATTATTCAAAAATTGTTTCCTCTTTCCCCATTTTCCAAAGTCAATGTAAAAAGAAATTAAGCAAATAATTGCAATTTTGAAGCTATATAGTCAGGATATGAATATCAAAACCTTTGACTTTAAAAAGGCATGTAAAAGAACAAATTCATTAAGTACTGGGTGAAATTAATCTTCCTTTACACATTAAATACATCTAATATAGGTTACATGTTAAATGAACATTTGCACTTTGAACCTTGTTTTCCCAATGACTAACAAGTTAATTTCAGGGATCATTAAAATAAAAGGGCACGACTCTGTAATCATTAATTACCTGTGTGAATTCGGCTATGTCTTTCTAGTTGACTTGGTTTAGCAAATGCCTTTTCACAAGTGTCACACTTAAATACTCTTGGCTTCTGAGAACTTAAAGAAGGACCTGCTTGATGTGTCTGCATATGCTCCTGTTCAATAAACAAAAGAATGAATTTTTTTGAGACTTTTATGGGAAGATATAAATTTGGAATGGCAGGGTGGGAAAAAACAGTGGTCCCTCTCCCTCCCCAAAAACAACAAAAAATCACAACAAACTGAGGATAATGAAAGTAGTTGTTGTCTTTTATTACTTCTCTATTTTGCCCTATTTATTAGGCTGCTTAAACCTACGGTATTTTGGTCCTTAGAGGTCATCTAGTCCAACCTTCTCACTTTGAAGGCAGATGAGGAAAGAGAGGCTGAGAGATGAACAGACTTTGCACAGTTAGTCACCTATCAATTTATTAGACTCCTTACAGTCACAGAACCTGGAAACTTAATGACACCTGAAAAAGTCATTTAGTATAAAACCTTTGTTTTATACACCAGGAAGATAAGACAGACTGAGGTTAAATCACTTATCTAATTAGTCACAAAGACAGGGCTATATAAACTAATCTCTGGACTCTAAATTTATTCTTTTTATAATACATACCCAGGGTTGACTATTAATACTTCCTAACATCTTCTCTGATTACAGCCAGCTGAAAACATTCTCCCTCTCCTCAAACTTTGACCAATCTGTGTGAATCTTTCCTTTGACCCAATCACATCTTCCCATGTATTATATTCATCTGTATACATGCTTCCTTGTGTTTCTCAACTTCCACCCCACCACACAGTAGAATATATTTGTCTAAAGGCAGGGACTTGACCATTTTTAATCTCTCTATTGCCTGTACCCTGCAAAGTTCCTTTGTAATTTTTTTTGGGTGGGGAGAAGGGAAGAAGAGAGTAGACCCTTGATTTCATTAGTGCAGTGAACTCCTGGCATAGAAACTCCTTCCAACATAGATCAGCAACTGTTCTAGAACTTAAAAGTTTTACAATGTTATGTGAAGCACTCAGGATGCTAGGGACTTGTACATGGTCAGACAGCTAGAATGTATCAGAGGCAAGACTTTAAACCAAGATGTCACTGACTCCAAGGGAAATCCTACAGTCTAAAATGTCATTATCTCTCTCACCTTTCCTTATGCCATGCATTTAACAAATGTCTGTTGAACTGAATTACTGCAAACTATTGGCTAGAGAAAGCCTTGTGGAAGGAGCCTAGTATGCCATACTTAGTATATGTTTGTTGAGTCTGAAGTAGAAATTGAACTGGGTTCTGAATGATGGTTAAGATCCAAATAAGCAGAAAGGAGAATGGGATTCCAAGTGATATATATGGCATGAACAAAATCTTCAAGTAAAGACTGAGCATGAAGTCTCTGACAGAGCTGAGAACTGGTGCTAGGCAGTGAAGGTGGTATATCAGCAAGGTATAACCAAACCCACAGGACTTACAATATAACTATCCAAAAAAACTGAAGCAAAAATGGAAAATGCATTAAAAGTGAGAGCTAGCCAATGCACTAGAGCATCAGGAACTACTATGCTGGGATATTAGGACCTTAGGAATAAGTAAAACCATAAAAACCACAGCTATAGACAGAGTCAAGATGGCGGCATAGGAGCAGCAAGGTATGGCAGCTCCCAAACAGCCACCTCAAAATACCGATAAAATATGGCTCTAAACAAATTCTAGAGCTCTAAAACGCACACAAATATACTTTCCACTGAAGGCAACTCGGCTAGGAGGGACCATCTCAGCTCTGGGAGCCAAAACCAGCCCAGCCTGAAACGGCTGCTTGGCCCTGGGTGCGGCCTGATGAGCCGCGCCTAGCTGAGCCGCAGCTGGAGCATCAGGAGAGCAGATCAGCTGAGGCAGTTTCCAGAATTATCAAGCCATAAGAAAAAAGGACTATGTGAAAGATCAGTGGAACTCTGCTAAAATTGGGAGAGAAAAGCGGGTCTGGCCAAACTGCCTCCAGGGTGAGGAAGCGGCAGAAGCAGAGGCCCTGCAGCTGCCTCCACATTGCTGTTTCAGAGCTCCCGGCCTGCAGACTGCAGGGGGGCCAAGTGATTATTCAGAGGCCAAGTGCTCTTGCACTGAACAGCCTGAATCCGGATTGTGGTCTTGGGTGGTGGTCCTGGGGTGCGTTTTCAGTGAGTCAAAGCTGGTGGGGGCTGCAGCAGCCTCCTAAAAGTGCCAGCAGATGGGAAAACCCCAGTGATTTGGGACAGAGCTTTCCCCTCTGGAAGCAGAGTTCCACAGAGCTAAAAAATCATTGACTGGCCAACCATGAGCAGGCAAAGGAAGTAAAGTAAGAACAGCAACCAAACTCTAGATTCCTTCTTTGGGGAAAAAAAGGATCAAAGCAGGGAACGAGAGGAAGACAACACAGTCAGAACTCTCGCACCAAAAGTTTCCAAGAAACACGAAGATTGCCTAAAAGCTAGAGATCAGCTTAAGAAGGATTTTGA
>JAQQSV010000118.1:114682-229463 GCA_028646515.1 Pseudochirops corinnae | reverse complement strand
CCAGTTTTTTGCAACCACAAAGAGAGCTGCAATAAATATTTTTGCACATATGGGACC
Organism: Pseudochirops corinnae; assembly: GCA_028646515.1. Taxonomy (NCBI): domain Eukaryota; kingdom Metazoa; phylum Chordata; class Mammalia; order Diprotodontia; family Pseudocheiridae; genus Pseudochirops; species Pseudochirops corinnae. The sequence goes on along the minus strand of JAQQSV010000118.1, from coordinate 229,406 downwards.
TTTTCCCACTTCTGTAATCTCTTTGGGATATAATCCCAACAGTGGTATTGCTGGGTCAAAGGGTATGCAATTATTTATAGCCCTAGCACTTGGGTTTGTTGTAAAGATCAAATGAGATAACATATAAAGTGCTTTGCAGACCTTTAAGGTCTATCTAAATACTGTCTATTGTTAATAGAAGCCTGTTCTGTGAGACTACTAGCAACGTTAATCTGAGAATGGAATCAATGACTAACCAATACCTATGGGAGTCTGGTAAGCCACATTGCTGATTGTCTCACAGTTTCCAAGCTCTTCTTAGTAGGTCACTATGTTTAATTGATGGAACAAAGCCTAATAACTTTAAGTGTGCCAGGCTCTGTTCTGCTGATTGACCATTATGCATAGAAATAAAAAGAGGAAGTGGTGAGTGTACATTCATCATAAAGAGCTAAGAATTGTAAAGTGACTTGACATTTTTTTTGGGAAAAAAAATTCTCATCTTAAAAGACCACGTGCAGGGTTAGGAGCAGGGCTGGTGCATGAAGAGCCCTAGTTCACAAGATCTTCTGGTTAACAAAAGTCCAACTGATTTTATATAGTGAAATTCATCAGAGCAAGGACACTCTAATAGCAGATAATTTAGGATCTATATCTGAAACTCTCCTTTCAGGTTACCATTTTACTTAATTTCTCAATTCTGTCTTATAAAAAACTATCATTATAAAATGCAGTATTTTATCTAACACACTTGCCTGGAATGCCCTCCCTCCTCATCTCTACTTAGAATCTCTAGCTTTCTTCATGGCTCAGCTCAAGTACCATCTCCTAGAGTTGTACTTTCCAAATTCTTGCCCCTCCACCAGCTGTTATTAGGCTCTCCCCTTCCTGTGAAGTTGTTTGTAGATATTTTGCGTTGACTTATGCATATGTTGTTTTTATCAATTGAAGACAAGTTTCAGAAGGCAGAGATTCTCTTGCTCCCTCTCCCTCTCTCTTCCCCTCCCCCTCTCCCATTCCCCTTACCCTCCCTTCCTTTTCTCTCCCCTCCCCCCCATGCTCTCTGTATAAGCCACCCAGAAGGGTTGTTCCCAGCATGCTCTAAGGACTGGGCCCTCACTGACCATTCTTCATATTACATGTGAAGGTCATGGAATATAACTGTGCCCTAGGAAATGACAAATGTGAAAAAATATTAGAAGAAATATGAAGTGACAGTAAATTGGAAAAAGATCAATGGATTTATGGTTAGAGAACATGGGGTCAAAGTCCCACCCCCTCATTTTACAGATGAGGAAACTGAAGCCTAAGTAAGGGAGGTGACTTGACAAGATCACACGGATAGTGAAGTTCAGCTCTGTCTCCTCTATTTAAAGCTGGTATTTTCTGAGCTCTTGCTGAACTTCCCCAGTGGCAGGAGGTGGGGAGGAGAAGGAGCACACAAAGCAGGTGTGACTGTAGTCGACAGAATTGGGACATAGACAGGCAGTCCTTTGAGACTTGTGGTCAACATTAGTTCTTCCTGGCTACAACTCTGCATTACTATGTTCCAGACACCAGTTAAGAGAGCCATTACTGTAATTAGTCAGGTATTAGTGCATGTGGTCAACCTCCTGGCCCTTTCTGCTGGGGGGAGCCAGGTTTGCTAGCTTTGTCACTAAAATATCCACAGAGCAAGAGCACTGGCTGATAGGGAAGCATCCTATGGCTAAAAGGTCCTTTTGCAGATGTTTGAGCCACATTTAAACCCATACTCCAGCATCTTGGTTTCACTCTGAGAGCCTTTGAATCCCCACAGGGGTCAGTATTAGAACTTGACAGGTCTAGGGGAACTACTTCAGTCTGGTTACCAAGGAAGAGGCTGCTTCTTAGTTAGCCCCAGAGGTCTGGAGGGAGCCATGGGTGATAATAATGTCAAGGCTTTTATGTGTACCCTCTTAGGGTCTCCCTTTAGAAAAGTTGAGCTAACATTTGTCATTGTTCAGTCATTTCAGTCATGAGTAACTCTTTGTGACCCCATTGGGGGTTTTCTCGGCAAAGATACTAGAGTGGTTTGTCATCTCCTTCTCCAGCTCATTTTACAGGTAAGGAACTGAGACAAATAGGGCTAAGTGACTTACCCAGGGTTGTTCAGCTACTAAGTGTTTGAGGTCAGATTTGAACTCAGGAAGATGAGTCTTCCTGACTCCAGGCCCAATACTCTATCCACTGTGCCATCTGGCTGTCCTGGGCTTGGGTAGATATGATATAATAAAAACTATAATTAGCATTTATATAAAGCATTAAGGTCTTCAAAGTTCTTTACAAATGTTTTCTCATTTGATCCTCACAAAAACCTTTCTTTCTCCCAAAAGAATCCAAGGCCATCTCCTACATTGTAGAGTATTGCAATGAAGTCACAGATCTCTGAAGTACCAAACAATAACAGCTCCCATTTACGGACTATTTCCTTACAAAGCACTTTCCTCACAAGCCTATGAAGTAGATAGTGAAAGTATTATTATCAAACCTAGTTTGTAGATCATGAAATGATGGTACAGAGGAGTTAAATGAGATTGTTTCTATGACTGTCTCCACTTTACAGATGAGGAAACTGAGGCAGGCAGAGATCAAATTACTTGTCCAGGGTCACACTACTAGAAAATGTCTGAGTCTGGATTTGAACTCAGGTCTTCCAGACTCTAGGCAGTCTCAGATTAATGTTTCTAGCAATCGAATAGGTCTCTGCTCTCCCCATCCCACCTGATCTAAGATTTCCAGAATTATAGTTGCTTCTATAAATTAGCAGGCATGGTAATGGTGGAAAGGTGAAAGACTAAAGAAGCGGTCTACAGAATACTTGTCATAATGCTCATATTACTTTTTGTGTCAGCAAAAAAAATTGGTGTCTATCGATTAGGGGATGGCAGAATAGATCATGATATACAAATACAACGGATAACATTTATGTAGACCTTTAAGGTTTACAAAGCACTTTACATGTAATGTTATTGGATCTTTACAACAAAACCTAACAATGCAAATTGTTGCAAAATACAATGGAATATTGCTACTCCCCAAGAAACAACAAATATGAAGAATTCAGAGAAACTTCAAAGATTTCTATGAACTAAGGCAGAGCAAAGTAAACAATGCCAGGAGAACAATATCTACAATGACTAGAGTGATGTAACTTTAAAAGAAGCCTAAAGAAAGCCAGACGCCGAGTAAGGTATGGTCAGTCTTTGACCCAAAGAAAAGATGAGGAAACACCCCTCAGGCGAGATCAAGACCCCTCTCTTGATTGAGTTGAGATCTTATTTTACTCCCATCTAAAGGGCTCAGTCATTCTTGTAAATTTTCTGCAATGTTCCAATCTGTATAAATTCTCTGATTTCTATTTGCTCTTTACTTAGGTAAAGAGGTTTATCTGATGTTTGCTATTTTTGATAGTCTTCTGCATAACCAGTGTTTGATGGGAAAGAGTTAGGTAGGCCAGCAACTAGGAAAACAGCTCATTTGCCCAGACCAGCAATATTTTAAGCAGGAAGATAGAAATCATTCCAGTCTGATACCTTCTTGGAGACAGGCAAGGAAAGGACCACATTTTTTCTCCTGTTCCCCCAAGTCAAAAATCACAGTCACCTTTGGAGAGAGGTGAGCCAGATTCCACAGCTTTCTATCTATGCTGCCCACAAATTGCATTTAGACAAATCATGTGCCACATCTTATAAGGACATACACACACGTGCACATGCACACACATACACACACACACACACACGCACGCCAAACATCAATGAGTAAATACAAGTCAACTTAAGGAAAGAGAAAGCACTAACAATTAGGAAGACCAGGAAGACCACAGAAAGTATAACCATAGTTCAGCCTTGAAGGAAACTAAATAAAGTAAGAGGTAGAGCTAATCCAGATAGCATACTAAAAAAACAGAGATATCACCTTGTGGACAAAGGTCTGTATAGTCAAAGCTATGATTTTTCCAGTAGTAATGGATAGCTGTGACAGTTGAACTATAAGGAAACTGAGCCACAGAAGTGATGCTTTCAAACTGTGGTGCTAGAGAAGACTTTTAAAAATCCCTTGAATGCAAGGAGATCAAAACAATCAATACCTTAAAAAATTAACCCTGGCTATTTACAGGAAGGGCAAATACTGAAGCTGAAGCTTAAATATTTTGGTCACAAATGAGAAGACAGGACTCCTTGGGAAAGACATTCATGTTGGGAATGATTGAAGGCAAAAGGAGAAGGGGAAGGCAAAGGATGAGATGGACAGAGAATGTCATGGAAGCAATGGACATGAGCTTGGATTCAGCAGATAGTAGAAGGCAGAAAGTTCTGGTGTTTTATGGTCCATGGGGTCACAAAAAGTTGTACACAACTGAACAACAGCAACAACAAGAGGTGAATAAGTTTCACATAAGTTTCACAGTTTCCAGGTGTGGAGGACATGTCACCTGTGCAAAAGAACAGATACAGTAGGAAATAGAATGCCAAGTTCATGGATGGGCAAATTGACCCTTTTAACTGAAATGTAGATTAAATGAAGAGGAGAAATAGCTTGGAAAGGTATTCTGGAGCCAGATTATAAAGAACTTTAAATGCCAACTTCAAGAGCTTGTAATTTATCTTATTCTTGATCAGAGAAGTGACATGATCAGATCCATGCTTCAGGAAAATTATTTTGGCAGCTATGTGGAAGATGAATTGGAAACAGAAGAGACTGGAACTATGGAGAGCAATTGGGAAGTTAATGAAATAAGAATGGCCTGAATTAAGATGGTGATCATGTAGGTAGAGATGGATTGGTGAGACAATGTAGAGATACAATTGACGAGAGTTGGCAACTGATGAAATATGGAATATGAGAAAGTGATTCAATCAACCGGCAAACATGTATTAATCAGCTTGTCTATGTCCTAGGCATTGGAAGAGTAAATGGTCAAAGAAGATTCTAAGGTTGTGAATATGGATATTTGGGTGGGATTAGTGTTGCCTTCATGAGAAGATTGAGGGGTTGGGTTTAGAAGGGAAGATAATGAGTTCTGTTACTTATATTTTGAATTTAGGGCTGCAGCAAAAGATTTATAGCGGGCATCTGGTGAAGTGGGACTGTAGTTCAGGAGAGAGGTTAGGGTTGGATATAGACTTGGGAAACATCTACAGAGAGATGATAATTGAACCCAGTGGAGTTGATGACATCAGCAAAAGTGAATGTAGAGGGAGAGAAGATGTCTTGAGACACCCACAATTAGGGCTAATGAGCCAACAAAGAAGATGGAGGAAAGGACAGGTAAAAAGAAAAGGGGATACAGTAGAGAGAACGCTGGGTCTGGAGATAGGAAGACTCAACCTCCTGAATTCAGATTTGGCCTCAGACACTCCCTGTTAAGTGCTAGTAAGCACCTAATAATGATTTCTTAATTGATAAATCCTATGGTCTTTGGTCAGTCCTCACCATCTTTGATCACTTATAACTTTTGGCCTGGTTGGCCAACTCCTGCTATGAATTATAATCTCCTCTTTGCATTTTCATAGCATCTTAATTATTATTGTTATTCTGTCATTTTTCAGTCATGTCTGACTGTTCTTGACCCCATTTGGGGTTTTTGGTGGAGATACTGGAGTGGCTTGCCATTTCCTTCTCTAACTCATTTTACAGATGAAGAAACTGAGGCAAACAATCAAGTTACTTGCCTAGGGTCACACAGGTAGCAAATGTCTGAGGTCAAATTTGAACTCATCTTCTCAACTCCAGGCTCAGTGCTCTATCAACTTCTAGCTGTCTCGCCTAATTGGGTGTCTGTACTAAGTCTGGTAACAATGTGGGGAATCTGTGGGGGGAGAGGGAGCAGACCAGCAGGCTGCTTAAGGAGGGACAAATTGGCCCAGGTCAGAAATGGAGCAGGTCAAAACTTCCATGTAATCAACAGTGGAACTGGGCCCATGAGTGACCTCTGAACTTCTAACATGGGTAAAGTAGAGAGACTCAGTTTCAAGCGGAAAAAAAGTTTTACTCATCCATGGAAATACAGCTTTAAAGGCTCATCCAGTGAGGTATCTCCCAAATACATTAATATCCTACAAGACTCCCTTCTCTACGCAGCCACAGAAATAATTTTCTTCAATAATATGCTAAGTATCTGCTTCAAGCAAAGCATCCAACAGTGAGACAAGCTCATCAAACGTCTTTATCAGCCTTAGAGAGGAAGTCCTGAATAAAATCCAAATAAAAGGTGAATTCCATATAAATGGAAATGTTATACAGATGTTCCTGTTACACAGATGACATTGTGCTGATCACATTGAGCCTCAAACCATTGTAGGGACTGTTCAATGAAATCTGTGGTCACTGAAAAGAGACTGGTCTAGCCACTCATACTTCAAAAACAAAGCGGATGAGAAATACACATTGATCAGATTATGACATGCAGTTGAAAGGACAACTCATTGAATTAGCTTATCACTATACACACCTTGAACTGATGTTGTAAACTGATAATAATGTGGCTTCAGAATTAATTAGAAAGAAGATATCGGTCTGAATCACATCTGAGAAACTGTGCTTTAACTCCAATAATCAGAAGGAGGTTGCTGCTCCTAAACTCAATTTTTATCACCAATCTTGTCCGAGTGATGCCAAATAGTGGTGAATCAGGGAACATCACAACCTCAGGAGAAGCGAAACTGCAGGTGATTTTTAAAGGGTAATGAAAAGACTAATGGCAAATATAAACAGGCTACCACAAATTACCTTCAACAATTGCATGTGAGGAGCAGCATCAAAGATTTAATCAAGGACATGTACAAGAAGGGTAGTTAGTTATGTAATAAGAAACAAAGGAAGGAAAGATGAATTTATCAAGTGCCTTCTGTGTGTCAGACACCACGCTAAATACTTTACAAATATTATTTCGTTTCATCTTCACAATAAACTTGGAAGTTAGATGCTATTATTATCCCCATTTTACAGTTGGGGGAAACTGAGGTAGGCAGAATAAGTGACTTGTTCCAAGTCACCCAGTTGGTAAGTGCCTGAGGACAGATGACCTCGGATATTCCTGAATCTAGGTCCGATGCTCTATGCACTGCATTTTCTACCTTGCCTCTGTAAGTAAGAATAGGAAGTAATAGATGAATTGGCTGAGTCCTGCAGTGATATGCACAAAATATTAAAGGAACCAGAGAGAAGTCTCCAGCATATCAGGTAGGTTGCTTATGGATGATAAATGGAAAGACATGGTTTCCTAGGAGCCCAACAATCTACACCATCATTTACGAACACTAAAGCTAAGCTTACCACTCCCCCAGTTACACATGGGACAGAAGAATCAGATAAGAGTACCCTTCCTCAGGAAACAGAAAAGATCTTCCTTTAGTCCCCACCCACCCCATCTAGGCCACCATCTTCTGGGGATTTATTTTCCTATGTAGTTAGAGGTTTCGTTGTTATTTCAAAAAACATTTATGAGAACATACAATTGTGAGTTCCGCCTAACCACTGGTTTGTTTGTTTTTTAAGAAAGATCTTTGGTTTTTTTTTTTCCTTTGAACAGATGTAATTTGCTCTTTCTAAGCAGAGAACATACTGTCTTCATTTGAAATGTGCAAAAATGGTGTTAGAAGTGGTTTGGAAGCCTTGCTGCATCAAGCACTCTGAACCACCACCCCAAATCCTCCAGACAGCTTGCCAGGCTAAGATCTGGCACCTAAGATTCCCCAGGGAGAACTTGGCCATCATATGCCTCTCACATTCTGTCCTCCTGCTCAGATACTGAACTGTGGCTTCTGAGCAAAAGGGGATTTCAAGAGAGGAGCCAAGCAGGTTGAGAAAGGACACAGGTTCCCTTCCCCCATCATTATATGCTTTACAAAGATGGGACCCATCCCTCAGTGTGGGTATAGACATGTTTTTCTCCTTATTCTAAAAGTACCAGAAGCAACATCCTATAGTAGACAAATCATGAAGTCCTGGGATTTGGAGCTCATAGGAAACTTAGAGAGAACATTGGATCCGACTTCCTCGTTTTAGAGATGAAGAAATAGGCCCATCCAGGGAGTAATTCAAAGAGCAGAGATTCCAGACCAGTCTTCTAAGCCTAATCTAGTACTGTTTCCATGGCATGAGTCAGGAGAAGAGAGCCTAGGTTCTATGACCAAGAGTAATTCCATCCCATTCTCTGGACCGACCTCATTTTCCTTCTCTGAACAAAGAACAGAACTAGATGGCCTTGCTAAGTTGCCATCAGCTCTAACACTTCTGTGATTCTAATACCGTCTGAATCCATTTTTCCAGGAACAGCAATGTCGTTCTAAGACACAGATCAGACATAGTACATGATGTAATTCCCTGATGTACACATTACCTTCCAAAGGCAGAAACCTCTGGGATAGATCTCTGCGTGGCAGCAGACTTCATACAACTGAACCAAACAATCTAGGGCTCAGTTGCAGATCTCCTGTGGCTGTTCAGAGGCTTATGCAACTTCTAGATCAATTTAAGTTCCCACTTTGAATTCTCCCTGAGGTTTGGGTGAATTCAGAGCTCTAGAGGGGTGACTAATGACAGAGGCCCCTACAGCAAATCCTTCTGTCCCCCCCAAACAGGCACTCAGGGGCAGGCAGACCACAGACCTCTATCCTGTGGCTTAGCAGGAACTCATCCAAGGCAAAAGCACTGTGGAGTTTCTTTTCCAAGAGACCTTAGCCCTCTGGATTCCACAACTCCAGAATATTTGAGAGATGTGGTCTGCAACTATCTGATCCTGGGGGATTTGAAAATAACTATTTAGGTAAAAATGGTTTGAGGACAACCCATCTCAACGACTTGTCTTGATGTCCTTGTGACCCCATATACTGGAGAACTCAAAGAATGGAAGAGACGACTCTAATTCTTTCAGTAACAGAGTGGAAACTCTCTTTGTTTCAATCAACAAACATTTCACTTCAGTGAAACTCATTTCATTTCAGTTCAACAAACATGTATTAAGTGCTGGCATTAGAACTCCACAAGGCTCAGTCCTACCACAATAAGATCTTGATAAAGTGATTATTTTACCCTTTCCCCAATAAGATCCTATGGCCAAGGAAACTTATATTCACCATATAGGATTTGCACATGCACTTCCACTGTTCCCAGAGGAACACATGGGAAATTAGGAAGCCCAGACCCAGTAAGGCTGGATTGCTGCTCCAACTACAACCTCTCTCCCCTTTATTTTTTGGATCTAAATTGATTCGTTTTTCAGGCTCTGACTCATAGTTTTTACCCCAAAACATTTCTCACATTTAACAGCTGCATTTTCAAAGTATGAGCTAAGAAGTTATGAATGTTCATTAAATTAGTTTCTATTGACATGAAATACATCTGAAAACTTCATCGTGCTAACAACTAAGATATACATTGTGGCAGAGTCCCTCGTATCTGTTTAAAAATCCTATTGGACTTTCAGTCTAAATATTCTCTTTGCCTATGTATATTTATTTAATTTTTGTCAAGAGAATTTCTTTTTTTTAATGCTCTTTTTAAAAATTCAGAATTTAACAAACCCCAAATAAAATGAACATTTCCATATATGTAACAGGAGAGAGTTAAATGGGAAATTGCAAATCTATATTATATAGGACTTGATTTGTTTTGAAGTATATGATAGCTGGGTGTGGTGGACATGCCTGTAATCCTTGAGACTGGAAAGGCTGAGCCCTGTAGTTCTGAACTCCAGTGTGCTAAGCAGATGCGGTGTTCAAACTAAGTCTGGCACCAATATAGTGAGTCCCTCAGAGTAGAGACCACCAGGTCGCCAAAAGTGGGGCAAAATGGCCCCAGAGACAAATGGCAGTGGTCAAGGCTCCTGTGCCAGTGACCAGGGGGATTGGTCTGTGAGTTTTCCCTATGCTTTTACCTTTCATTTCTTTCTCTTGCCTTATTGTTATCCCCAGATTTGTTCTGGATGAGATATCACTACATAATTGCAAGTTTTTAGTTATTCCAAGTTCCATAACAGACATCAAGTTACTGGGTGCTAAAGGGGTCATTTGTTTAGTCAATAAACATTTATTGAGCACCTCCTATGAGCAAGACACCATGGCAGATGCAAAGATCCAGCAGTTAATACAATGCCTGGCACATAGTAGGAGCTTAGCAAATATTGATTGACTGATTAATTATTGAATGAAAATGAAACATGGTCTGGGTCTATAAGATGATTACAAATTGTTCATATTGTAAGTAGCTGTTTATATTTCAAACTCTACTTTTATGAGTAGAAGTTAGGTGTCCTTGGGAAAGGAGGAGACAACATGTACATACAAGATAGATGCAGAATAGATGAAAGGTAACCCTACAAAGGAAAGCTGTAGAAGGGGAGGAGGGGAAGGGAGAGACCAGTCTCTTGCAGAAGGTGTCATTTGAGCTGGGTCTTGGAGAAAGCCAGAAATTCCAAGAAAAACAAATCTAATCCCTCTACCACTTCAAAGATCTTGAAATACTGGAAGACAGTTATCCCATCTCCATCCCTTTTTTTCCTCCAGGTTTCAGTTCTTTCAACTGCTCCTCACATGGCATAATTCTATGACTCCAAATCTAATTCTCTTTCCACTAGACTCCTGAGGTTCAGACTGCTGACATGGAGATGTACTGATGTGATTGAAAATTCTTTCTGTGCCTACCTGAAGATGGAGAGAAAGGAAGTCTAGGATCAGAAAGAACAGGAATTAGAAGGGCTGTCCTTTTCATTAGTCCCAAAAGCCAAGCAAAGTTTGCACCCTGTTTAGGATGGTGATGAAGTACATTTATGAGAGCCCAAGGTGTGGGGAAGGAGGTTAGTTGTGTCTAATAGTTAACAGTTTTTAGATCCCACAAGGTTCTGGTCATAAAAGGTCCTTTAAATTCTGACTAAACATAGCCAACAGTGGCCTACAGAGAGAGATTATGCCAGGGCACACATTACCAAAACAATTTGCCAAAACAGTTCTGAGCCAAGCCCTTAGATTTGATAGATTGTTTAACCTCAGCCCTCAGACTTTGACCAAAACGTTCGCTCCCTCACTCTTGCTTTGACATTTCTGGTAATGTGATTTGTCTTGGTTTAATTAGGGGCAATCAAACAACTCAATTTGGACTGAGAGGACCCATGATTGAATTCTAGCTACTCCTTTTACTACCTGTATGACCTTGGGCCAATGACTCAATACTTCCCCATCATAAATATTTCTTGAATTAAATCTGTAAAATAAGAAATTTGGACTAGATAACCTCTGAAATCCCTTCTGGCTCTAGACCTATGTCCCTGTGATCTTATGTTATTGGTATTTCCCAACTAACCTATGTAATATGCTTTCCCCTTGCCTTGATTACAAGTCATCTTCGGATATTGAGACATGAAGGTTTGTCCATTCTGGTTGATTATTTGTGGTTGTATATAGTGGAAAGAGAATAGTATTTAACATAAACCCCGAGGCCCTGGGTTTGAAGTCTAGCTCTTTCACTTACTATCTATGAACCTAAAACAAGCCATTGTTTGGCCTCAGTTTCCTCAATTGTACGATGAGAAGGTTGGACTAGTATCATAGATTTAGAGCTGGAAGGGAGCTCAGAGGTTACCTAGTTCCACCCTCTCATTTAACAAAAAAATTCCCCTTATTTTTTAAACGAACTCACCATACATTGTAGAAACCATATTTACTAATGGAATAAATAAGTGGAGAGTAAAATCATACCTCTATACAGACACACCAAAAAAAAAAATCACAAAAAGAAAAAGATTGACTCAAATCAATTAGATACTGAAAATAATTATTTACACCTTCTAAGTCGTTAGAAGTAATAAGCATCCTAAATCATTGCACTGTTTTATGAAAGGAGGTCACTACTACACAGGCACTGTGGTTGGGAGATCCATCCTGCCCTACCGAGAAGTGACATAGGAGAGAATAGACTGGGGGAGGGGGGACACACTGGGATGGCTGTTTTGGGGCGGTGGGTGGGGGAAAGAGGGGGAGAAAATATGTAACTCAAAATCTTGTGGAAATGAATGATGCAAACTATAATAAAATAAAATAAAATAAAATAAAAAAAAAGAAAGGAGGTCACTACGCGGAAAAGACAGTCCTCTCTGCCTTGTAAGCAGGTCCCTAGAGTTTGGTTTCATGAAGTGCCTGCACTGTTTGGAATGTGTCTCTGTGGTGACCCTAGCATACACACACACACACACACACACACACACACACACACACACACACACACACACACACACACACACACACACACAGAATAATTCCAAGCTGGGGGAGAGAGAACTGTCTGGCCAAGAGTTTTGTCTTTATGGAAGACCTTTGGGTCTGCTCTCCAGCAGTAATCAATCACAGGTTCCTTTCTCCTTGGTGCCAGTTAAAGACTCTCATTTTACTGATGAGGAAACTGAGGCTCCATGTCCTACAGCAAATAAACACCTACTTGGGATCTGAAACTCCATCCTTTGGCTCTAAATCCATTGTGGTTTGTTTTTCCCCCCTACTATACTACACTCCAGCTAGGTAATGAGGTTCCTCCCCATTCTAACCTTCTTTGATGCTACCCTAGCTGAGAACTTGAGACCACAAATACCTTCTTCATGGTTTTCTTCATAAGTGCTTTCACATCCCAAGTCCAGTCCAGCCCCTTTTTTTAGGAAGAGAGTGGGAAAGGGAAGAATTGAGCTCTATGAGGCTTTGCTGGATCTTCCTGTTGGTGCTGAGGCTATAGATAGTAAAGGGTCATAGATTTTAAGGAAAGGTGCCCAGACCAGGACAGAGGATACATACCCCAGTGACCTGAACCAGCAGCAAGACCCAGAAGCCGGAAGTCATTTCAGAGTCCAAAGGCCTGGAATCAAATGAGCAATGTGAAGTCAGGGTACATTCAGGTGCTGTCAGAAACAGCAAGACCCAAGATCACAAGACAGGGGTCTAGCCAAGGTCAGGGCATATTCAGATGGTGAGCATCAAGGTCAGAGTCTAGGCTTAAAGACAAGAATTAAGGGATCATGAAACCTGGAAGTAAGAACATAATAAGTCATCAGAAATGCTAGGTATGTCTAAGGGGTAAAGTAAACCTGACCAAGCAACAGTTAGGAAAAGCAAGGACCACCGAAGACCCAGAATTCTCATATGCTTCCAGCTGCCCTAGAAGATCATCTTCACACAGGGAGCCTGAGCCCTGGTGCATGTGTCTATAAGCTTAAGTTGTCCCAACTAGTCAGAAGCAAAAGCACTGAGTCAGATTCTGGTATTTTCTTCCTTCCTCTCTCTCCATTTCCCATTGTTAAAGGTAATTTGCAGTGAAAGGAACAGTAAATAGAATGGGAAGACCCGATTTCAAATGTAGCCTTAGAAATGTCTGTGTTATCCTGGGCAAGTCACTTAATCTCTATTTGCCTCAATTTCCTCATCTGGAAAATGGAGGTAGTAATACCACCAACTTCATAATGAGACAAGTGTAAAGCACTTAGCGCAGTGTCTGGTACATGTGAGGTGCTATATAAATGTTAACTATTATTAATATTATTTCCCTACTGAATCATTCCAGTGCCGTTATACAAATTTAGGCCCATGCCTCAGGGCAATGACTCATTTTTTTTAAATTACAGATTTAACAATGATCAATATAAACATTTCATTATGCAAAAAAGAACAAGAAAGGGGATTCTATATGAAACTGAAAACTCCTTTTACTTAAGTTAGTTCTTCAAGAACTGTATGTAGACAATTTCATTGGTGTAGAGAACTTCCAGGGAGGAAACTCCCTTTATCAAATGCAAATTGGTGATTACCCTGAATTTCTAACCCTTTAGAGTTGTTTGGGACACTGAGATGTTTGGGACACTGCGATGTCCTGGCTAGGATCCTACAGCCAGGATGTGTCCACATCCAAGACAGGATTTAAACCCAGTCTTCTCTAAGACTATAAATAGCAGAGAAAGTGTTGACCTACTTGGGAAAGATAATTTCTTCTTCAATGAGTCCCTGGTAGCAATGAAATCAAAGCTCTAGTCCCCATAAGGTCTAGTTTGCATAAAAATTACACTAAGACTTTTGGAATACCCTGCATGTATATGTACACAAGTATGTGTGTGTGTATGTACATAAGTATTTATATACGTATGTATGTATGTATATATATTAAATTTAACAAGATTATAATAAAACTGTTCTATTTGTGTCACTTTCCATACTTTTAATTATTCATAAACATTTAAAACTATTTGAACAAAACTGTTTTTAAACAGCAGTTTCCTCATCACATCTTTTCCAGTGTTACATTTTATGCCACGATGACATGCTTCCTGAAGGGTTTGGGGGTTTTTTGAGGCAATTGGGGTTAAGTGACTTGCCCAGGGTCACATAGCTTATTAAGTGTCTTAGGTCAAATTTGAACTCAAATCCCCTGACTGCAGAGCTGGTATTCTATCCATTGTGCCACATAGCTGCCCTACTTGTTGAAGTTTTTACAAAGTTCAGTTCTTCTAAGTCAGTTACAACTTCCAATGCCTGTCATCTTCTCAAACACAGTGAACTCTAAATCAAAGGAACAGAGATGATGATGCTTTGTGAAAAATCTGAATTTTATAATGCTTTTGTGGGGCAGCTAGATGACATAGTGGATAGAGTGCCAGACCTACAGTCAGGAAGCCTTATCTTCCTGAGTTCAAATCCAACCTCAGATACTTACTGGCTTTGTGACCTGGCCAATTCATTTAACCCTGTTTGCCTGAGTGCCCTCATCTGGAAAATGAGCTGGAGAAGGAAGTAGCAAACCACTCCAATATCTTTGCTAAAAATATCCCCAAAGGGGGTCACAGAGAGTTGGACGCGACTGAAAATGACTGAAAAACAAATAACGCCTTTGAAGAAATTATGTTTAAGGAAGTTCTTAAAATTTACAATAACTAGGAGCTTACAAAGTGCTATGGGGGGGAAATCTGAATATTTAAGAATCGTTTTGTTATTAGCATATTTACTACAATTAGCATATTAGTTGCAAACAACTGCCACTACCTCTGGAAAGTATTTTCTTTAAGCTTCCTCTCATCTCATTGACTGTTAATTTCTTAGGCTACTCTCTTTTGGATACCCAGGCATCCCTCAGAGATAGTGAGGGTTTGGTTCCAGACCAATACAATAAAGTGAGTATCACAGTAAAGAGTCACACAAATTTTTTGGTGGCACATATAAAAGTTATGCTTATACTATACTGTGGTCTATTAAGTGTGCAATAATATTACATCTAAAAAATGTACATACCTTAATTAAATAATACTTTATTGCTAAAAAAAAAAAGAATGCTTACCATCATCCGAGCCTTCAGTAAGTTGTAATCTTTTTGCTGGTGGAAGGTCTTGCCTCAATGTTGATGGTTGCTGATTGATCAGGGTGGTAGTTGCTGAAGATTGGGGTGACTGTGGCAATTCCTTAAAATAAGACAACAATGGAGTTTGCCACATGGACTTGAACACTTTCACTTGAACTCTTAAGAGGTTATTCTAGGGCTATTAATTGGCCTAATTTCAATATTGCTGTGTCTCAGGAAACAGGGAGGCTGGCGGAGAATAGCCAGTTGGTAGAGCAGTCAGAACACACGTGATTAGGATCTATTAGGTTCACTGTCTTATATGGGTATGGTTTGTGAAGCCCCACAACAACTACAATTATTAACATCAAAGATTGCTGATCACAGGGGTCACCATAAAAGATATAATAATAATGCAAATTGGAAATATTGCTAGAATGACAGAGAAAGTGGCACAGAGACATGATGTGAGTACGTGCTATTGGGAAAATGGCACCAACAGATTTCCTCAGGGCTGGGTTGCCACAAACCTTCAATGTGTAAAGGAACAAAATATCCAGGAAGTGCAATAAAGCAAGGTATGCCTGTAGTGCAAAAGTCATCCTTATAGGCCAGAAATCTGCTTGCTAATCAAGAATTCCAAACAGATGGATTCCAAATTAAGGAGGTAGATACCTGTCCAGAAATCTTGGCTTAGGCTTCTAGCGGACCACATCTTTGGAGGCACTGGATAAAATGAACCACAGCAGATGAACCAACAAGTCATAGAATCTTAGACCCTTAAAAGAGTTGGAGGTCATCAAGTTAGCTGGTCCTGTACCCATCACTGAAGACTCAGGGAATTTGGGGTTTTTTTGTTCTTTTTTTTTTTTTTTTACTTCTTTGGGATCTCCCAGCTGACATTTGTTTCCACTGCAGTAGTATGAAGGTCCCTCCTAAGGATTACAGTTGAATAGGAAGGAAGGAAGGAAGGAAGGAAGGAAGGAAGGAAGGAAAGAAGGAAGGAAGGAAGGAAGGAAGGAAGGAAGGAAGGAAGGAAGGAAGGAAGGAAGGGAGGACAGAGGGAAGGAGAGAAGGAAAGACCAAAAGAAAATTCTGTTTGCTGGAATTGAGTCTCTGGCCTTCTAAGTTAAAATTGCTCTGTCTCCTTACACTCATTCTGACTACTTTTATATAAGGAAGAAGAGTGACTAAAGTTGATTAAAACTTTTGTATTTTAAGTCTATGCAAGTTTTTAAGTCTATGCAAGTCTTGTTCTTTGAAAGAGGAGGAGAAGGAACAAGGGAAGGAGAAGGAGGAAAACGAGAAGAAGAAGGAGGAGGAGAAGAAATTCCACTCATTTCTTTTACTCAAAGAATAATTTTCCTTTTCTTCTTCCTTGTGTGTGAGTGTATGTGTGTGTGTGTGTGTGTGTGTGTGTGTGTGTGTGTGTGAGAGAGAGAGAGAGAGAGAGAGAGAGAGAGAGAGAGAGAGAAACAGAGACAGAGACAGAGAGACAGAGACAGAGAGAAATAGAGAGAGCGATAGACAGAGAGACAGAGAGACAGACAGAGACAGACAGACAGACAGAGACAGAGAGACAGAGACAGAGAGAGAGACAGAGACAGAGAGAGAGAAATAGATAGAGACAGAGAGCGACTTAAATAACTAAGCAAAGGATTAGTGCCAACAACCCCCACTCTGTTGTACTTTGAGGTTTGCCCTGGAGAGGTGGGACCTACAAGCATCATTGGCCCCATTTTACTGGTGAGGCAAGGAAGGCTCAGAGAGGTCAGGCATGGTCAGAGCGCTGGGGCCAGGATTCAACCCTAGGGCTGTTGGCGTGGGTCTTGCTCTTGTTCTGATGAGTACAAGGCTGGCCTGGGCCCTTCGGCGTGTGGACACTAAACCATTCTGCTGTTAGTGTAACCCGGCCGTTGACTGTTGCTGGGGTTCCTGCTTTTCCCTGAAGCCTTCAGTAAGAGAGGCTTTGCCTAGATTTTAAAATCAAGTTACATTCAAGTTGTTTCCTTGTTGTTGCTTTCCAGCTTTCACTCGAGCACCTCTAATTAAGAGCAGATGGAGACAATAGTCCTTTTGACTAAAGGAAAATCTAATGCTTTGCCTTTGAAAGCTTCCCCGCTGTGAGAAGCCTAGTGGTGTGAGGAATGGTGAGAGTGTTAGAAGTTACTGGAAATCCAGGCCCGTCCTCCTCCTGACTCTGCTGCTGCCTCACCAGTCTGATTAATTTTTCTATGCCTCAGTTTCCTCATCTGTAAAATAAAGACCCTACCGGCTCTAAAATTCTAATAGAGTAACCAGGCATGATTTTCCTGAGAGAAAAGATGTCTCTCCTCAATAGTTTCCACTTGAAGATAAATTCAATTATATCTTCTTTTGTTATAGTTTTTGTTGTTGTTCAGTGGCGTCTGACTTCCTGATCCCATTTGGGGTTTTCTTGACAAAGATACTGGAGAGGTTTGTCACTTCCTTCTCCAGCTCGTTTTACAGGTGAGGAAATGGAGGCACTCTATCCACTGTGCGGTCCATCTGTCCCCTCTTATTGCAGATTTCACCCAAACTCCTGCCAACTCATCAGTATCTCTTTATCAAGCATATATATATATATATATATATATATATATATATACAATATATATATATACATATAGTATATATGTGTACTATATGTGTATATATATATATATATTTATATACAACCCCCATGTAGGATAGCAGTCCGGATTTTACAGATGAAGTTAGAGTACAGGCCTTTTCCCACTACTCTGAACCATGACTCAGGATCAAGAACAGCAGAACAAAAACAAATAAGGAAACCTGGCTCAATTTACAAGACTGGGGCTCGAAAAAGAGGATCTGGAAGCATAATTGGAAGGCACCTTCAAGGACCACCCCGCCAATTCTACTGATGAGAAAACTGAGTCACAGAGAGGTTTAAGTGACTTGCCTAAAGGCACATGGCTCATAAGTATCTAAGGCAGAATTAGAACCCAGGTCTTCATTCTAAATCCAGTGCCCCATCCGATGTGCCCTAGTGATTCTCAAGATGAGACAAACAAAGAGATTGGGTGGGCAAAAGGTCAGGAATATAGATCAGCAACAGGAGTGGTTGGCAGAATCGGGCTCACAGACTAGAGCAGGGTCAGGCCAGAGAGGAAGATTCTCGATTGGAAGGGTGTCCCCATAAGCCTTTGATCCTTAAAACACCTTAAGGCACACCCCTTCTGTTGACCAAGGGCTTAACGGACACTTGTGTCAGAGCTGTAATCGGTTGATCTACAGCCAGCAGCATGAACCAAGCCCTGAAATCGACTTTGAAGTCATGATGTGAAAAATTATATAAAAAGTAATTAAGATAAACTGAATTGCATAGGAAGGAGAATTTTTTACTAGATGATTTAGGAGATAGCATCTCAAAGCTAGCAGAAACAGCTAGGTTGCTCAGTGATTAGAGTACTGGGCCTAGAATTAGGAAGACCTGAATTCAAATCCTGCCTCATATAACTACTGGCTTGTGACTCTGGGCAAGTCATTTAACGCCTCTTCTCTTTCATATACTCCTTTTATAGGCAGCCATATTTCCCCAACCCTCCACGTGTCCTCCTCCATCACCTGAAAAGTCCCTTCCAGCTCTAATTCTATATGAGATTATGCTTCCAATTAACAGGTAAATTGTGTATAAGGAATAAAGTAAATAGCATTTGACCTGCATTGTAGGCAGAGGAAATGAACATTGAAGGTGAGATGGGGAGAGCTATTAAGAAGGAAACACTGATAGAACTTATGACTATATGTAAGGAAATTGGGAGAGGAAAAAAATCAAAGATGATTCAGAGATTTTTAAGCTTAGATGAGAAAAGAATAGTAACATCGTGGACAGAAATGGGGAATTCAGGTCAAAGAGAGTGGTTAGGGGAAATATGATAGATTTGGCTTTGGACATACTGAGTTAGACAGTGGGACAGTAAAATAGAAATGTCCAAGAGGTGATTGGAAACAATCAATCCGCCAATCAATAAAAATTTACTAAACACCTACTATGTGCCAGGCATTGTGCCGAGTGCTATACTATAGAATTCATATCAAAGAGAGAGGTCAGGGCTGGAGATACAGATTTGAGAGTCATCAGCATGATCACCAAAATCACGTGAAATCATCAAATCGTTGAAATTGATCATTGAAATCATACAACTTTTAGAAGTAGAAAATAGAGAGAGAAGAGAAGGTTAAGGATGCAGAAGGATATTTATGAGACAGGAAGATTTTTGCAGATATGTAAAAGGAAGAAGTAGAAAGAACCCCCCTCTCCTTAGTCCCCTATATCTAATCAAGCAAAAAGTTATTTTGATTCTTTATAATGTCTCAGCCCCATGGCGCAGTGAATAGAGTACTGGGCCTAGAGCCAGGAAGAGTCATCTTCCTGAGTTCAAAACTGGCCTCAGACACTTACTGTGTGACCCTGGGAAAGTCACTTAACGCTGCCTCTGCTTCCTCATCTATAAAATGAGCTGGAGAAGAAGTCTTTGCCAAGAAAATCCCAGTGGGGTCACTAAGAGTCAGGCACAACTGAAACAACTAAACATCAATTTCTCTCATAACTTTCCTTTTCCTTCTGTTTAACTTCCATCAAGCTACATGGAACCTATAGGGAAGTAGGTTAAGTAGGACATGGGGGAAAAGGGCTGTAACTAGAATGGGGCAACTAGATTTTTGCCCCAAATTACTGGGGCAAATTTAGAGGGTAAAAAATGTTAACACATTCAGTCCTATAGCAGAGTAGAAGAGCATGAAGGGACTGAAAATAAAGTGAGGGCAGGCTGATGAGGATTTTTCTCCTTTTAGGAACCCTCAGGTTTCTTTAAATTCTGGCAGAAGAGTAGAGAGCAAGGAAGATTGGTTTACTAATGGTTATGGGGGAAATGGACTTTGTCTTACTTCCTCCCTACTTTTTTCTCTCTAATCTGTGAAGAAATCCTCACCCCCACCTTTTCCATTCCCAAGCAGTCCAGACTTTCTGTTACCCTCCTTCTATAGGCAGTAATATTTCCCCAGCCCTCCACCCCTAGCCTCCCCTCCCACCTCATTGCAGCCGCTTCAATGGAATAGAAAAAGCAAGGTAGATCAAATCCCATGGGTAGGATCAGATACCCTCTGTGGTAAGGGAATCATAGATTTAGAACATTTGACTTGCCATCAAGTCAAATTCTCTCCATTTCACAGAAGAGAAAACTTAGACTTAGAGGAGTTAGGCAACTTGCCTAGAGTTATACTGGTACAGCTTAAATGGCAGCACAGACTGGATTTAAACCCACTGACTGAGCATCCATTCTTCTTTCTACTGTATCATCATATATCACTATGTATGTATCACTGTGTCATAGGTATTTTAAGGGTATTATATCACTGCTTCAAAGTGAATATTGAAAGGCATTTCATCATAGAACAACCAGCAATCCCTGATTGCAGAAATTCCATCAGCAGAAGATATTGAGAGTGCCTATAGAGGAATCAAGCAGCAGAGGGTATTGGTGATGATAGATAGACAGACAAAGATAGATAGATAGATAGATAGATAGATAGATAGATAGATAGATAGATAGATAGATATAGACATAATCCTATGGCTAGTCTGTCATTCTGCTGCAACAGAGTACAGATGCAAACTAAGAGAGATAAAGAGCTCCCTCACGATGTTCAGAAGGGACCATGATGTCTTGGTAAATCTGGATTTCCCCTGCCCTGATCTGTTTTCTTTGTAGCCCTAAGGAGATGAAGTCAGCTCCATCAGACATGGTGAAAGAGGCATTGAGGTTGTCTCTGCCCATGTTCCCCGCTGAGAAGAGAGTCAGTTGGGAATTGCCACTGATCTTCACTCTTCCCAGTGGTAGGAGGCCTAGGGTACCAGCATCCCCAACAAGGGAATAGATTTGTTTCTGTGACCAGCAGAATATTGAGCTGATTTTCGTTTTCAGTAATTGGATTATTCCATCATTCAAACAGCAGGATAGATTGGATGGGAGTTCTGGTGGGGTTAGGCAGGAGGGGCATAGCAGAGATGACATAAGGCTGCTTTTACTGAGGTATCAATTATGGCCTATTTTTAAAGGTGTTTTGGTTTTTTTTTTTGGTAAAATAAGTTGCAGGCTTGTCCCCCTGCCTCTGTCCTCTCCTCTTTCTAACCTATTCTCAACACCACCATAAGAACAATCTTCCTGCAACATAATTTTCATCATGTTCAGATACTTTCCTGCCTCCTCATTATCTTTAATAGAAAGCCTATAATTTTAGCCTTGCAAGCAAGGCCCTCCATAATTTGCCTTTTCTCCTACTATTCCTCCATGTGAACCCTCCACCACAATCTAAATGCCTGGCATTTTCCTACCTGTGTACTTTTTTTCATACCATTTTCACCTACTTGAAATACAAGAAGATGAACAGCTGGGTAGCACAGTGAATAGAGCACCGGCCCTGGAATCAGGAGAACCTGAGTTCAAATCCAGCCTCAGACACTTAACATTTACCAGCTGTGTGACCTTGGGCAAGTCACTTAACCCCAATTGCCCTGCCTTCCCCCCTCCAAAAAAGAGGGAGAAAATACAAGAAGAAGAAATGAATCATGAATATATCATGGGCAGTAGAACCTGTGAACCAGCTGTGGGCTTACATGCATATTCAATCTTGAAAGTCTCTCAAACGAATATATTTTTTTAACTCATGCACTCTCCCAGAATTTCCCCTGGGAATAGCCAAAGTTTTTTGGTTCCTGTCTAGGTCTCTACAACAAGGGGGAAGGCACTCAGACTAACAATGTATAAAATATTGGGTACCCATTAACCCATTTTTAAAAACTGCAAAGGACTTACACCCAAGGCCATAAATGGTCATGACATCTTTATTTCCCTCTCTGGTGAGATCCATCTCCCCAGATAATATAGATTACTCTAGATTTATGGTACTACCCTGGATGCCCTTATACCTACTTCATAAACTTGGAGCAAATTGCATGACTTTTTAACAACCCCAAGATCTTTCTTCTTCTTTTTTTTTTTGAATTAAAACTTTTGTTTATTTTAGTTTACATCATTCATTTCCACAAAATTTTGAGTTACAAATTTTCTCCCCATCTTTCCCTTACCCACCACCCCAAAACAGCCATCCCATTGTATAACCCTTCCCCCAATCTATTCTCTCCTATGTCCTCCCTCCTCACCCCTCTGACTTTCCGGTAGGGCAGGATGGATCTCCCTACCACAGTGCCTGTGTATCTCAAGTTCCAGTTGGATGTAGTTAATAATATTAATAATAATAATTATATATATACATTATATTTTTAACATTTGATTATAGAACTTTAAATTCTAGATTCTTTCTCTTCCTCCCTCATCACCCATCCCCACTGGAAGGACAAGCAATCTTGTCCTTCAATTGTCCAACAATCAATGCTGAACATGTGTAATTACGCAGAACCTCTCCACAGTGAGCATATTGTGAGAGTCTGATTACATGTCTCTTCTTCCTATCCCTCCCCCCCATCCACTCTCTACCCTGTCCCTGTCCCTCTACAGAAGTGTGCACTTCCATCAACCCTCCTCCCCACCCTGCTCTCCCCTCCATCATCCCACCTCTCATCCCCCTTCCCCCTACTCTTCTATGTGGCAAGATGCCCAGTTTAGAATTTATGCAAGATCTTTCTTCTTTTGGGAAATCCTGCCCAGGGTAGTTGGAGAACGGTATAGATTGCTTTCAGTCAACTTCTACATACCTACTACAACAAAATCCTGAAGTTCACACCGGACTGAATAATGATCAATAAGTCCAGTGAGTAACTACATTGACTTCCTCTACCCTAGAACTGCACAAAAGGTCCACCAGAAGCCCAAGGGCAATAGAAAGGGAACACCAGCACAGAGTAGCTTCCCAGAGAAGGTAGAGACCAGCCAGAGATATGTGTAGATTGAAAAGCTCTGTGTCCCAAAGCAGTAACAGTAGAAGATTCTCTTTAAGAAAGTCCTGTGGTGGTCAAAAGGCCCCTAGTGTGGGGACCTCAGAAGCCCCAGGGAGCAGCAGCACAGTATGCAGCTACCAGAGCATTGCGGCTGTGCTCAGGTCAGAACAGTACAGGCCCAGGGGATCTAAAGTCCCTAATGCTCTGTTCTGAGATACCAAAGAAGGCCTTGGGGATCCAGCACTCTGAACCTCAAAGATCTAGAAAGGCCTAACCTCAGGAGGTGGAAGTCAACAAAGAAACTAGGGTTGACTCAGAGTGAGACTAAGCAGGCTTGATCACGTCACCCAAAAGTACAGCAGGAAGTAGAGCCTGGACCAGTCACAATGTCCCAATTCAGGAACTAAAGCTGAGAGAAATGAATAAATGAAAGAAAAGACCAATATAAAAATTTATTATACATCTAGAGATGCCAAAAAAGAAGAGAATTTGTAAATGCAAGAATGAGCTCAAAAGAAAAAATGGATTTTTCCATAAGCACTACATGAATATATAAAAGGAATGATATAAGAGATTAAAAATGAAATAAAAACTCTGGAGGGAAGAATTGAAAAGACAATAGATAGTTTAGAAGTTAAAGTGATAAACCTCACCCAAGTAACAAATTCCCTGAAAACTAGAATAGATCAAACAGAAATCACTGATGCCATAGGACAGCAAGAAATAGTAGAACAAAGTCAAAAGATTGAATAAATAGAAGAACATGTAAATTGTCTGACATAAAAAATAACTGACCTGAAAAACAGATCAAGCAGAGATAATTTAAGAATCACTAGACTACCTGAAAACCATGATGTTTAAAAATCCTGGACACTATATTGCAAGAAATCGTAAATGAAAACTGCCTAGATCTATTAGAACCAGAGAGTAAAGTGTATTGAAAGAACACACTGATCACCTCTTGAAAGAAGTTCCTAAGGGAAGAGTCCTAAAAATGTCATAGTCAAAAGTTAGGGTTCCCATGTAAAAAAAAAAATACAAGCATGAAAAAAGAAATAGTTCAAGTACTAAAGAAGCGTAGTCAGAATCTAATGAAATCTAACTATTTCTATTACAAATGAGAGATCTTGGAATGTTATATTCCAAAAGGCAAGAGATATACAACTACAACCCAGGATAACTGCAAAGCTGAGTATTCATCCTACAGAGTAAAGAATAAATCTGTAATGTAATAGAGGACTTTCAAATATCTCTGAAACACCAGAACTGAATAAAACTTTGCTCTCTTTCTTTTTCTTGTTTTGTTTCCTCTTTCCCATTGTTCATTCCATTGATTATAATCCTTCTTTACAACCTGACTAATGTTTAATGTGAAGGTATTTGTAGATCCTATATTTGATTGCATGCTGCCAGGGGTGGAGGGAGGGAGGAAAAGGAGGGGGAGAAAATTTGAAACTCAAGGGATTATGGAACTAAATGTTGTAAACTGAAAGTAAATTAATTAATTAATTTAAAAAAAAAAGAAATACAAACATAAGAGGCAAGAGAAACTGGAAAAGCTTAATTTATTTGAGAAGCTAGAAAGACCTTTATAATGATGTAGGGTTAACATTTTAATAGAGGGAGACCTGAATGCAAAAACACTGACTGTGCTTTGTATACTTGTGATCTCAACGTTTGAGATGTGATATGAAGAGGGAAGAAGTGTTATAGTGGTGGGGAAGTAGTATAGATAGGATGGAGGAGTTGAAGTATATATAGAAGGGATGGAGAACGTATAGTATAGAAATCTGGCGGGGATAGGGGAGTGGTGGTTAGGTGATGTAGTGAATAGAGCAGCGGCCCTGGAGTCAGAAGGACCTGAGTTCAAACCTGACCTCAGACACTTCACATACACACACACACACACACACACACACACACAAAAACTAGCCATGTGACCTTGGGCAAGTCACTTAACCCCAATTGCCCTGCCTTCTCCCTTCCAAAAAAAAAGCAAAAAAAAGAAAAGAAACCTGGGGGAGGAGGCAACTATGATGTTCTAGATAAGGTACTATTGGCCTACTGTCTTAGGTTGTTTCCACCCATCCAGCTTCAGAGAAAGCTGAAGGTAGATATGCTCCCAGAGTTTCAGCTACCATGAGAATACAGAAAGAACTGAAGAGTAGGGGAATGGGTGTCCCAGAGATAGAAACCAAGTAGGGTATAGCTAGTGTGCAAATTTGAGAACAAAGTAAGAGCAGAGTGAGGTACCAGGGTTCCTGTATGCATTTCTACCATGCTGCTGGACAGGACTAAGAAAACTAGGCTGGTCATAGTCTATGGAGCTGTACATGCTGAAGCAGTTTAGCTTCTGAGATCACTTTAAACTCTATATTCCATAAGTCTAAAATTATATGATGTCCTTTCACTCTCACACTTGCTGTTGTAGTGCAGAATAGCATACCTTGCACTTGCAAGTATTAGAATGGTAATCAAGTGGGGGTGCCCTAAGGGACAAGCTAGAGCTCTAGCATTTAGCCTTTTGGACACCATGAATAACAGACTACTCCCCCTCCCTGAATTGGGATGAATTTGAAGGTTTGAATGTAAGCAACCAGACTCTGCCTCTTCAGCTCCTGGATTTTGTGGCTGACTTATAAAGATTCAGAGCTACTTCAGTCTGGGAGAAGTCACTGGCACCTAGCCCATATAATTTTTTTTAAAACATACTTTGGGTTTTTTCCTCGTCTTTCTATCTTTGTGAGTAAAGAACTATAAACCATATTTGTGTGATTGACTCAGTTCCATTGGAATTCAGTAGCGAAGGGAAGAGAGAGTTTTCTAATAGCTAGTAGTACCACAAACTATAAAAGGCTAGTTGGGTAGAGTCTACAAACACTGCATCCCTCCATCCTAACAAGATCAGCACTACACTGCACAAAAAGTGTGGGACTAGGGTATGGAGATAGCCAGCTCTCTGAGAGCAATAGGTAGCTAAGTGACACCCTAAGTACCCTCTGGTGTGGGATGGAACTTTCAACCAGAATGACTGTGAGGAGACTTCTCTCCTTTGTAAACTTCAGTTTCCTCATCTCAGAGATGTGGGGCGATTAGACTGGATGATATAGCCAGCATCTTCCAGCTCTAAAGCCTATGGTCCCATGAGCCAACCAGGAGCAATGGGTAGAAATAAAAAAGAAAAAGATTTGGGCTTAATGTGAGGGGAAATTTCCTAACAATCAGAATTGGCCCAAGATGGAATAGGCTATGTTGGGAAGTAGTAAATGTATATCAACTGAATCAAATGTATATCTACTGAAGATCTGAAGAAAGACTGGATGACCACCAGCCAAAGACATTGTAGTGGTGATTTGTGTTTAGGGAAGGGTTAGACCTGTGAGGTCCCTTCAATTCAGAGATTCTTTGCTTGCCAGCATTTGATCTTCATAATGGAAAAGGGCAAGCAGAGTACTTGTTCAGTATCTCCTCTGCAGTTAAAAATAGGTGCGAGGAGGAAGGGCATGGTGGGGGCTGGGAAGCAATAGTTTAAAAAAAGATCAACAACCAGCATTATTGACGACTTTCCCACTCTCTATAAATACTGCTTGCCTTTGCATTCCCCCAGGACAGCGGTTCCTCTTCCTTCTGTATTTATGAGTAAAGCTCTATGGACCGTATTTGTGTGGTTAACTCAATTCATTGTAACTCAGTGGTGAAGGGAAGGAGTTTTCTTGCTTCCTGCCTCTGCAACTCAGCTCTGATAAGAATAATGATGCTGCCGCTGCTGCTGCTGCTGATAGCTAACGTTAGCACTTACTATGCTAAGGTACTATGCTAAGCACTTTACAATTATTACCTCCTTTGATCTTCACAACAGTCACAGAGGCAGATGCTATTTATATCCCCATTTTGCAGATGAGGAAACTGAGGCAAATAGAGGTTAAATGACTTGTCTACAGTCATACAGCTAGCAAGTGTCTAAGACTGGATTTTAACTCAGGTTTTCCTGACTCCAGGTCTGGTACTCTATCCACTTAACTACCCCGATGTTAGCTGGCCTGTGGTGCTGTCAGGGACAAGACCTGTCAAGGTCAGGGAGAAAAGTTTATAGGCATTAGGGTGGAGTGGGCCATGGTAAAGAGGCTAGAAGCTGTCAGTCAGTGGGTCATAGATTCACACGTGAATCTTAGATCAGAGATTTAGAGCTATAAGGAAACTGAGAAATCATCTAGTCCTTCCCTCTCCTTTTACAGATGAAGCAGCCTAGGCCCAGAGAAGTACAGAGATTCGCCTGAGTGGCAGAATCAGGTAGAAGGTCAGAGCCCAGTCAGATGTCAGAAAGCACAGGGTCAATGGAAGGCAACCAATGGACAGGGACCAGGGACTCAGTCACGAGCCAGGGACTGCACGGATGTTCGAGGCAGGGAAAACATTCCAGTCAGAAACAGTCAGGACAACAAATCTGTGAAGGGCCAGTGACATTTTGAATCTGAGATAACTCCTGCCTCACGCTAAAAACATCTTGTATGTTTCTGATGTGACAGGAGGTACCCTCCAAAATTGGAGTAGGCTCGAGTTAACCTGGCTGTCAGGTGGGTGTTAGAATACGAGGTCTTTCTTTGTTCCTTTGTATTGCTAAGCCTTAGCACAGTACCTAGCACATAGCAAGCATTTAATAAATGCTTGTTGATTGACTGACTGAGTGGGGCATGGAGGGTCAGGTGAGGGCAGCTAATAATGAACTCCTAGCCTATACTTAGGGCCTCAGGTCAGTTCCCCTCTCCTTGATCACCCCCCATGAAATGATCATCCATTTTCTGACCTACTCATTTGACACTCATCACACCCTGGCCAGATCTGTTGTTACCTTTTCATGCATCCTCTGACTTCTCCTTTCCTCAGGATAGTAAGCACTCAGTAAATGTTTGTGGACTGATCAATCGATTGATTGGACTAAAACATATTAATCTTGGGCCTGCTTAGCCTTAGCAATTCATTTTTTTCTTGAATAACCAATTTTATTATAAAAGGCCTTTGGTCACAGAGTATCTCTTATTCTCCAATGATTGCAGTTATCAATTGTACAGCAACAGGGACTGGAAAGAGTTATATTTTCTGTTCTTGTGACATTTGTACTTGTCCATGACCTGCTTTTCTTTTAGGCTGGGACAAATTAATTCCCTGACCTGAATCCAGGGGCCAGGGCTAATTGTATGGTGCCAAGTAGGGGAGGAGCCTAGCTTGGAAGCTGCCAAAGGTCAGAGCCATAACTAGGGACTTTCTCACCTAGGGCAAGTGTCAGTGGTTGATTGTGGGATGAGGCCACAGGGGTGGAGAAAACAGCTTTCTAAGCTACTGCAGGGTGAAGAAGCATAAGCCAGGACACAAGGCCATTCAAAAGCCATAGAATGCCCCTCTTCTCTGTCCTGGTCCACCTCAAATTAGTGTTGAGGGCCTCACTCCAGTCACTTGGTTATGGAAGTTGTACTCAGGTGAAAACTAGCCTTGCTGATTAAAACCCTGGATAGGGTGTGAGAAATGAGGAAAGGCCTACTCTCAGAGTGATAACTGTCATATTATCATCTCAGTGGGACCCCTGGGAATTAAGATGAAACCACTTTGCCTCCTAGGGACATGGATTTGGAACCAGGCCTTTGAAAAAGATTGGCTTTGTCCTCAGTCCAACTTCCTGACTTTCACTGGGGACCATGATGGTTTGGGTCTCCTTTCCCACAAGAAGAGTCACAGACTTATGGGACTTAAGAGGTAAGAAGGGACTATCAGGGTTCCCCTCATTTCTAGGCAGCTAGGAGATAATGCACAGAGCTGGACTTAGAATCACAGAACTTTAGAATTGGGAATAGTCCAGCAGCCACCTTGTCCAACAAACTTGTCCAACCCATGTCCCCAGGTGCCCACTATAACATATGGGAACAAGGACTCATCTAGTCTCTATTCAGAACTTTCAACAAAGGATAATCCACCATCTCCCTTCGGATTGTTAAACTATCAATTTAACCTTAGTCTCAAGCTTAAATTTGACTCTGCACCTTATACCCATTGTTCCTGACCCTGCCATCTGGGTCCAAACAGAACAAATATAATTTATATTCTACATAGCAGCCTGGCTTCTAATCCTCCCTCAGACATTTACTGCCTGTGTAATTAGGGACAAATTACTTAACCTCTTTGAGCCTCAGTTTCTTCATCTGTGAAAGGGAGGAAAATACTTGTCATAGCATTTACTCCATAAGGTTCTCATAAAGACCCAAATGAGTCAATGTATTTAAAGTGCCTAGTACATTTCAAAACCCCATAGAAATTTCAGTTATTATCCTTTGACATAGGAGGACACAGAAACCCATGGAGACAAAATCCCTTGCCTGAGTTCACATACTTAGTTCATGCTGGATCTGAGATTATGGCTCGGATACCATAACATTTATTCCAATTCTCTTTTTTCAACAGGACCTTGTACATTTTGCTGATATAAATTCTCATTTCTTCACTGATGCTGCATACAGTGAATAATTTGATGGATTACTTTAAAGTATTTAGTTAATAAGACAGATATTTATTGAGTGCCAATGTGTCTAGCCCTGTGTTTGTACTTTTCTAGGAAGTAAAGAAAGAGACCAGTAGTGACTTGTCCCTCCTAGAAACTCTGCTAACCTTATGCTTTTTTCCTCCTCTGGTAGGTAGAAGTTCTTCTCTCAGCTCCATGCCTCTGACTCTCCGTGCTAAACCCAGAATGGACTCCCTCCAGGGGTGAGCTGGAGCCAGCTCAAATGGCTCAGGTGAGCTGATTGTTAATTTTTCAGTGTGAGCATTTACACCTTGGAAATCAACAAATGCTACAAATAAGGACCTGATTTAATGTCTTGTTTGATTGTCTAACCCTAATAAAGTAATGAAAAAAAATCTTAATTATGCAGATCAAACCTAAAACTGTTTTATGAACTTTGCGGGGAGGGGGGTGAACAGAGAGGTTCTGAAACATTTACCAACACTCCACTGAGTTTCTTCTTACCTTCACTTCACAGAATTCCTCTCTTCCTTTAAGACCCAGTTCAAGTACCATCTTCTGCATGAAACCTTTCCTGTTTCTAATTAATGATACAAAGATGCAAATGAAAAGGTCTCTGCCCTCAAGGAGCTTCTATTCTATTGGGGTGAAATATGTACACAGGTGAATCAATGCAAAATATATACAAGACCATTTCAAAATAAAAACTGATTAGGAGAGCCCTCCTGTAGGAGGTAGCTCTTGAGTTGAGCCTTGACAAGAGCAAAGATGCCAAAAGGCAGAGGGAAGGAGCATATATAAGCATAGATGACGATAGTTTATGTCAAAGTTGGAGAGCAGGAGATTGAATGTTATGCATGGGGAACAGCAAGGAGGCTTGTTTCACTAGAACATAGAGCATATGAAAGGGATTACTATGACTAAATCAGTAAAAGTAGGTCCAAGTCAGATTGTGGAGGGTTTTAAACACCAAACAGAGAAACTTTGTCCTAGAAGCAATTGGGAGCCGCTAGAGCTGTTAGAGCAGTGATTGACATGGTCAAACCCAGAACTTCAGGAACATCAGTTTTGTAACTGTGCAGGGACTGGATTGAAGACGGGGAAGAGACCAGAGGCAGAGAAATGAATGAAAAGTCTATTGCTGTAGTCATAGGGAGAGACAATAAATATCTGGATGAGAGTGGTGGCTATGTGAGTGGAAAGAAGGGGAAAGATGGGAGAGATATTGGAGAGGTAGAACTGACAAGACAAATCAGTGAATACCACAATCTGCAAAAATTCAAACTAGTGGGTCACCTAACTAGAATGTGAAAGACAAAGGGTGGGCATTCGAGAACCTTCTTAGGTTCCAAGTTGGATGTTGTTTAGAAATGGTTTCTTCTGGAAGAGATAACCATCATTTTAGAAAACAATTTCTTGTCTGAGCCGAGTTTTTGCAACTCTCAGCTCTGTTAACAGACACAGCGCTGTCTGTGTATTAGGTGCTATAGGGACCATTGGATGAAAATGTTGTTCCCACAAGACCCAGCTAAGCTATTGATTAGAAGGGAAGGGAGGAGCTTGGAAGCAGAGTCACTCAAAAAATAAAATAAGTGGTTGGGGAAGGTTATGACAAAGAAGGGGCCATGTAGAGCAAGGCCTTCTTCTGATGGCACAGTGCAGTTTACATGGTAGGAATTTGATAAATCCTTGGTGACTGATTCTGAAGGAAAAGACCTCAGTGGGGCTCAGTCAGCTAAGGTAATTAGGTAACAGTATAAATTTTTTATTCCCCCCCCTCCCCCCATCAAGCAACCTTATATGAGGAAGCAAGAGAAAAAGCTGACTGGGGCATATTATAAAGGCAAACCAGATCTTCCCTAACAAAAGTTAACCGTGAAACAGAAAAAAAAAGTGGACCAACTGTGGTTGTAGTGGAGAAAAGCTATAAAAAGTTGGCAAACTGAGGACTAAGTGCTGGAGGAGATTTTCCAAGTTGACCTGAAGCACAAGAATCATGAATACATGCCAGGAAAGAGCTTTGGGGGAGTGGGGTGTTTTTTTTTTTTAAACTATAAGTTAAAAGATTTATCTCTAAATAAGAAGCATTGTACTTGGGTCTGGGAAGAAATCTAGGGTTAGATCTAATGAAGATTAATAAGAAGGATCAGTGAGGAAAATATAAGAATATACACAACTTTTTTTTTTTAAGGTCTTTCTCTTTAGGACTCTATTTCCATTTTGGAATGTGTAGGTAGCTGAAGAAAAATGTCTGCTTTGTCTTCCCAAAAAGGACTCATTGAAAAGTATACTGGCTTTTCTCTGATATTTATAGAACTGCTCAGGTCATGGGGCTACACTTAAGGTACTATGCTACCGTTCACCTGATGGTAACATATACTCATTATAGGGAAGGTACCTAATAGGAACCAAGTCAATCTCCTTAGTGCAGAGGCTGCAAACCAAAACACACAGAGTAACAGGTAATTGGGGAAGCTAGGTGGTGCAGTAGATACCCTGGAGGCAGAAGGGCCTGAGTTCAAATCCAGCCTCAGATACTAGCTGCGTGGCCTTGGACAAGTCACTTAATCCCATTTGCCTCAGTCTGCTCATCTGTAAAATGAGCTAGAAAAGGAAATGGCAAACCACTCCAGAATCTCTGCCAGAAAAACCCCAAATAGGGTCACAACGAATCAGACACAACTGAAATGACTCAAAAACAAATAAACAGCCCAACCAACAAGGATCTCTTCACAGAAAGGACATCCCTTATAAGGCTCAGCAGCAAAGTAGCTGAGTGAAGAGACCAGAAGCCACCCGAGACTCTCCCTTGGTGGTGTGCTTTGGGCCTGAAGACCACAAGAATCAGAAGAGGCAACATATGGATCCAATCACCAAATGGGGGCAAGGAAATCGACTCAGTTTGACAAATAAGGAGGAACTGGTTACTCCAAACATGTGGGCTGTGGAAGAAGAGCATACTAAAGAAATTGAGGGGAAGAAAGAAAACAGATGTTGGGTTCCACTGTGCCACTTGGTTTAGATCATGTTACATGACCTAAAAACCAGAGATGTTCCTTTGTTTGTTACCAGTTAATAGCTTGAGTATCAAATCTTCCACCCAGACCCAAAGTGAAGATGTGGGAAACTTTCTGGCTGTAAAATAATTCTTTTCATAGAGTAGCTTCTTTGAGACCTGAGGTACCCTCTTCCTAAGCCTGTTTTGCCCACTATTATCTAAAAACTCTTTGGGGGTTCACATTTCAGTGTACTGGAATTTGGGCTTTCAAGTGAAGTAGGGAGCTGAGATGACTTGCATATAACTCCTACAGAAGGACTAACAATTGAAGAAAAAGATGGATTTGGAGCCTAATCTGCAATTACTACCACAACTCTTCATTCTGCTTTTGTTGAAGAGGCCATGCTCTCTACCGACGAAGGCTGGAATTTAGGGCATTCTAGTAGCAGAATTGTAGTGTTCAGGGATGGATCCGAGGATTCTTCTGGTCCCTGTCAACTCCCCCTCCTTCAAGAAGGGATTTTACATTGGTCTCTGGCAGAGGTAGAGGCCTCAGATACCATCTAGTCCAATCCCCTGCATGATAACATTTGTGACAAGTGGCCTTCTAGTCTCCCCTTGAAGACTTCCAGGGACTGTGAACTCACTTGTTCCGTTATTGGCACATCTAGTAATTGTAAAGTTCTTCCTTATATAGTAAGCAGAATTCTGCCTCCCTAAAACTCAGGATCATAAGACTTAGGCTGGAAGGAACCACCCAAATCCCATCACTTAATAGATGAGGAATCTGAGATCCAGGGAAGTTAATTAATTTGCCTAAGAACACCTAGAGAAATGTAAAAGAGTCAGGATTCCAACCCAGGACCTCTGACTACATATCCATGAATTATTGGTTCTCGGTTGGTCATTTTGAGATACAGAGAATCAATCTAATCCTCTTCCACATGACAATAATTCAGATGTTGGAGATAGTAAACACATTTCCCCCTATCTCTTCTCTGCTCTAGGCTAAATGGAATAATTAGTTCTGTTCTCAGTACGTTTTTGGTAATATCTTGATGGATACCAGATCAGTACACTTCTTGACTCCAAATGGGAGACAGACCCTCTATCAACCAACACCATGTTTACCTTTTGATGAATGGACAAGGAAGATCAGAGGATATAGAGTCCATTTTAAAACAAAAGCCCAGGACCAAAATGATTGTTTCAACCAAACACTGGGAGCTGCCTCATTTAGTATTAAGTCATATTGAATTGTACAGATCTAAAGAGTGGGCTATCATTCATCATCATGGTCCTTCCAGACTTGAGGTTTCACTGGCTCATATGATCGCCTCCAGATAATGTTACTACTTTCCAAAAACCAAGGTGGAATCTGCCCTTCCTCTGCCATGAACTTGCAGAAAGACCTCGGAAAAG
Organism: Pseudochirops corinnae; assembly: GCA_028646515.1. Classification (NCBI taxonomy): domain Eukaryota; kingdom Metazoa; phylum Chordata; class Mammalia; order Diprotodontia; family Pseudocheiridae; genus Pseudochirops; species Pseudochirops corinnae. Next base: position 195,230 of record JAQQSV010000118.1, on the reverse strand, counting down.
CCATTTTGTTGCCTGTACTATCTGTCTGTCTGTCTCTTTCACACACACACACACACACAGAGTATCTTCTAATTATACAAATGACTATTGAATTCAATAAACATTAACTGATCATCTTTTTAAAAAAGCTAACATGTATGAAATAGCCAACACCTATGTAGTACTTGCGATGTACCAGGCACTGTGCTAAGTGCTTTATAATGATCTCATTTGATCCTCACAATAACTCTGGGAGGAAGGTGCTATTATTATTATTCTTATTTTACAGATGAAGAAACTAAGGCAGAGGTTAAGGGACTTGCCCAGGGTCACACAGCTAGTAAGTGTCTGAAGCTGGATTTGAACTCAGGTCTTCTATCCAGCACTCTATCCTCTTCATCGGTTAGCTGCCTGGGCTTCATTTCCTTCATCCGTTAAAAGTAGGTTGGATGAGATGACCCCTCAGGCTCCTTCCAGTTCTGACGGTCTATGATGCTGTGACAACAGCTGCTGCCTCTGAAACAACTCTCCTACCAGAACAATTCTATTTCTCTCTCTCTAATTATTTAACAGCCTGTCGTCTTGGCAAACTCCACCCGGTGAATTCAGCACATTAATGAAGAAGCAAAGTGTTCCCGCTCCATCCAGCAGCCAGTCTCTGGGGTTTTCCCAGAATGAATTCCACCAGGAGTGCATTCGACTAAATAGAAGTATATCATAATAATCTCTGACATGGGCATAGCCGTCTCGAAAGTGCTTTTGCAGACATGATCTCATCAGAACCTCACTACAACCCTGGGAGCTAGACAGGGCTGATTGAATTGTGCTCACTTTGCAAAGGAGGAACTGAGGCTCCAAGATGTTAACTGACTTTCCCATGGTCCCAGGGAAAATAAAGGACAGAAGTACAGGGATGACACTTACCTAGGCCCTTCAGTGGCACGGTGGTGCAGGCTGTTTTCTAGTAACTGGTGAGCATGGCCAGTTTATGCATGAGGTCCTACAGTAGAAATAGCAGCTCTGCCTTGCTGTCGTTGTTCAGTCATGTCTGACTCTCTGTGACCTCATTTGGGCTTTTCTTGGCAGAGATCCTAGAGTGGTTTGCCACTTCCTTCTCCAGATCATTTTATAGATGAGGAAACCGAGGAAAACAGGATTATGTGACTTGTCCACGGTCACATAGCTAGTAAGTGTTTGAGGCCGGATTTGAACTCAGGAAGATGAGTCTGCCTGATTCCAGGTCTAGGACTCTATTCACTGCACCACCTAGCTGCCCTCTTACCCTCTGCAAGCCTATAGAAAAACAGGATTTTAATTTATTTAATTTGTTGGTCTGTTTACTAGCTAATGAGTGTAGCATATAATTTGGCTACAGTGATGCTACACTCATGCTACTAGCCAAGTAGCTTGGTCAGCATGTACCCCAGTACCTCAATACAGGCCTCCTCAAAGGCATCAGGATACCAGCTGTTCACCTCAGGCAATTACCCTGTAAATTCTAAGTCTACCCTTCCCTTCCCATATCTCTTAGTTCTCCTGGCTCCTTGTGGCAGCAAATACTGGCCCGGATTCAGTATTGATTTAAGGATATAAAAAGAAAATACTCCTCCAAATTATTAGAAAATTGTAGGAACATATTAATACAATTCTGCCCCAATCCTGTATCTTAGAAATTTCCTTCACTCCAACCAATCTTCCATTTTTTACATTTCACAGGCAATACAGATTGTGGCCACCTGGTTTAGTCAAACAGCAAAATGAAATCACCAAGCAACTGTCAAACACTCTTCTCTCCTGGATCATACCAGTCTATCCAACCACATCCTGCAAAACCTTCTCCAGTCTATAAATCATGGGAAAGGTTATAGGAATTGATTAATTGTTTGGAATATACTAGGATCAGTCCTGTAAACAGGAAAATAGAAGAGGGAGGGCAAGATCCAAGGGACAGAATCAATATCACTCTTTCTTCTTAGCTGCTGAAATTTCATGGAAATTTCCAGTCCCATCCCATTTGTCTCTGCCTCGGCTCACTGGTCTGGCTTACTGTCCATCTCTTCCCCTCAACCCCAGAGGCTCTATTTACACCACCACAGCCCCCCAAGACACGTCCAGCTCTACCTTCCCTGTTCCCACCTTGGGTTGTAAAGTCTCAATTGAAAGGTCAGTAGCATCCCGCAGCAAGTGTCTGTCAATGGCTGCTTAGCCCATCAACAACTTTCCATTTCTGATTCTTGACTCCCAGTCACATGGGAAGAAAGAATGGCCAACGAAAAGTCTCTTTTAAGGGCAGAGGAAAGGGGCAGCTAGGTGACGCAGTAGATAGAGCCCTGGCCCTGGAGTTAAGAGGACCTGAGTTCAAATCTAGCTTCAGACACTTGATACTTGCTGTGTGATCCTAGGCAAGTCACTTAACCCTGATTGCCTCATCGCCACCCCCACAAAAAAAAAAAAAAGAGCAAAGGAATAGGAAACAGGATTGGAACCTGTATGCCTGCATACTGTCAGCTAGGTGGTGCAGTGGTCAGAGAGCTGGATTCAAATCTGGCCTCAGACACTTACTAGCTGTGTTACCCTGGGCAAGTCATATAACCCTGTCTGTCCCAGTTTCCTTATTTGTAATATGAGCTGGAGAAGGAAATGGTAAATCACTCTAATGTCTTTGCCAAGAAAACCCCAAATAGAGTCATGAAGAGTTGAACACGACTGAAATGAGTGAACAAATGCCATCTTCTCCCAGGAGCATCACTAATCTGTTTCTTCTTGTCTGACCTTCCCGGCCCCCATATTCCTGCTCTAGATCAGAACATCATTGTACAAATAGCACGGCATGTATGTGGTCTATTGCATACACCGTCAGCCTTGTTAGATGGGCTGGTTTATTCTGATAAACTTACTTTTATTCTTTTTCATCTTTATTCTCTAATGCAAAGGATGGTTCTCTGGGCAGGAAGAGGGAGAAGGATGTCATAGGAGATGAAGGTGATACTAATTCTACTAATACTAAAAGATACTAATACAGGTGATTTTAAAGAAAAAGCCACATGTTACATAAGATTGGTGCAGCACTTCCCGCACATTCTCTCATATAACCTCAGAAGAAGCTTCTGACGTTGGTAGTACACGGATCATTTCCCTTGTTTAGAAATTGAAGAAATCGAAATTAAGAGAAATGACTTACCCAATGTCACATCCAAGTAGTATATTGTAGCACTAAAATTCAAACCCATGCCTTTTGCTTCTTAGGTAAAAAACTCTCAACTCAGTCCGCAGTCTGTGATGGGAAGGGTCCATGATAGCACAACCTTCTGCCCCCGCCCAGGGTATTGTGTCACTCTTAATAATTATTATTCAGTCTTTTCAGTGGTGTCCAACTCTTCATCACCCCATTTGGGGTCTTCTTGGCAAAGATATTAGAGTGATTTGCCATTCCTTTTTCAGCTCATTTTACAGATAAGGAAACTGAGGCAAATAGAGTTAAGTGATTTGGCCGAGGTCACACAGCTAGTAAGGGTCTGAGGCCAGATTTGAACTCAAGAAGAGGAGTCTTCCTGACTCCAGGCCCAGCACTGTATCCTGTGTACCACCTAGCTGCTACTATTTATATATTGTATTATGTATTTATATAAATAGCCCTTTAAGGTTTGCAAGGTACCTCTTATTGTCCCCATTTTGTAAATGAGGAAGCTGAGGCAAACAGAGGTTAATGACTTTCCCAGGATTACACAGCTAATAAATATCTGAGACTGAATCTGAACTCAGGTCTTCTAGAATCTAAGTCAAATTCTATCCATTTTGGCTACCTAGCTGTCCATAAGATCTGATCCTAACACAGAAATAGCAGGAGAATTTTCTAGGTTACAGGCTCTCTGTGGCTGTTTCCTGTCCATTGTCCAGTATTTTTTATCCCCTTTCCCCATGTTCAGGTGACCTTTCTATTTGTCTGAAGACTCAAGAATAATTGCATTGGGGACAAGTGGCAAGGGAAGAGGTCAGCAGCCAGCACTGAGGGGCAGGAAAGCTTGCTCTGAGTGACTTTCCCCAGTCAGCACCATCCTAGATCAGTCCTACTAGTTCCTCTATTTTCAAGCAACATTCAGAGATGGAGGTGAGTGGATTAGCATCACCAACATTTACTCCCTGCTGTTAACCACACCTGTCACCTGCTGACCAGTATGCTATCTAAGATCCTCAGTTCTACTCTTCCATTTAGTTCAACACAGATTTTTTAAAATACCTACTATGCACAAGTTACATACTAGGTGCTGGGGCTACAAAGATGAGAAACAGTTCCTGCCCTCAAAAACTTATAGCTTATTAGGGGAGGTGATATTTACACAAACATAATATATGGTAAAATATTGTTGGCACAAAGAAGAGATCCATCTAAAATGTTTTAGGAAAATTTGAGGAGCAGGAGAGCACTTTCTGCTGGAGAAAAGTTAATGCAGGATCATAGGATCATAGACAAAGAGCTGCAATGAGCATCTCAGCCAAGGTCATACCAGAGCTGGGGAAGAGAAGAATTCCAACAAGTGGAAGTGCAGAGGGAGGGATTTACAGCATAGGGACCACCTGTAGATATTCAGGGAGGTGATAGAGAGCAGGAAGAGCCTGGGGGGTCACTAGTAGTCTACTTTACCTGGAAATTAGAAGGCATGAAAGAAAGTAAAGTGAAATAAAGTTGGAAAGGCAACTTAGAGCAAGACTGGGGAGCACTTTAAATACCATGCTAAGGAATTTGCATTTTGTTCTAAGGACACTGTAGGTGTCTGAGCAGAGGAGTGACATTGTCAGGCTGGTGCATTCAGAAAATGGCTCTAGAGGCTCATGAAGGGTGAAGTAGAGGCCAAAGGTTATTATTCTAGTGAGAAGTAATGAGAGCCTAAACTAGAATGATGGCCATGGGAGAGAAGAAGAGGGAACAGATGCTAGTGTTGCTGTGGTACTAGAATCCACAGGACTTGGTGACTACATAACTAGATGATGGAGTGGCTAAGAGTGGTGGACTTGGAGTCAGGAAGTCCTGAGTTCAAATCCAGTCTCCAACACTGTGTGAGCCTGAGCAATCGCTTATCTGCCTCAGTATCCTGATCTGAATAACAGCAATAATAAAATAGCACCCACCTCCCAGGGTTATTGTAAGGATCAAATGAAGTAATATTTGTAAGTTTGCAGATTGGGAGGGAATACCGTGAATTCACTTTGGAAGATGCTGTGGTTTAGGTACTGGTAGAACGGTCCAGCAGGTGGTATTTCAATATGGTGACCTTGAATGTCAAGGCAAATTGTCCAATAAGACCTTGCTGAATTCTAGTTAATTGATGAGTTAAATTGAATTCCTATTACTAATTGCTAAACCTTATATGAAGAAGTGCTCTAAATCACTATTGACTAGAGAAATGCAAATTAAAAAAACTCTGAGATACCTATCATATTGGCTAATATGACAAAAACAGAAAATGAGAAACCTTGGAGAGAATGTAGGGAAATTGGGACACTAATACACTGTTGGTGGAGTTGTGAACTGATTCAACCATTCTAGAGAGCAATTTGAAACTATGTTTAAAGGGCAACCAAATTGTGCATGCCCTTTGATCTAGCAATACCACTACTAGGTCTGTATCCCAAAAATCATAAAAAAAAAAGGAAAAGGACCTACATGTACAAAAATACAGCAGCCCTTTTTGTGGTGGCAAAATATTGGAAACTGAAGGGATGCCCCTCAACTGGGGAATGGCTGAACAAACTATGGTATATAAATGTAATGGATAGTACTATGAGAAATAATGAGCAGCAGATTTAAAAAAAACCTGGAAAGACTTATACATACTGATGCAAAGTGAAATGAGTGGAACCAGGAGACCATTGTACACAGTATCAGCAACATTGCCCGATAATCAGCTATGAATGACTCAGCTCCTCTCAGCAGCATAGTGATCCAAGATAAGTACAAAGAACTCATGAAGGAAAATGCTATCCATATCCAGATAAAGAACTGATGGACTCTGAATGCAGATCAAAGCATGTTTTTTCACTTACTTTATTCTTTTTAATGTTTTTTCTTTTGTTCTGTTTCTTCTTTCACAACTGTGACTAATATGGAAATATGTTTTACATGATAACACATGTATAACCTACATCAAATTGCCTACCATTATCAGAAGAGGGGAAGGGAGGAAAAGAGAAAAATTTGGAACTCAAAATCTTGTAAAAATGAATGCTAAAAATTATCTTGACATGTGACTGGAGAAAAATAAAATACTATTTTTAAAGAAATTTTAAAAACTAATTGCTAAGCCTACTAAGTTTTTCAAATCTGAAGGTCTCTGGGGGATATTTACATTTACCACAAATGTTCACACATTTGTGCTTAAGAACATTAGTTCTGAAGTCAGAACTTCATGAGATCTGAGTTCAAATGAACTTCATGATTCATGAGAATCATGAGATCTGAGTTCAAATGCTATTACAGCACTATGTGATCCTGGACAAAGGTATTTAACCTCCCTGAGAATTATTTCCTCATCATAATGCAATTGTTTTGCACATGAATGAGTTAGGTTTATTATTGTCTCAAAGTTAAGATTTTGATTTACTAAGTAAAGGAATAAACTTTATCCTTCAGTAAATGGAGTATTTCTTCAGAGCACCCTTAGGTACAATTCTTTAAATAAGAACTCCATGAACTTTGCTTCATTGTGTTTCTCTTAGAGCAATTGTTGGTTCTAATTTGTTCAATATTTTTATTAATGACTCAAGTGAAGGAACAGATGACCTGCTAATCAAATTTCCAGATGACACAGAGTCGATAGGAATAGAAAATATTCTGGGCAACAGAAGTAGGATTCCCAAAGGTTTCAACAGGATGGGACAGTTGGCTAAATCTAATGAGATGAAGTTTAATTGGGATAAATGTAAAACTCTACGCTTAAGTTTGAAAAATCAACTGCACAAGTATAAAATGGAGAAGCTATATGATAACCTATATAAAGACTAATACAGAGGGATAGGAGCAATAACAAAAGATCATAGCCATGATTTCAACTACATGAAATTGAAAAAGTTCTACACTAGCAAAATCAATGCAACTACAATAAGAAGAGAAGCTATCAAATGGGAAAAATATATCAGAGATATGGAATGTGTCTGATATTTAAGACATAGAGGACAAAAACTAAGATTAGGAATATATCCCAAATGGATATGAATAAACGGTTCTAATTGTAAATGACTGACAATCATATGAAAGATTTCTCCAAGTCACTAATAATAATAGAAACGTAAATCAAAATCACCCTGAGATTTTATCTCACATCCCCAAAACTGTAAACTACAATAAATGTAGGAATAACCAATGTTGAAAGAGCTACATAAAAAAGATATACTAAGACACTGTCAGTGGGATTGCAAATTGGTCTAACCATTTGGAAAGCAATTTAGAATGATACTAAAAAAAAATGACTAAAAGGTCTGTGGCCCAGAAAATCTACTGCTAGGAAAGTATCCCAAGAATCATTAGATCACAGATCTAAAGCTGGAAGGAACATCAAAGGCCATCTGGTCCAATGTTCTCATTTTATGGATGAGGTAACTAAAGTCAAGGGGGGTTAACTGACTTGTCCAAAGTCAAAGGCAAGAAAAGAAAGCTCACATAAGCACCAAATATTCCTAGCAGTCTTGCTATGATAGCAAAGAATTAGAAGCAAAGGAGACGCCCACTGATTGGAGAATAGCTAAGCAAAGTGTGGTACAGTAATGGAATACACCAGAAGACATGATGAGTATGAATAAGAAGTGTATAATCAGGAAAGAGTATACAAGAGAAATGATGGTAAAATACATCCACGCATGTGTGGGTGGAACATAGACCCTGCCCCGCAGCTCACAGCAGTTTTGTCTTCCTCACCACCAAGTAGGAAAAGAAACAAAAAGGGCTGACAGGAGGTATCACACATCATTGCTTTTGTGTGCACACTCACTTCTGGCCTAGCAGCTCATGAACTATCAATCCTTCCAGCTTCTCATCCACTCAGAAGACTCTTTGTCCCTACACAATATGAGCCCCTCAGCTATATGTGGATAGAAGTAGACTCAACAAGCCTCTGTGCCTTGGATTGGAGCAAAGAAGGGAATCTGCACATAGCCACAGGGAAAGCGTTCTAAGAGCCCCACTGGACACTCATCATGCTACTCCTTCAATTACAATACAATAAAGTCTAACCTCCTTTGCTTGATTTTCGAATCCCTTTACAATCTGGTCCATATACCACCTATTATAATGGTGGTAACTAACTTTTATCTAGTGTTTTAAGATTTTCAAGGCTCTTGGCATACATTATCTCATTTGCTTCTTGGAACAACCTTGTGAAATAGATCTTCTAGATATTCTTAATTTCCATTTTGCGAAAAAGGAAATTGAGGCCCAGAGAGGTAAATGTACTGAGCGGGCAGCTCTTCTTCATTCAGTGGCCACTCCTTTTTGGAAGTATCTCCTTCAATAAGGCCTTATGTGCTCAGCACATGTGTCCCTGGAAGAGATCAGAAGGACTGGGTGCATGCTCAGCGGGATCTACTCCAATTCAATCCCTGCTACACTGATGTTTGCCATTAGGTTACAGATTATGCTCTCAAGTTTGGCTCTATAATAAAGGTGTTTTCCCCCTCCCTTTAGTTTCTTTGTCTAAAATTCAGAAGCTGCTATCAGATTAGTGGTAGAATTAGGACTCAAAGCCAATTTTCTTCAATCTACCCTTCCTACTTCCAATACGAAAAAGATAAAATAAAGATCATCTCTCTGCTCAGCTTCTAAAGCCTTACTTTATTCATTTTATGGAACAGGATAAGGATAACATAAATACCTTAACCAGATGGAATTGGGTCAAATTTCAAACACAGGAAATAGGAAAATTTTGATGTGATGGCAAAGCAGCTCCTATCATTCCTATGGCCACATGTTAACCAACGAGGACAACGTTGAGACCCACAACTGAATTACCCAACAACCTCAAGCGTTCCTTTATAATCTTCCATAAAGTTCAATTATACCCATTCTTCAGATCCACTCTCACTGTCTAGAGAACATCCATAGAAGAATGATTAGGTGTTCTTTATTTAATTTATTTTTTCGAGGAAATACAAGGGATCTCTTTCTTTTTAACTTGGCTAATGTCTTCCCTGCCTGACTTTAAATTACTTTATTAAAGATATTAGTACATGGGGGTGGCTAGGTGGCATAGTGAATAGAGCACAGGCCCTGAAGTCAAGGAAGACCTGAGTTCAAATCCAGCCTCAGACACTGAACACAAAGCTAGCTGTGTGACTTTGGGCAAGTCACTTAACCCCAATTGCCCTACCTTCCCCCTTCCAAAAAAAAAGCAAAAAAATAAAAATAAAGATATCAGTACCAAGAGGAAGCATGAAATAGTGGAAAGAAGACAAGATTTAAAGTCAGGAGACCTACAATCTACTCCCAGCTCTTCTACTACTGACAAAATGTCTGACAACTTTCTGAGCCATTCCTTTATCCATTAATGCTTATTTTCCTCTAGATTAGCATCTAGAGCTAGTCTAACTGGTGGTCTATCATGCCTACTCCTTGACTGGGCTATGTGCTCTTGGCGTGGATTCACAGATGACTACACCTATGAAAAGCCTAGCCAGTTGGTGACCATAACCAAAACCCAAGACATTACTATTAACCCAGGCGGATATGTTTTTGGTCCCAGTCCTAAAAGGAAACCAGTTGCCTATTAAGCATCATTCTTGAAAAGTCAGAATTTTATGGTCAAAGAAAGTATCACAAACACCCGAATGTCTCTAAGCTTCTAATCTATAGTAGTGTATATTACATATAGTAGGTGTTTAATAAATGCTTGCTGAAATAAATTGACATTTTAAAAATCATTAGGAAGAGGGCAGAGAGGGAGATGGGATGAGGGTAGAGTTGTACTCTGCCTTAAACCCCTTCAAAACCCTATAAAAGTAATCAGCCCCTCTATTCATTGTAGGGTTTTCCCCATTCCCATCCATTTGAAACCCAAGGTAGTAATCTTACCCTCCCCTGATATCTCTTCAGGCTATATGGGACAGAACGCTGGACTTTGAATCAGGAGACCTGACATTCTCGTGTCTTTCTGTGCGGCTTTGGATGAGTTATTGAATGCTTTGTGTCTTGGTTTTCTCATTTGTTAAATGTGGATAATAATACCTTTCCTGACTACTACTAAGGGTTGTTGTAAGGAACAAATGAAATAATGTATGTGAAAGTGCTTCATAGCTTGTAAGGTGTTATACAAATACAAGTTACTATTATTGCTATTAATAACAGGGGTAGGTTTTGGTTTTTTTTACAGGTTCTTTCTTTCTGGATTCTGTCTACATTCTTTTGCTATCCCATGAAGTAGTAATTCTGTGGTCTGTCACTCATAGGCATCTTCCTAAATTTGTCTCTTTCTGGAATGCAGTCTTAATCATTTCTGAGTTGATTTTTCCTCCTTTCTTATATCCTCTGACATTTTCTTTTGGTTGCTGCCTTAACCTGTTCTTCTCTCAGCCACAATAAAATCACATTTCTCTTTCACCTGGGAATAGGTGCAAGTGGGGTGGGAGTAAGGGTTTTGGGCAAATCCTTTAACTTCTCTTGCTTCAGTTTCCTCATTTGTAAAATGAAGGGCTATACCTGACAACTTCTAAGGTGCCTTCCATCTCTAGATCTATGATCCTATAACTGGGTATGCACATGTGTATTGAAGAGAATAAGTGTTTGTGCCTTTGGCTGCTTGAAGGTGTGAGCAGTTGTGGGGCTAGCTGCTTTTCTCTATGTTCACCCTGCCCTCTAGTGTCCAGATTTTAGCGGGAGGTAAAAATCACATTTCCATTTCAAATCCTTATTACATTTTGTCTTCATTGGTTTCAGTGTATTATTACTGGTGTAATTTGGACTTTGATCTGGAAGAAATGCTGACCCTCTTAGGAATCAGTTCTAAGGCTCTCTCTTCAAAAAGCCAACTGAATGTCAGGTGCATCCAACCTGTTCCTGTAGAAATTAATTTACAGAAGATACTATGGATTGGGACAGAAAGGGAGGAAGCTTGAAACAAGTTCTCATGATTGAGAAAAGGACAATCATGAGTCTCAGGGAGTCCTAGCCCCCTGTGAGTCTGGAAATTGTTTTCTATCCATGACTGAGCATATAGAGGAGCAAGAAGAACAAAGCATCCAGTGTGACCCCAACACAGCTGATTTTTCCCAATACAGGAAAGGTTAGGAGTAGATGAAAGCAAATTATGGGGTCGGACACCACAGGCCAAGATCCAAAAGGACATCAGGACATTCCCTATGCTAGGTCGGATTGCAGAGGAATTTTCTAGTATGAGCTAAACCTCTTCTGACATCTGGCCTTTTAAAAATCTTTTACATGACCTTGAACTTTTCTCTGCCTGGCCCTTAGACCACACTGCTGACCCGTTTTCTTCAATCCCACACTCACTTCTTTTCTCTGGCCTTGAGGTCACTTAATATTTTTTATTATTTTGATGGATCAGGGATCTCATTAATGTGGGCACTCTACACACACACAATGGTACAGATAACAACCAATCCCCAAATTCTCAACCATTCTTGCCCATGAGCATAGCGATCTTCCACAAATCCACCCAACATCCAAATGGAAACCTTCCTTTCAGGCCTTCCTAAAGCAGAGTCTGTGAACTTGGGGTTGGTAAAGAAAATTTTGATAACTGTATTTCAATATAATCAGTTTCCTTTACAATCCTACGTATTTTGTGTATTTAAAAGCATTATTCTGATAAGAGCTAGATTATAGGCTTAATCAGACAGTCAAAGAATAGTGCATGACACGAAACAAGGTTAAAAGCTCATGCTTTAGATCTTTGTATATTTTGTGGGTACCAGTGCAGTACTTACTCAGGTTTTTCATGTTATTTCCTCACTCTCTCCACATAGAATCAGAGATCCACAGTTGGAAGTGATCTTGGTGTTCATCTAGTCCAATTACCTTATTTTACTGATGAAGAAATTAAAGTCTAGAATGGATAAGTGACTGGTGCATGATCATATAGGTACTGAAATTCTAATTCCACTACTCTTCCCATTTCATTGGATTGCCATCCACCTACCTTTCCCATAATAAGTTTCCTCAGTGACACCTCTTAGATTACATGTCAGTCATCACTGGAACAATGGAACATTATTTTCTCTTTTCTTCTACCTCTATACTCTCTTTCAGTAACCTTACCAGGTCCCATGAGTTTAACTGTTACCTTTATGCAAATGACTCCCATATGCAGCCCCAGTCTACCAAATGCCTATTAGACATTTTAAATTGGATATCTTGTAGACCTTTTTGGCTCAGTAGGTCTAGTGCATGATCATTCTCCTAGACATTCCTTTTTTCCAACCTTCCCTATTTCTGTTGAAGGTATCACCATCCATCCTTTAAGTTCTTCATCTTTATATTATCTTGGATTCCTCACCCTCCCTCTCTCCACATATCAATCAGCTGATAAAACTCACCATTTCAACATGTCTCATATTTGATCAGCTCTTTCCAGTCAAACAGCTGTCATAGCTTAGGCCCTCCTCACCTCTTGCCTGGATTATTGCAACAACCTCCTCATAGTTTTCCTGTTTCAAGGCATTTCCTGCTCTAGTTCATTCTACACACTGCAGTGAAAGTAATTTTCCTTAAGTTATAAGATCGAACCATGTGAATCCCCTACTCAAAGAACTTCAGTGTCTTCCTATTGCCTCTAAAATAAAATATAAATTCCTATGTTTAGCTTTTAAAGTCCTACACAAACTTTTCAGCCTGGACATTGTTCTCCCTCCTTCCCCGTGCAATTCAGTCAAATTGGCTTTCTCTCTGTCCCTCACATATAACACTCCATCTCCTATCTCTATACCTTTGTATGAATTATCCACCAAGACTAGAATACCTTCCCTCCTTCCCTCTGCCTTATAAAGTCCCACTCTTCCTTTAAGATGCAGTTCAGGCTCTGATCCAACCATTGTGGAGAGCAATTTGGAACTATTCCCAAAGGGCTTTAACACTGTGCATGCCCTTTGACCCAGTAATACCACTGCTAGGTCTGTATCCCAAGGAGATCAAAGAACAAGGAAAAAGATCTATATGTACAAAAATATTTATAGCAGCTCTTTTTGTGGTGGCAAAAAATTGAAAATTAAGGGGATTCCCATCAATCAGGGAATGGCTAAATAAGGATAGTCCAGTATATGATCATGAAGGAATACTATTGTGCTATAAAAAATGATAAGCAGGATGGTTGAGAAAAACCTGAGAAGATTTATATGATCTGATGCAAAGTGAACTGAGATAATTATACACAATAACAGCAATATCATACAATGATCAGCTGTGAATGACTTCGCTATTCTCAGCAATGCAATGATCCAAGGCAATTCTGAAGGACTTATGATGAAAAATGCTGTCCCTGTCCAGAAAAAGAACTGATGGAGTCTGAATGAAGATTAAGGATACTTTGTTTTTAAACTTTATTTTTCATAGAGTTATTTTATCTGTTTTTTCTTTCCACAATATGGCTAATATGGAAACATGTTTTTCATGACTGCATATGTATAATCTATATTAAATTGCTTGCCCTCTCAAGGAGGGGGGAAACAAGATAGGAAGAGAAAGAGTTTGGAACTCAAAGTTTATAAAATGAATATTAAAAATTGTTTTTCAAACTAATTGGAAAAAATAAAACATAAAAATTTTCACATAAAAGATATCGTTCAAGCACCATCTTCTACATAAAACTTTTCCTGATTCTCCCCAACTCCTAGTGCCATCCCTTCCTTAACTCTCTTACACTGAACTATTTGATGTGTGCATCTATCTCCATATAAATGTATATATTTATATATGTATGTATGGGACCATATTTATGTTGTATATTTTTGTATGTACTTTCTCCTCCATTAGAATATAATCTTCTTGTAAGCAGATGCTGTTTCATTTTTTGTACTAGTATCCCCAGGGCCTAGAATAGTGCCTGATAAATACATACAGTAAGAGATTATTAAATACTTGTTGATTAATGGTGCCATCTATTTATGCCCACCATGGTCCTGCCCCTTTACCTTTCAGTCATCCATAACTCTGGTTTGTTATGTTTCACCATTCACAACTATACAGCATCTTTAGGATAACAGTGGGCTTTTTTTTAATGAAGTTTTGTGCTGAGAGTTGTTGAAGATCATTGAAAGTACTGCAACCTTTTTCTAAAATGTAATGTAATCTACTCTCTCCCTCCTATTCAATTAGGGACCTAGTATGTTGAGACAGAGATAGAGACAGAGGCAGAGAGAGAGAGATTCCAGCTATATACCCCAACATACCAACTCAATGTACCAGCCATCAACTATGTTATCTAGATCAATGGCCTCTAAAGTGGGGACATATTCCTCAGAAGGTCCACAAGATAATCCACTGGGAGTAGGGAATAGAAACAACAGATTAGAGCTTCTATTTGTATTTCGTCTTTAAAAATCAACTTTTATTAATATTAAACACTGGTGCCTTCATTTCGTCTGTATGTCAGATGGTCACATGTCACATCTTGTAGGTAAAGTATCTTGGGGAAAGAATGGGAGTTCTACAATGAGAAGGGGTTGATAGTGGTACCCTTACTTGTTTATTCACTTTCCCTTTTTTCCTTCCTTATTTTTCTTTTTTAAGACTGTTTCTCCCTATTTCTCCCAGGCTGGACATGCAATGGTCATACATAGGCTCTATCTTACAATAGATTGGTACAGGAGCTTTGAGTTGCTCAGTTTCCAAGTTGGGTCAGTTTAGTGCCTCCCCAGGCCACCAACTTCTAGGAACTTACCTTGTTGATTCCTGACTTAGAGTAGACACCTGATTGGGGTTAATCCATTGGCACTCAGCATCCACAAGGTCAAGAGACTCACCAGCCTCAGACTAGCAGGTTATTACAAGTCTTGGCCACCATACTCAGCATTCATTCACTTTCATTCTATTGCAGTGTACCTGTATCTAGGTAAGTGTATGTAGAGCTTATATTATCTGGTTTTTTAACTAAATGAATTCTAACAAAATAGACACATGGCTTTAAAAACATTCCACAGATTGAAGCTAATACTAGCAACACAATACTAATAATGCCAACACTATGAACGCAAGGAAATAGGAAAATGGCGGCACTCAAAACTTCTCCTATAAGCTCCTCATCAGCCACATTAAGAGATAAGAACAATGATGAGCTAATCACATCTGACAAGAAATCAGCTAGGAAGTGACCATGGAAATCTTTTGTATCATACAGAAGTTCCCTGATTTTCTCTTGGCAAAGTACTTAAAAGAGTTGTCAGAATTAAATATAAGTTACCTATTTCTTCCATATTTGCTGATCTTTTCGGTGATGGCAAGAAGATATAGGAGTATGCTATTTAGCAGATATTTCTGAAAAAAAAATAATGGTCTGTCCCTCCAAGGTGAAAGTGATGCTTTAAAGATGAGTGAGAAAGAAACTCGTGATGGAAAGAGCATTTTGAAAACAGATGTTTGGATAGGTTTCCATTTTTAAATGATTTTACTGCTGAAAACAATGTGTTACTTATAAAAACTTTCCTCTCTAAAAACTTAGAAACAGAATTTTCTAATCTGTTTAAAAATCTTCCAAATGGAGAGTCTGAGTGAATTTTGAAGCATTTTGTTAAAGTGATAAAAAATGTAATAGCTGTCAATTATTTTGCAAAAACAACTGATTGACATTGTCCACCCCCACACATATACATACATGGAAATCTACTAGCAGGGATTTCAAAAGAAACTTTTGCATAATTGGCAAATGTCATGGAATATAAGTATCATTGTTTATTAAGCTTAGATTTATATCTTTTTGTGAAGTTGTTTTTTTTTCAAATGTGACAGCCATTAGAACCTATTACTGAGATAAACTAACCTTTGAACCATTTATGAGAAGTGTATGCTAAAATATTCTTTACTGTTAGGGGCGCACGATCAAAAAAGTTTGGAGATCATTGGTCTAATTGGTATAAAACATAGCAGGGAACCTTGAGTAGCCTGAAAAACTGCACCAGATTGAAATGTAATTGGGAAATGTTTAATAAAATAAACAATAATAGAATACAACATAGAAAATGTTCTTTTTGAAGTTTTCCAAGTCAATAGGCAGCCCTGAAGGGATTTATTTTTCTCTGAGCTTCTGGATAGGCAGCCCTGCCATTAGTTGGTTTTTTTTTTTTTTCAATATCAATAATTAGGACATTTATTACAAGTAATTGTCTTCAGGACGCCCTATAATATTCTGGGGCTTGATATAGTCAGCACAAGCTCATCCGCAAACAGTAGACAATTTCACCATCTATTGCAAATCCCTGTTCTTTTTGGACCCCTTCCTAGGAGGTTATAGGTGACCACGGCAATTATCTTTGTGACCTTACAGTTTCTTGTTTCATAACTCACTTAATAATATTAGTCATCTGAAGGTAATAGAACAAAGTTACTTCTGGTTACATTTATCAAGGAATCTCATGATAAGATAATATATGCATGAGAGACTCCTTGTTGAAAGAGAGACTACTTTTTGTTCTACCAGGTCATTTTATTTTGTTTTTTGGTTTGCTTGGGGTTTCTTTGTTTTTTTTTTTTTTTTGGGGGGGGGGGGTTGTAATTTCTTTTGTAATCAACAAACAAAACACATGCTCTGTATTCTATATGCTATTAATACACTGTCAGAATGAACTTTCAACATCTCCAACTAACCCCAGTTGTAATCCTCTACAACTCTCATGCCATCAGGCATACCATCTATGATAACTCTGGATCCAGGCAGTAGGTGATGAGTCAATTAACAGTTCCAAGAACATCATACTGGCTGAGAAAGCTAGTCTTTTTACGGGATTGTGTGAAACTTCTGGTAGAAATGCTCTATAGTAGAGATGTCAAACTCAAGAGCCTGTGGAACTCCCACCAAACCAGATTAAAATGTAATTCGGAAATGTTTGATAAAATAAGTAAAAATATAATACAACATGCCTAATGTTAATTTGTGGTTTTCTAAGTCAATATGGAGGCTGTAGGGATCCATTTCTATTTAATTTTACCCCACTGCTCTATAGCAATGGTTCTCAAAATGTGCTTGAAGGTCCCCAAGACCCTTTCAGAGTGTCCGCAATGGCAAAATTATTTTTACAATAATACTGAAGTGTTGCTTGCCTGATGGAATATTCCCCCCTTTTCCGACTACACATCTGTGTAAGACCAATTTTTCTTCCTTTACTTCAACCAAATCAACATATTGCAACAAACTGAATGCAGAAGCAGATATGAGAATCCAGCTGTATTCTATTAAGCCAGACATCAAAGAGATTCACAGAAAGATGAAAAACAATCCCATACTGCTCACTAAATTTTGGAAAATATAGTTATTTTTCATAAAAAATATATGTAATTTATGTTAATATAATGGGTTTATTATTTTTTTAAATGAATTAGTAAATACCTATTTTAAACATTTTTTTCATTTTAATTTCTAATAAGGTAAATATTGATAGTTATAACTCACATAAGCAAAAGCTCTTTGGAGTCCTCAATGATTTTTAAAGGTGTGAAGGAGTCCTGGGGCTGAGAAGTTTGCTAATTGTTGCTCTACAGCCTGTTAGCACCACCTTGTGGGGGGAAAAGTGTTGAGGAAGATCCATGAAGGGTGCTGCATTAAAACTAATGTAGAAAGACTAACTGATCCATTCAACTGCTGTTTATAAAGCACCTACTATGTTCAGTGCACTGTGCTAGGCACTGAAAGCAATGTCACGGTCATTAAGACTTGGTTCCCTACTGTAACAGAGTATTCTGCAATGTTCCTACTTTACATTTGTAGAATATGTGAACATTTCATTCCAAGGGCACCATCTTGTTTATCATTCCCTTTCCAATCATTCCATCATTATAAATACTTGGTGACTTCTGGGTCTTTTTAACACAAATTAGCTTGAGAATGATTTTGTTAAAAATAGTTCAAACCCTTTTCAATCAATGTCAACTTGCTAAATGCTTGCTAAAGTCACACTTCCCTAGTTTGTATTTTAAAGATATGCTACTGTTTGATGGTTTTTGCCAGAGAAACTTAACCATGAATCAGAACTTTAGAACTGAAAGAGCACTTAAAGATCATCTACTTGAACACCATCTTGTGACAAGAGGAAATTGAGTCCTAGGAAAGAAAAATAACCTCTGAGGACTGTTTAGGGCAACTAAGTGGTGCAGCAGATGGAGCCCGGGGCCTAGAGTCACAAAGATGGTTACTAGTCATGTGATTCTAGGCAAGTCACTTAACCCTGTTTACCTCTATTTTCTCATCTATAAAGTGAACTGAAGAAGGAAATGGCAAACCGTTTCCAAGAAAACCCAAATAGAGTCATGCAGAATTAGATACAACTCAACAGTGAAAACTGCTTTCAAGGCTTGAATTCTACCTATGGTCATGCCACATCTTTACATACCAACCTGTAGAATGTAAACTTCTTGAGGACAGGGACTGTTTCAGTTTCCTCTGTAACCCATGGCCCTGGCCTCCCTCTAACTGGGCTCATACCTATCACATCCAATCATGGGGACTAACCCAAGAGGGTCGTTTTCACTCTTTTTGGTTCATGGTTCCCACCTGGAGTTTACTCCAGGAAAACCTCCCAATACAACCTGAGTTTGGGTAACCTTACATACAGGTAAAAGTGGTCATCAGTTCCCAAATAAGCATATAAGATAATAAATGAAAATCAAACATGAAACAGTCTTTATTTTACCCCACATAAAATGCAGACTACTTAAAAGACCAACAGGAACCTATAAAGAGAAGAAATAATAATTCATAAATGCTGCTCAGAAGGCAATTGCATTTTGGGACCATTGAAGAAATAGCACCTTTTCCATTAGCTCTACCCTGTCTGAATCACTTACAATGACAGGAGAGTATTGGTGGCAAGGTCTAGGTCCCTTTCGATCTCTATCATATTGAAATTTCTGCTCTTATCAGCTTTAATGGGAAAACAGGAGGTATTAGACATATAGTTTCTAAAGTTAACTACTGTTCCTCTCCCACTACCACCCTTTAGGCAGCCAACAAAACTGGTTCATTTCAACTGATTACTCAGTCATAGCATCCTCTCAAAAGTAAATTAGAAATTATTGGAAATATTTGACTCAAGGGAATTTCCTAAGACAAGATTCACTGAAAGCAAATAGTCTCCCCCATTCCCTTACGTTTTGATAATACTTGTTTCTCTTCCAATAGAGACATCAATTCTGGAAAAGAAAAAAAAAGTTTTCTCCAAAACAGTGGGTGGTTGTTCTAAATATAGAAGGCAGCTAAGTGGCTCAATGGATAGAGCAATGAGCCTGGAGTCAGGAAGACCTGAGTTCAAATGTGGCCTCAGACCCTCACTACCTGTGTGACCCTGAGCAAGTCACTTAACCTCTGTTTGTCTTAACCCATTGGAAGAGGAAATGGGGGAAAAAAAGACTTTGCCAAGAAAACCCCAGAGACAGCATCGACATGTTATGGTTCACAGGATTGTAACAGCAACAAAGCTCTAAATGTAGGGAAGAATGGATTGTACTAAGATGAATTGTACTAGGGGTAATGAGACTGATACCGCAGAAAGAGACCTTCCCACCCCTTATCCTCATCCCCAAATGTCTTTGCCATTCTCTTTCAATGACCCTTTCCTCTGTAGCAGCGGAAAGATGAAATGACTGAGGAAACAAAGGTTTGATCTTCCAAGCATATTGATTACTACCAATTATGCATTACCAATTATCTAACAAAGCAGGACCAGTCCCTTTCCTCAGCTTAGACCTGGACCCTGAATACGGAGGGAGATAGGCTTTTATACATTAAAAACAATTACTCAAATAAGATCAATGAATTAAGAGGAAACAATACATTAGGTGATATGATTTCTAATTGTATAAAAGATTAGGAACTTTCCAAGTTAGAAGGGGGAGCGTGAACAGGTGCAGTTCTGTGAATTCACAAAAAGAGGTGTCCCATACCTCCTAAGTGTCTGTAAATAACCAAAGGAACATGGAAACAATAATTGATCAGTATGGGTCCAATTTTCGGATATGACATATGGATTACTGTGAGAAAACTCCTTCCATCAGTCTTTGGATCTAAGTTTCTGGTCAGCACAGCCTAGGTCCTTAGTAAAGGATCTCTAAGCAGCAGGGAGAGGTGATCCAGCCTCCCGGTCGTGCAGGGCTAGGTTCAAACCACACAATAAAGTTTTCTCCCAATTCCCACAATTAAATAAAGTCTTCTACAAGACAGAAGTTGGAGTAGAACTGTAATTGAATAGTAAGGGAACTGAGCTAGCTGCAGAATTGAGTCACAAGATGGAGTCAGTAAGTCCCACAATTAACCACTTGCTCCCCTCAACTCCCTCCCCCCCAAGATTCCATCTTTAACCCTCTTCACTCCTCTCTGTACTTTACATCAAACATTCTACCTAATCCCACAACTTCAACTATTACATCTATACAGATGATTTCTAAATCTAATTATCCCTAATCGCTTTCATAGGTTCTAATTTTTCATTCTAATTGTTGGTTGGGCCACTCTACCTCGATGTTCCATCAGCACTTCAAACAGAGCATATTCAAAATGGGATAAGACCCCTGTCAAAAAAAATCTTTGGGGCTTCTTTATTTCTATTAATGGCATCACCAATATTCCAGTTTTCTAAGTTCAAAGCCTCTGAGTCATTTTTAACTCTTCTCTCTCTCCCTCATTTTCAGGTTACCTAATCTTCTCTGTCTCCACTAATCTTCCATCTACTAGACACTCTTGTTTTAAGTCAGAAAATTAGAACAATTTCAAATGTCCATAAGTCAAAAAAAAATCTGATCTTTCATCGTTACTCCCTCTTTACTGGTTTAAGTGGGAGGTAGAGGGAAGGGAGTGCTACCCCCCAGACCACAAAATCTGCCAATGCTCCCACATCATATTGCCCATTCAGGGAAAGGAGCCCCATGGCAAGCCTTGCACTGAAGAGGGCTTCCAGTCTCTGTACTAATCAGCCCTCAATCTCACACATTAGGCAACTCCCAGAATATACCACTATTGCCACATTCACCAGTCAGGTCACACTAGTCAGAATCTTAAGCTCTATATCTAATGACCTTCATTCTGTCCATACTTCACATCTTGAATTTATTATCATCCACCATACTGTTTATTCCAGAATCCTTACCTTGGACATCTTAATTCTCTTATACCTGATCTCACAACCTGGGTCTGTTCCCTTATGTCTTGAATGGTGGTTGCTTCAATCATCTCTCCAGACATCTCACCATGTTACAGTGTACTACAGTGCTGTGCCATGCCCTTTCCAGTTCTGGAACCATAATCAAATCAACTCTGTCTTTATTCTTGGTGAGGACATGCCGATCTACTCCCCTGTGGCTCCCCTGATCATCCCTTTAACTTTCCCAACCTAAATATGTCTCTCCGGTCAACATTTTATATGGGTTGTCTTCTCCTGCTAGAATACAAGCTTTTTGAGGACAGAAACTGCGTTATGATAATATTTGTGTTCCTAGTGCTTAAAGGACAATACTTGGCACAGTAGAAGCACTTAATAAATGGCTTTTCATTTGTTTATTTTTCATTCAAAAGCATACTCCTCAAAACCCAGACCAATCTCTCTTGCTCCCTGTTCTCATGTCACCGTACAGTCCCCAGAGTCATAGCCTGTCTTTCTATGTTGCCATGTTCCTGGCGCCCAAGTCAGACTCCAATCCCCCCAAACCACGTAATTCTGGTGCTGCATCTCTTTCCTGTGTGTGTGACCCTTGTGTGACAGGAACCACAGCAAGTGTATCCACAATCATTATGAATTTCTTTTTAGGGACATAAACATCCAAAAGATAAACTATTCACTTATATTCTATGGGTTTTTCCATAGTTCTCAAAATTTCATCCCCAAAACCAAAATGTGTTTTTATTTTACAAGTTTTTCATCTTCATTAAACACTTTTTAAAAATTTACTGGATATTTACTATGTACCCCAGCCCTCCCTCACTCAAATCAAAGTCACCTGCAAGTCATGTCATCATTTCCCTGATGCCATGGTCCTCTTTGAAAATGAGGGACAAACATACAACACAACACACACACAACTATGCACCCACCTTGCACTGTCCGAGATATCAAGGATGCCTAACCTACAGGAGAATTAAGACATGGACACATGTTTTGTTTTGCTTTTGAGGGGGGAAGGCAGGGCAATTGGGTTAAGTGACTTGTCCAAGGTTATATGGCTAGTAAGTGTTAAGTGTCTGAGGCCGGATTTGAACTCAGGTCCTCCTGACTCCAGGGCCGGTGCTCTATTCACTGCACCACCTAGCCACCCCAACACACATTTTTAGAAGATGAAAGTTCAGTAAGATAAATAAAAGCAAAGCAAGACAGGAGTTCAGCCAGGAAAAACATTTCATAGAATCGTAGAATTCAGAAATGTAAGGCACCTAGTCCAACTCCTACCCAATGAAGAATATTCTCAATATAACAACATACCCAGCAACTGATCACAGAGCCCAGTGGGGTTAAACTCAAATAGAAATGGGAGACATTGATCCATACATAAAGATCCCTACCAGCTACATATTGACTTAGTTTTAAAATGCAGTTATCTATGTTTTATTGTATTTTTATTTATTTTTTAAAATATTTCCCAATTACATTTTAATCTGATTCTGTCAGCACTGAGGAATATTGAGAGCTGTACGTGACTGGATGGCACTGGTCACATGTCTGACACCTCTGATCTGGCCTTTGCTTGATGCATCTCTAGGGAAGGGGATATCATTGCCCCCAGGGTGGCACATTCAAGTTTGGCATGGCTCTAATTGGGTTTGTTTTTTTTTAAGTTTCTCCTTCTACCTCCTATGCACTACTCCTAGGTCTGCCCTCTGAGGCCAAGAACAAGTATAATCCTTCCACATGACTGCCCTTCAAATACTTGAAGACAATTGTCCTTTCCCCCTAAATCTTGTCTTCTCTGGTTTCTTTGGCCACCCTTATATGTCAGAAACTCAAGAACCTTAATAATTATGGCTCTTCTCTTCTGGATACTCTCTGGCTTGTCATTGACCTTTCTGCAATGTAGTGCCCAGAACTGAACACAATACTCCAGCCATGACCTAATCAGGATAGAGAACAATAGGAGAGGCAGGAGATAGAGATAGAGAGCTGGACCTGGAATTGGGAAGACCTGAACTCAAATCTGGCCTTGGACACTTACTAAGTGTGTGACTGTGGGCAAGTCACTTAACCTCTGTCTCAGTTTCCCCAACTATAAAATTAGTATCATAACAGCACCTACCTTCCAGGGTTATGAGGATCAGATGAGATCACATTTGTACACTGAGCACTTAGCTCAGTGCCTAGCACATAATAGGCACTGAATAAATTCTTGTTCCTTTTCCTATCAACTCCCTGGTCCTGAACACAGGTTATATTAGCCATCTTTTCTGCCATATATCATTTACTCATATTAAGCGTGCAATCCACTGAAACTTCCAGATCCTTTCTGGATGAACTACTGTCTCATCATTCTTCTCCCATCTTGTAATTGTAAAGCTGATATTTTGAGCCCAAGTGTAAGACTTTACATTTGTCCCTATTCAGATTGATTCAGAAAAAGTAATGATCTGTCTTTTGGAGCCTGATTCTGTCATCCACCACTCTGGTTATTACTCTCAACTTTATGTCATCCTTATGCTTGATTAGAAGGCCATCAATGCCATTCATGTCCCACACAATCATGTTAAAAATGTGACCAAAGATACATCCCCAGGATGCTCCAGTGCTGATTTCCCAGAGTGTCTTTGAACCATCTGAATCATTCTGATCACTCTGAATTTCAAGCAGCGCCTAATCCATCTAACTGTATGATCATCTAGGGATGAGATTCTAGATCACATATTTCCATCTTTTCCATAGGAATAGCATAAGAAACTTTGTCAAATGCTTTGCTTAAATCTAAGTGAACTATTATAACACACGGCCCAGGGACTGCAGGCTCACACAGACTAGATTAGCTCCTAGGGGCTGATCCCAAGGGGTCAGTTTCTCTCTTTAGCTCTTACCCCCACCTCAGAAGTTTTATGCACAAGACATCCCCTGGATGATGCTTTGATGTGCCTCGTGTCTAAATTTCCCACATATAGGTAACAGGAACCCTCACTCACTCACACACATAGGTGTTCAATGTACACTATGGATAGGGCACAGTCTTTATTTCACCTACCACAGAAAATGTATAAGATGCAAAGAACTCAGAGAAGTCCATGAACAAACATAAATTCAAAAAAATAAAGTCCTTAAAGAGCCCACTTTACTCTTCCCTCCTCAGAGTTAGGGTACCCCAGAAGGAAAAGAGATTTGGAGAAACTCATGAGGAAATATGTCTCACTTATCTTGGCCGTGCCCTGTCTAAACAACTCATGGTAATAATAGAATTGACAAAGTACAAATCTCTCACCCTCCCTCCCCCCAATGTGATTTTAGTCTTTCATCTACAAGGCAATACTCTGCTGAGGAGCCTCTTCCAGTTGAGGAAATCTTTTCCTTCTTGGAGGTTGGTTCCCAAATGCTCAAACTTGGGAACTCTGAAACTTGGGGACAACTTCCAAAACTGGTACTTCCCAAGAAATCTCCTTTCTCTGGATAGAAGGCTAGAATTATGGAATAGTGGGACAGATATGGGTGTTACATGTTAGGTGTATATAATGAAGGGCTGCAGGAACGATTTCCACACATACTTGGCTCCTTGTTCATGCTCTCTGTCCCATAACTAATAAAGCAGCTGAGAGTGTAGTGCACAAATTTGGCCACCAGGTGGTGCTGCACACTAACCACCAACCCAGGGATTATGTCAGAGGGAGGTCAGTTTGCAGGCTGATGTTCCCCAAGGGCTGTAACCTTCCTCACTGCTCACCAGGTGGTACTGGCACTACAAACCAGTCACCTACTCCCTGCTCCTATTAGCCTGCTCTCTCCTTAATTGGGATCTGCAGATGCCCCCAGATTTTATATAAATCTAAGTGTCTGACCTAGAATATATTCAGAAACTACCAAAAAGTAGGAAACTCATGTCTTCTCTCGAGCTCCCATCCTTGATTTGGGAGTTGGGGAAAGTGGAATGGGAAACACAACTATTTGGCAACATCTTGATGGGCTAATCCCCCAACCACCTCGTGACCTAATATTAGAAAGTCCCCAACTCTCACTAAAGGAGAAATAAAATACAGTAAACTCTATATAACAATAGAGCCTGCCTGCAGTTTTGTCTAAAAGGACTTCTTCCAGAGTTTTAAAAGTCTCCTGCCCTTGATCAGAAAATGTTTTACTATTCCAATAATAAATCTTGGCAGTTGCCTTCCAAATGGGTTTCTCCTTTGGCAGATCCTCCTCTTTCTTTACCACTCCCTCTCTTGTGAAATGCTTTACCTGTCTCTCCCAAGTTGCATTGGAATGCTATCTGTATACTCTAATTGGGCCTTAAAGGTTATAAAAACCAAATCCGTACTCTAGAAAGCTGATGTTGCAATTCCATGAGAGAAACCTTGCCAGCATGATGATAAATTTCTTTACTTTCAGTTTGAGCCACAATAATTAGACCCCCAATAATGTTATACCTTTCCCAAGTCCCATTCCTCTCAGTTGAAAGAATTCTCCAATAGGGTCTCCTCACCCCCTCCACAACCAACCAATTTTATTCATAAGACTTAGAAGATTTACTGTTTAGTGCTCATGTTATTTACTGAAACACAGTAAGGTAACTATAAAATGGTAGCAGAACAAAACAAAACTGTAAGAAAGGATTCAAATAGTTTGAGTCGACTAAAAAGTTGAATCGAAACAATTTGAACAAACTTGTAGAATATAAAATATATGCAAGGAAATCTTCAGTATTTCTACATAATAGCAATAAAACCCAGCAGGAAGAGATAGAAAAAGAAATTCCATTTAAAATAACTACAGAATGTACAAAATACTTAGGAGTCACCTCCTAAGATACACACAAAAACAATATAAATACGACTATAAATCGTCATTTGTAGAAATAAAGATAACCTTAAATAATTAGAAAAATAGTCATTTCTGATGGGGAGGATGAATCAATATAATAAAAATATAATACTACTTAAATTAATTTATTTATTCAGTGCCATACCAACCAAACTAAGAATGGATTGTTTTAAGGAACTAATAAAATAACAAAATGAATATGGAAGAAAAAAATAGATTAAAAAAACTCAAAGGAAATAATGAAAAGAAATAGGAATGAAAGGGACCTGGCAGTGTCAGATCTGAAATGTTACTTATTCAGTTGTGTCCAACTTCTTATGACCCCATTTGGAGTTTTCTTGGCAAAGATACTGGAGTGGTTTGTCATCTCTTTCTTCAGCTCATTTTGCAGATGAAGAAACTGAGGCAAACAGGGTTAAGTGACTTGCCCAGAGTCACACAGCTAGTATCTGAGGCCTGATTCAAACTTGTGTAGAGGAGTCTTCCTGACTCCAGCCCCAGCTATCCACCGCACCACCTAGCTGCCCTGAAACTCTACTACAAAGCAGTATTTCTCCAAACAATGTGGTACTGGTACTGGTTAAAAAAAAATGAGATTGATCAGTGGAACAGAACTGGCACACAATATATAGAAATAAATGTATCTAATACCCCAGCATTCAATAAACACAAAGATCTCGGCTATTGAAATAAGAACTTGCTATTTGGCAGAAATTGATAGGAAAATTGCCCAGCACTACAGAAGAAATTTTCGGCTGCTAGGTGGCGCAGTTGAGAGAGCCAGACCTGGTGTGTTCAAATCTGTGTTCTCCTGTGTTCAAATGTGGCCTCAGACACTTTTTAAGCTGTGTGACCCTGGGCAAGTCACTTAACCCTGTTTTCCTCATCTGCAAAATGAGCTGGAGAAGGAAATGGCAAACCACTCCAGTATCTTTGCCAAGTAAACCCCAAATGGGGTCACAAAGAGTCAGACATGCCTGTAAACAACTGAACAACAACATAGAAGAAATTAGATTTAGACCAACACCTCACAGATTATACCAAGATAAGCTCTAAGTGCTATGGGACCTAGCTATAAAATATCACATCATAAACAAGAAGGAGAAACATGGAGGGAGGGCTAGGTGGCGCAGTGAGTAGAGCACTGGCCCTGGAGTCAGGAGGACCTGAGTTCAAATGTGACCTCAGACACTTAACACAAAAAAAACTAGCCATGTGACTTTGAGCAAGTCACTTAACCCCCAATTGCTCCACCAAAAAAAAAAAAGAAAAAGAAAAAAAAAGAAAAACATGGAAAAAATTATCTGTCAGATCTATTGATAGAAAAAAAATGTGTATAACCAAACAAGGGATAGAGAAAGTCACAGAAGACAAATGGATAATTTTGATTACATGAAATTAAAAATGTTTTGTACAAACAAACCCAATCAAGCTAAGATTAAAGGGAAAACAACTGGGGAAAAAAAATCTTTGTGGCAAGTTTCTCTGAGAAAAGTCTCATTTCATAGGTAGATAGATAGATGTGTGTGTGTGTGTGTGTGTGTGTGTATTACTGAATCAAATTTATAAGAATGAGAGTCATTCCCCAACTGATAAATGACCAAAAGATATAAACAGGCAGTTCTCAAGGGAAGAAACCCAGGCTATTGAGAGCTACATGAAAAAAAAATGCTCCAAATCACTACTAATTAGAAAAATTAGTCATTTTAATAGAATTAGAAAAATTTAGTAGAATTAGAAAAATTAGTAATTAGAAAAAAAGTAATTCTGAGGTTTGACCTCACATCCATCAAATTGGTAAAAATGACACAAAAAGGAAAATGATAAATATTGGGGGAGTTATAAGAAAGCAGGTACTTTGATGCATTGTTAGTGGACCTGTGAATGGGTACAATCATTTTGAAAAGCAATTTGGAATTATATACAAAAAGTTGCTGAACAGTGCATATCCTTTGACTCTTTGACTGTTAGCCTCATACCCAAAAGAATATGACCAAAGAATTAGGAGAGGTCCTATATGTATAAAAATATTTATGGCAGCTCTTTTTATGGTGACAAAAAAAATGGAAACTAAAGGGATGTCCATCAACTGGGGAATGGCTAAATAAGTTGTGTTACGTGAATATAATGGAATACTATTGTGCTGTAATACATAAGAAAATAAATGATCTCAAAGAGACGTGGAAAGACACATATGAACGATAAAGAATGAAATGAGGACCAGAACAATTTGTATTCTAATACCAGCATTTCTAAAACAAACAATTTTGTAGACTTTTTATAAAGGGATGAATGAAATAAGAAAAACCAGGAGCACAATTTATGCATTGACAACAACTCTGCAAAGACAGACAATTTTGAATCTGTAAGAACTATGATCAATACAATGACCATTCATGATTTCAGAAGACCAATGATGAAATGTACACTCAGCCTTCTGACAGAGATGAGAGATTCAAGGAGCAGAATGAGATATGAATATTTTAATATATGGCCAATGAGAAAATTTGTTTTCCTTCACATTGCATATTTGTTACAAGGAATTTGTCTTCATTTTCTCTTTTTTCCCCAATGGGGTAGATGGTGGGAGGGACAGAAAATAGATTTCTGTTAATTACTAAAATAAAAAAAATTAAAAATAAAGAGGTAGTGGGGTGTTAAGGATATGGAATGTTGTATGCACTTTCAGATGGGGACGTTGAATTGTTTGCTTTTGCTCAATTATTTTACTTAGAAAAGACCTCTCATGGAGTTGGGGTAATATGTTAATGTTTATAATATAAAAACAAAACAAGTCCATATAACAAAGAAAAAAGAAACATAACACACATACACATACCTTCTCCCAGATGAAAGACTGAGGGGAGAATTAAAGGGAAGTAATTGTGGGTTTTGGAACTCATGGGTTTATCTTTTCACACACTGAAAAAAATGGGGTGTGGGGGGAATTAAAGGTTGTCATCACCTCTCACATAATCAAGCAAATTCAAGGTGGAGTCAGTCCTATCTATCATTTCATTCCATTCTGCATCTTCCTGTCTATTCTAGATCTGTAGTGCTCCAAGTCTCTGCATAGATTTCAAAGAGCAGCCCCAACACACACAATCCCACCCTGTCTGGCTACAGTAGCACCAGAAGATGTTCTGCTCCAGTCACTTAGAAGGAAAATATAAAATGGAGACTGGACAATTTTGCTATCCCACCTTTCCCTCCTTCCTTTTACACAAAGGAATTAAGGTTAGTTCAGCATGAACTACCTTTGATGAAAACATGCAGGCGCTTACTGATTCTTCTTCAATACATACACTAACCAACCATCTCTTTAATAATATGGTTTAGAATTTTAGCCAGGAATTGAAGTCAAGCTTGCTGGTTTATCGTTTTCAGCTCTATTCTCTTCCTGTTTTTGAAAATTGGGGTAACAATTGTCTTTTTCCAATACTGTGGTACCTCTTCTATTCTCATTGTTCTTGGCAGTTCACTATTAGAACAAAATTAGAGCTCATTCAACAGCTAACAAAATGAGATATACTTAGCCATAGCTAAAGAAGAATAATGAACATCGATATATACTGAGAAAATCTCTGATTCAGCTCCCTTGTCTGAATTGCCCCTTCTTTTCTACTAGCCAGGCAACAGAGATTAGAGTTCTTCCTTGCTGTTTTGTGATGCTAACAGCTGAAGCCTTTAGTCCTTTGAGCCAATCAAGTCTGAACAATGACTTCAATGCCTTTTAAGGAAAAACTAGCCTAACTTGTGTGGGGGCAGGGGTCAGGATGTTGGTCCTACCACATCTACAATCAAAGATCATTAACGTGGCTAAGTAATCACATCTGCTGGTTCTTTCAATACCCAAGAATATATTCATCTGGCAAAGGTTGACTACTAACTTTCAACTGGGGGAATAAGGGAAGGCTTTGTAGATGGCAGGAAACTTGAGCTGGTCCTTGAAGTAAGGGGAGAATTTCATAAAGTAGTGATGATGGAGACGGCATCCCAGCGAGGAGGAAATGGCATGAGCAGAGGGGTTAGAATAAAGAGCATGTTTAAGAAAACAGATTACTGGGTGAAATATTGACTATGGGAATACATATCCGAGAAAAAAAGATAGACCCCACCTTTGAGGGGAGTTACATTCAGATCCAGCTAGAATCAGCTGGAAAAATAGGTAGGATCAAATTGTAGACAGTCTTAAATCCCAGAATAAGGAATTTGGATTTATTTAGTGGGAAATAAAGGTCTTTGATCAAAACCTTCAAAAATTATATTTGTTGATTAGGAAGATTTATCTAGATTTAGAGATTCTACAGGCTAGAAAGGACCATAGAGGTCATCTAGCCCATCCTCTGATAGATGAAGGAACTGAGGAATGGGGAGTCTGACTATACAGAGCTCAGTAGAGATACATCACCTCCCTCTTCTTTCTTTCAGCTTGGTCACCTAACTTTCTCTGACAGTCAATCCAATCTAACCATACAAACATTTGTTAAGAACTTACCATACTCAGGGCAGCTAGGTGGCACAGTGGATAGAGCACTGGCCCTGGAGTCAGGAGGACCTGAGTTCAAATTTAGCCTCAGACATTTGACACACTACCTTTGTGGCCCTGGGCAAGTCACTTAATCTTGATTGCCTTGCCAAAACAAACAAAAAAATGATAGTTTGGGAGCAACTAGGTGGTGCAGTGAATAGAGCACAGGCCTTGGAGTCAGGAGGACCTGAGTTCAAATCCAGTCTCAGACATTTAACACTTACTAGCCGTGTGATCTTGGGCAAGTCACTTAACCCCAATTGCTCTGCCTTCCCCCCTAAAAAAAAAAAAAAGGAAGAACTTACCATACCCTAGACACTATATTGGGTAATGGAGATAGAAAGACAAAATGGGAAATAGGAGACAGCTCCAATCACATGGAGTATGGGTCTAAATTGATTTTGTATATACAATGAGAGCAAGTATAACGTGGACAGGAGAGAGCAAAACTAGGGAAAAACATGATGCAATAAGAGGAATATTAGATTTGGAGTCAGAGGGCTTGGCACAGTGTCTAGTACAAAGTAGGCACTTAATAAATGTTTAATGAACTGAATTGGTGGTTCAGATACTGATTGAGACTATATTACTTTTGTGACCTTGAGCAAGGCAATTAATTCTAATCTTCATTTGCCAATATGTAGAATAAGTAGGTTAGACTAGACTCTATTCACTAGGGCAGGGGTTCTTAACCCGGGGTCCATGAACTTGGGGTTTTTGACTATTTAAATATAATTGGTTTCTTTTGTATTTGTACATATATTGTACATATAATCCTATGTATTTTATTTGATGAATTTAAATGCATTGTTCTGAGAAGGGACCTATAGGCTTCATCAGACTGCGAGAGAAGTCCATGCTACAAACATCCCAGGCAAGGGACCACAAAGGACAGAACTAGGGTGGTAGCTATGGGAACTGAAAGGAAGAGTCAGACGCAAGGGAGGTTGTAAAGACAGAATTAACAGGACGTAGAGATCGAGTACATGAGACAGGGAAAGGAAGAAGATGAGTCAAAGATGACCCCAAGCTTTGGGGCTTTAATTACTGGATAAATGAACAGAAATAGGAATTTAGGAGAAAATGTAGGTCTAGGGAGAAAGAGGAATATAGTTAAGCTCTCATCTCTTCCTAAGAAAACCTTTTGATTGAGATAGAGAAAGAAATCCGTTCTATTTAAGAGTATTTGCCCAGAGCACAAGACCTTCAGTCTGTCTCCCTTTCCCTTTTGCGGTGGGTGAAAGATGAAATGACTGAGGAAACAAAGGTTCAAGCTTCTGAGCATATCGATTTATCAAGTAATACATGCCAATTGCATAACAAGTCAAGACCAATGGCCTCACTCAGCTCTGGCACTGGACCTTGAATTCAGGAGATATATTTTTTTTATGCATTAGAAATGATTAATCAAATGATACCAATTAGTTAAAAGAAAACAATGAACCAGGATACAAAATTAGGCAATCTGATTCCCAATTGGAGGAAAGAGGAAGGACCTTCCCGGCTGGGAGGGGGAGAGCAAACAGGTATAATTCCCTGAAATCAGAGAAAGAGGTGTCCCTTTCCCATGCTCAGTGGAGCATGGAAACAATGACTGACCGACCAGTAAGGGGCCAGATATAGGGGTTATTTGAGATGCATAAATGTGAGAAAACTCCTTGCATCAGTCTTTAGTTCCGACCTATGGGTCCCTTCTCAGAATAATGAATTTAAATTCATCAAATAAAATCCATAGGACTACAAAAGAAACCAATTATATTTAAATAGTTGTCAAAAACCCCAAGTTCATGGACCCCAGGTAAAGAACCCCTGCCCTGGTGAATAGAGTCTGGTCTAACCTACTCATTCTACATATTGGCAAATGAAGATTAGAATTAATTGCCTTGCTCAAGGTCACAAAGTTAATATAGCCTCAATTTCGTTAATGTAACCTAAGTCCTTAGTTAAGGGGCTCTAAGCAGCAGGTGGAGGTGGTCCAGCTTCCCAGTCATGCAGGGCTAGGCCCAAACAATGTGATAAGGTTTCCTCCCAATTCCCACAATTGAATAAGTTTTTTTGCAAGATAGAAATTGAACTAGACCCATAACTGAATAGAAAGTGAACTGAGCTAGAGCCACAATTAAGTGACAAGATGGAGTCAGTGTGGTTCATCCAATTAACCACTCATAACTGCTCACTGTCTAATCTTCTCACTATTCTATCATGAAAACCTGAGCAAGATCTGGAGTAGAAGAAAAAAGGGAGGTGGGGGTGGAACGTGTGTGTATGTTACTGCTGGGTGAAGAGAGATAGCTTATAAGGTATGACAATTTGAAGTGTGCTCTCTGTGGGCCCTATGCTCCTGGAGAAAATGAGCCACTGGAACATCATAGTGACACAAGGTGGCAGCAGTAGGCAGAGAAGGAGGAGGTTCCTTACTTCCTGGATGGGATAATAAAAAGCTGAGAGCCCACCACTCATGCTTATAAACAATTAGCATCACCTCCTTGCTCTGTCACCAAGGCAACAGAGTAAGGTTGGAGCTGGCTGCCTGGCAATAACCCCCCCTTCCCCTGCCACACAATCTCCTGTCTCTCTCCACCTCCAATGGTACTACATCTCTCTGCTCATCCAGTTCCCACAGATCTCTTGCCTACATAATAATGCTCCTGATTGCTTTAGGTGGAGGCTGAGAGGGGAGGGGGGACTTGGAGATGCTTTCCACCCACCAGATTGTACTGTCACTGGGAACTGGGTACCAACAGCAACCAACTGGTGTGGCAGCAAGCACTTTATAATGCAAGCTACACAATGAAGGTATTCTTTTCAGTACAGTGTTTTTATATATCTATGCTACTTAAATACCTATATAATTCCAAATAAACTGAATAAAATTCAAAGTATGCTGCAAAATGTTATGTTGGTGAGTTGAGAGGGCTCTATATTAATTGTTGGTGATTTTTTTTCATTAAGATGCTTCTTGGAGAAACTGGAAGGAGGGATGTGGGCCACAATGGAGTTCCTGTTCTCAGATAGAGTTCCTTTTTTTTTTTTTGCCTTTTTTTGGAGGGGCAGTTGGGGTTAAGTGACTTGCCCAAGGTCACACAGCTTGTAAGTGTCAAGTATCTGAGGCCAGATTTGAACTCAGGTCCTCCTGAATCCAGGGCTGGTGCTCTATTCACTGTGCCACCTAGCTGCCCCTCAGATAGAGTTTCTACCATGGTATAATGAAGAGTGCTAGATTTGGAGTTAGAAGGTGCTGGGTTCAAATCTTACCCCTGTCACTTATGAAATAGCTGCCTCAATAGATAGAACACTGGATTTGGAGTCAAGAAGGCTTGAATTAAAATTTCATCTCAAATTCTTACTAGCTGTCTAACCCTAGATGAGTCACTTAACCACACTGGGCCTCAATTGTTCATCTGTAAAGTGAAAAGGTCAGACCAGACAACCTCTAAAGGTTTGTTCTAACTCTAAGACCATGACCCCAGGCCTCCATATTAATGGAGTGGCAACTTCCTACTTTCGGTATTGGGTATTATACATCCAGGTATTTGGAGGGTATTTCAAAGGTGGAACAAGACAATTCTACGTAAATCCTATGGAATTTATATAATAAACATATTTAAATATAAATATTAAAAATAAATATATGTAAATGTAATAAATCCTCTAATCCTATGGAATCCTGGAAAATCTGGACCACTGGGGGTGAACAATGAGAGAAGAGAAAATAACCATTCCTGCCCAACCTTTTGCTAACAAGTTGGGCATTTTGGACTCTATAACATGCTCCCTTTTCAGCCCCCAGTGAAAGGTCACATTTGACAAAATTTAAAAGGGCCTGGTGATGGAGAGGGGAAAACCCTGAAGTGGCTAAAAGCAGAACTTTGGGAAGATTGATGTGTCCCTTGTGTACAAGATGGAGGTAGGTGGTAGGAAAACCAGTAGAAGGCTATTGTTATAGAACCCATGGGCCCAGGTTCCCCCCAAACTCTGGACTTACTCAGATAGGTCTGAAGCCAGAAGGGGTCTCCCCCGAAAATTCATTTTCTCTCTGGTTCATTGCCCCTACTCAGAGTGGAAGAATCTCCAAATATAGCTCATATCTAGAGTTCCACAGACGTGGATAACCAGTTCACCAGCTTCCATGCAATCACTCAAGGTAGTGAACAGATAATGGCCAGCTTTCTATTTCACCCAGAGATGATGTAGAAAATGAAAAACACTCAGAGGATCCCACAAATGTAGAAAATACAGAAGGCCCTTCTAGTAGCCCCTGGGTTCCCCATCCTAGGGAACTAAACTTGGGGTTGCTATTAGGGAAACCCTTTGATGTTCCTGTGAAATTCAATTGAGTCCTACACGGTCCCTCCCGGTTCACTGGGTCACTCTGTGTACATTACACTTCCCTAAAAAGCTCATATACTTTGAGAATGCTGAACAAGCCAGATCGCTTTCCAGGCTGATTTGTACTATCCAAGTAATTCACTGTAATAGCTGAGAGTGGCTAGATTCCTTGTGCCTGGCCCTCTCAATCTGTGGCTCTGGGAACAGGCGTCACGTGAGTGACCCTCTTCTTTTTCCAAGAGGTAATGCTGCCTGGGCATCTCCCTTCTTTCTCTAGAGCAGGGATTCTTAACCGTGTGTGTGTGTGTGTGTGTGTGTGTGTGTGTGTGTGTGTGTATGTGTAATAGATGCCGTTGGCAATCTGGTGAAGCCTCTAGACTTCTTTTCAGAAAAAAAAGTTAATGCATAAAATGCATAGGATTGCAAAAGGAAGGGGGAATAAGGAAAAAAGCATTTATTATGTGCCTACTCTGTGGCAAGCACTGAGATAGGTACTTTACAAATATATCGTTTGATCCTTGTAACAATCCTGAAAGGTAGGTTCTGTTATTATCCCCATTTTACAGCTGAGGAAACTGAGGCAGAGGTTAAGTGACTTGCCCAGGGTCACACAGCTAGTAAGTGTCTGAGGCCATATTTGAACTTAAGTCTTCCTATTTCCAGATCCAGTGTTCTATTCGCTATACCACCTATATGCCAATTACATTTAAATGCAGTTATCGAAATATTTTTTAAAAGTTTACAGACCTTGCTCTAAAAGGCATTGTAAATGAACTTCCCTTCTCTGATTGGATGAGCTACTTCGGTCTTGTGATTCTATAAGAACTCTATCATTGCCCTGGCTGATACCATCTCTTGGGCTTGAAAGGCCACTCTCAGGAGCTTTCCCCACAGGCCATGTGGACAAGTATGTATCTGCCACGTGTTTTTGTACCCATTCCCCATTAACTACTGGGGGTGTGGTGGGAGAGAATGAAGAGAAAAGGCAAAAAGATGAAAAAGACAAAAGGGCAGAGGGCAGCTTGTCATTCTCTTTTACAGGTCAGCACAGAGGCAGCTCCACTAACCAGAGACTGCCTCCTGAGTATCAGTCATCTTTGGATTAGACCCAGTCACTGAAAAATAATCAGGAGTTGAGTTTGGCTTCTCAATAGGCACAAATGGAAATGCCTACACCCTCCAGAGAAAATCTCTCCTCCTGTATGTAAGCTCATTGATTTATCAGGGAGATCATCATATAGATCTGATGAACTTCCCTTACAACGACAATCCGGGAAGGAAATGATGGGCATGTACTAAGGTAGTGGTGGCCTCTAGAGAGTGTGTGAGACCAAGGAACATGCTGAAGAATCAGTAGGACTGGATAAAAATTCATTATGGAGAATCACTCAAAGACCCTAAGATTTTGTACCTAAGGGAATGGAGAGAAGGAATAGGAATGGAATAAGATGAATTGAAAAAGAGATATAATTTTGTGAGAAAGACAATGAACATAGTTTTGGATATATTGTGTTTATGCATCTGTATGAATTGCCTGAGATGGAAATGGAAATTCAGGACTATAGTTGGAGTGAGATATCCAGGTTTGAGAGGTAGATGTGAAAATTATTTGCGTAGATGGGATAGTTGAAACCTTAGGAGGGGCAGAAGTATCACTGTTGTGACTTCCAGTCCCTTTGCCTCTCCCTGTTCTCCCAGTCCATCAATCCTACTATGACATCACTTTTCTCTATAATACTGCCCCTATAGCTAACTAGTTCAACCACACACTATTGAGTACTCTTAAATCCTTTGCTCTCTTGCCCTATCATTTAAACCTATTGCCACCTTGCCAGATTCCAATCCTGGATTATCCTTGACATCCTCTTTCTCCATTCCTACTTCCACATACTAAATTCTTCCAGAAAAAGTCATGCAACCATACCGACTAGGTTCATTAAAAATTTATGTTATCTAACTACCAATGGGCCTGCACTGCATAGAAATCTTTTTCTTCTTTCCTTATCGACAATCATACAATTATCTACAAAGT
Source organism: Pseudochirops corinnae (assembly GCA_028646515.1). Taxonomy (NCBI): domain Eukaryota; kingdom Metazoa; phylum Chordata; class Mammalia; order Diprotodontia; family Pseudocheiridae; genus Pseudochirops; species Pseudochirops corinnae. The sequence goes on along the minus strand of JAQQSV010000118.1, from coordinate 158,232 downwards.
GACCATTCCAAAACTTCTCTTCATACTTCCCATACCAACTTTTTCTGCCTTCCCTCACACCAAAGGACTTTGCTTCCTACTTTACTAAGAAAATAGAGATCTTTCATCCTGAGTTCCCTCCTCTACTTTTTCTGTACCTCAATTAAGTATAAAAGTGGCCATACTTGATCTACTAGTCCAGCAACCTTGTAAAAAAACAAAATCAGGTTAATATAGAATGACTTGTTTTTGAGGAAGCCATGTTGGCTTTTTGTGATCTCATGCAAAACCAGCCATAGAAAGTGACAGAGTGAGAAAATGTTGCCCAATAATGGGTAAAGTGGTTGGTATAAGTTGCGTTGAAGGCAAACTCCTCAGTACTGTGGGCAGAGTGAAAAGCAACCATCTCCCAAGTCTTTGACTGATTATCCCAAATCTTTGGTCATGGCACAGCTTGTAGGAACTATGTGGGCCCCACTTTGCATACACAAGCTCTACATGGCACCTAGTAAATAGAATGTTATCACTGTAAGGAATACTCTGGTTCAAAACCCTTATTTTATCTTATTGATACTTTTTTTTGCATCATGGTCATAATTTCTACCTCTTGCTTGCACAAGAAGTACAATTAAGCAAAACAGCTGACACATTTGCCACATGAACCAATATATGCCTTACCTTGTATCTGTGGACCACTACTTCTCTACTGAGATGAGAGAGAGATGTTTCATCATCAATCATCTGGAGTCAGGAGTGGGCGTTACATTCATCTAAATTTTGATACATTTAGTGCTACTCTTCTTTACGTTATTATGTATATTTCTGGTTATGCTTATTTTTCTTTGCATTCATTTGGAATAGTCTTCCCAAGTTTCTCCAAATTCTTCATATCTGTCGTTTCTTATTGCATGATAATATTCCATTAATCATATGCCAGTCTATTTAACCATTACCCAGTCTATTTCCAGCTTGTTTGCTACCACAAAAGGTTCTACTATAAATATTTTTAATATACGAGAACTTTCTTTCTGTCTTTGACCTTGGTAGAATATATTTCTTTCATAATCAACTCAACTCTACATCTAGATCCTGCTCCACTGGATGCTGCCATTCTATTATAAAGTACTATTGCTGATAGAGTCCAGGGAGAGAGCCTCAGGAAGAGCAAAAGATAATGAGAAAACTTGGCTGAGAACTGTCTGCTTTCTCTAATGACCCTGAAGCCTGATTTTTCTGCTTTTTAAATTTTGTTATTCTCAACTTTCCAAATACCAAGAAACCTGAATATTTCCATAATCAAGGAACAGAAAAGGAATGTTGTATGTGCAACCATAAATATCACTATTTAGAGATAGCTCTTTGCTTTTCTAAAGTATATGTTAAATTCAACATGTTAGTTCCAAAAGCTGTCTTGTTGTTGGTGTTTCCCGCCAAACCCTTCCTTCTGTTGGCTTCTGTGCATTTTTAAATCATTTACACTGTTTTAAAATTCCCCTTATAATAAGTTAGTACAGTCACACAAAATAGATCCCCATATTGTCCATGTCCAAATATATGCCTCATTCTGCATCTCTAGCTCATCACTTTTCTGTCAAGAGGTAGATAGCATGGTTAATTCTTGTTTTTTGGTTGCATTTAGTCATTTCATTGATCAGAGTTTGAAAATCTTTCAAAGTTGTTTTTCTTTACATTGTTGTCTTTATATAAATTATTTTCCCAGTTCTGTTCACTTCATCTGCATCAGTTCAAAGAAATATTCATAGGTTTCTCTAAATCTATCCCTTTTATCATTTCTTATAGCACAGTAGTATTCTATTACATTCATATACTATAATTTCTTCAGATTTTCCCCGGTTGATGGACATTACCTTATTTTCTACTTCTTTGCTCTAACAAAAAGTGCTACTGTGAATGTTGTTGTACATAGAAGTTATTTCCCTCTTTCTTTTATCCCTTTGGAGCACGCACCTGCAAGGGAATTACTAGGTCAAAAATGTATTCAGTTTAGTGACTTTGGAGGTTCTTTTGAATGGAATTTCTCTTTCTATCTCTTTCTGTTGGGGTTTGTTGGTAATATGGAAACACTGGTGTTTTGTATGGGTTTATTCTATATCTTGCTACTTTGCTAAAGTTATTGCTTAAATTTTTTAGTTGAACCTTCAGGATTCTCTAGGTAGATCAACTAATCATCCTCAAAAAGTAATAATTTTGTTTCTTCCTTGCCTATCCTTATTTCCTGAATTTATTTTTCTTGTTGTATTGCAATAGCAATAAGATATCTATCCATTTTTCAAATAACAATGGTTATAGTGGACATCCTTGCTTTGTTTTATCTCTGACATTATTGGAAAGGCTGCTAGTATTTATTATATATGATGCTGACTCTTGGTTTGAGATAAAAACTATCACATTAAGGAAACTTTTTTTGCTTTAAATAACATTTTATTTTTCCCACAATTATAAGTCAAGACAATTTTTAGTATTCATTTATATAAGATTGTGCATTCTGAAATTTTCTCCCTCTCTCCCTCCCTTTTTCTGAAGATAATAGGCAGTTTGATATAGTTTAGACATATGCTAACATGTAAAACATATTTCCAAATGTTTTTTTAAAAGCATGAGAAAAAATAAAGTAATTGAAAAAAATGCTCCAATTTGCATCCAGAGTCCATCAGTTCTTTATCTACTCATTTCACTTTGTATCAGTTCATACAAGTCTTTCCAGGTTGTCCTTTACTTTGTGTGTGTCCCTCTGTTTTTCATGTGTTTCTTGCAAGCAACATATTATAGGATACTGGTTTTTTTATCCACTCTGCTACCTACTTCCAATTTTTGGGAGAGTTTGTCCCATTCACATTCACCGTTATGATTACTACCTGTGGATTTCCTTCCATCCTGTTCTTCCTCTTGTTTTACCTCTCTCTCTTTTCATCTTTTCCCCTATCACCAATGTTTTGTTTCTGTCTACCACTTCCCCTGATCTGCCCTCCCTTCTGTCAGTCCCCACCCCCCTTTATTGAATCTCCTCCCCTCCTACTTTTCTGTCTGGTAAGATAAATTTCTATAGACATCTGATTGTGTATATTATTCTCTTTGAGTCAATATTGATGAGAGTAATATTTGAGCAATACCTATCACCCACCCTTCCTATCTTCCCCTCCACTGTAATAGGTCTTTCTCACCTCTTCATGTGAGATAATTTACCTCAGTTCTACCTCTCCCTTCCTTCTGCACCCATTTTACTCCTCTTTCTCATTCCTTATATATTTTTAACGTTGCAGCTGCTAAGTCCAGTGCAATCCTGATTGTGGCTCCCCAATATTTGAATTGTTTCTTTCTGACCACTTGCGGTATTTTTTCCTTGACTTGATAGTTCTGAAATTTGGCTATATTTTTCCTTGAAGTTTTTATTTTAGGATCTCTTTGCTGAGGTGATCAGTGGATTCTTTCAATGCCCATTTTGCCCTTTTTTTCTAGGACATCAGGGCAGTTTTCCTCGATAATTTCTTGAAAGATGCTGTCCAGGTCCTCCTTTGGATTTATGGTTTTCAGGTAGTCCAATGATTCTGATATTGTCTCTCCTGGATCTATTTTCCAGGTCAATTTTTTTCCCCCATGAGGTATTTTACATTTTCTTCCATTTTTTCATTCTTTTGAATTTGATTCATTCATAATTTCTCATACATTAGCTTTTGCTTCCCCAATTCAATTTTTTAATTTTTTTTTTTTGCTTTTTTTGGAGGGGGAAGGTAGGGCAATTGGCATTAAGTGACTTGCCCAAGGTCACACATCAATTCTAAGTTTTAAGGTGTTTTTTTCCTCAATTAGCTTTTTGTACTTTCTTTTCCATTTGGCCAATAGTACTCTTTAAGGAGTTGTTTTCTTCAGTGGATTTTTTTATCTCCTTTTCCATTTGACCAATTCTACTTTTTAAGCAATTTTCTAAGCTGTTGAATCTTTTTTCCTAATTCTCTTGCATTACTCTCACTTCTTTTCCCCTTTTTCTTCTACCTTTCTTATATGATTTTTAAGCTCCCCTTTGAGCTCTTCCATGAGTTCTTTCTGGGTTTAAAATGACCTGCTGTTTTTCTTTGGGGTTTTACTGAGAGATGTTTTAACATTGTTGTCCTTTTCTGAGTTTGTATCTTGGTCTTCCCTTTCACCATAACTTTCTATGTTCAGATTCTTTTTGTAATTATATCATAGAAGGAATTCAGTAGCATTCCCTCAATTTCTACTTTCACAAGATTATTTAATATTAGAATTTGTTGGTCTTTGAATATTTTATAGAATTCATTTGTAAAGCCATCTGGTCCTGGTCATTTTTTTTTGAGAGTTATTTTGACTTGTTTGATTTTTTTTTTCTGAGATTGGGTTATTTAAATTCTCTATTATCTTGTTCTGTTAACTTTAGTGTTTCAATTTCCTTATTTTACAGAAGAGAGACCTGAGGCTCTGAGATTTTAAGTGACTTGTTTTCCAACTAATACTATCAGTTTTATTACATAACTGAGCCTAGAACCTGATCTCCCAACTCCAAGGTCAACATTTTTCCACTATGCCAGGGGATATTTTAAGTGTATGGTTGAATGTTAGCCCACTGAAGCTGACTGGGGGCTAAGTAGAAACTCTAGAAAAAGAATAAGAAGTGGGGTTGAAGGGTAGGAAGTTTTCCTTTCTGGAAGAACAGCCTTGGAAAGATAATTGACATCCATGCTATATACAGGCAGTGTGGTTGTAAAGTCTACAGCAATTGATCAACATCTCTGTGCTAAACTCCATCCTGGAGCCAGTGAAGGCAGGGGAACTGGTCCCCATGAGTTCCATGCTGAAAAAGGAAAATCAGAAGTAGAATGATGCTCTGAAGCCATCAGGCAAGGAATTGAAGCCCATACCCTGTGCTGACAAGTAGCATGACTGTGGTTATCCCCTTTCTCCTTCACTCTGGTCCTATAGTAAGAGTTTTCCCCTTGCCTGATTCCCACCAGTCAATACCATGATTCTCCAAATCCACCACCTCCCTTCCCTGAACATCCTGCAACAAACACAGAGATTGCTGAGGAAAAAGAAAGAATAAATTTACTAGATTATATGTCAGCCACACTTTTATACCTTTCTAATTCTTAGCACTTTACCTGTCCAAGTGCCTTTACTTTTCGCCGTTCATACTGACCTATGCTCCCAGTGGCATCACTACCTTCCACTAAATCTCACACCCAAATGGCCACATAAAGGCCCCAGGAATCTCACCTCTGGAAGACCTGCTTACAACACACATAGGTTTCATAGTTGCTGTTGGTGAAACTTGTGTTGAGGAAGGAGAAACAGTTGACTTCTTCCTCTCTGGGCACATAGAGGATACCTGGGTAAAGGAGATGAAGAAGAAGCTGCCAAGGTGTATCTCATGGGACCAGGATCCCTGGATCTTTGGAATAAAAACTTCTAACTGCGCCCTAGGAGAATTAATCTGATCACCCAAGGGAGGGAGTAGGTGGATTGGGGAAGTATTCCAGGGCAAAGTTCTCCCAGCATGGGAAAGAAAGTGATTCTGATCAGATCATTCTACTTCCATTAAGGCAAGAGGCTATGGAGAGGTATCTTACCTGCCACACAGGCATTGACCAGGGATACACAGGCACCAGTAAGCAGAGCACTTATGATAATCTTGGAGAACTCGCTCTTCCGATGGGGAACCATTGAGGCTACAGACAACAAGAAGAAATCAGGGGCAAAAGTTGAGTGCCTCTCCCTCCCAGTGCTGCAATAATCCAGGGTTGATGTATACTTCCAGTCACCTTAGTTACCCTGCTGACCCCTCACTCCAGAAACAAAGTATGCTTCCAGTTCTGAAAAATTGGAAGGGAGTAAATGTTGCCTATGGCATTGTCTTATGGCTAGATGCTCCTTCATAGATTTAGCTGTAACTGTAGTCTAGATCATAAGTCCCTTGAGGGCAAGGACTATGTTTTACCTAAACTCTATATCTTCCCCAGTGCCCTGAACACTTTTTCCTTAGAATTTTTTTTTTAATGAATGGACTCACTACACTACCAGGGGTATCATTGCCCTAAAATCTCATCTCATGGGCTTTACTGAAACTGGCATATGAACCTAAAATATAAGAGAAGGCTCAGGAAGGTACAAATCTCAGAGACTGGCCCCACTGAGATCACCTTTTGCCCCCTAATATTCTGATTCAGGGACTTAATAGTCACCTCTAGTTTCTATTGTCAGCCCCTATCTCCTCTCCCTTAGTCAACCCCTGCTGTCCAGGGGGAATTTTAGAGAATTCAGTCATTCCAAATACATTAAAAAAATAATCCATATAGCAGTACCCTATCCCTCCTGAGTTGATGGGTATTCTTTCTTTCAGATTCAGATTCTTTCACATGGTCATTATATTCCACCCAACTGATGTGTGACAATAAAACCCCATACAAAGTTTATACAAAGCTCACTCTCCTTGAGTCCTTTCCGGCCTTCCCTCCTATCCTTATCAAAAGCAAGTGCTATGCTGGTAAACACAGTCTCCCCAAAACTAGATGTGGAGAGCCTGGCATCATATGGCCCCAAAGATACTCTACAGTACAATTCTTGCCCCTCCATGGCAGAAGCTTCAGCCTGGAGAAACAAGATACCAGCCCCTTGGGAGTCAATCCCAAACTTCAGTTGGCATGAACCAATCACAGAATCTTGGAAACTAAGATTCTTGGAATATCAGAACTGGAAAGGACCTTAGAAATCATCTCTAATTTCATTTTATAGACATAGAAACTGAGACCTAGAAAGGTTAAGGGACAGACCCATGGTCATAAAGTTGGTTAGTAGCAGAGATGGGAATGGAACCCAAGTTGTCGGTGCCTGATTTACTTGTTAATGTGCTTTCAAATGCCGATTTAGAGTATACTATAGGGACTCACTTAGACCTCCCAGCATGATACCAATGGAGCTGAAATTGGCAAATCCACAGAGAGCAAATGTTGTGATAACTTCTGCTCTGACCTGAAAAACAAATGAAACCTGTGATAGAAAAGCCCTAGAAGTAACCTAATCCCTCCTATGCTACAATGTCCTGACTCTGGCTTCTCTTCTACTACTTGGAGGACTATGAGCCACAGTGGAAAGGAGCTTCAGCCATGGTCGATCTAGGACTCCATAAGTAATACTTTCCTGTGGCTGCCATCTTGGTATAGTATACAGAGCTACTGCTAGTAGACGTCTCACTATGGCCTTCTCAATTCACCATCAACTGGCCCCTCCCCCCAGTCAATGTCTCCTATGCTTCCTTTGCTCCCATCTCCAGTTTCCTATCTCTTTTAGTCAAAGTTGTACCATCTTTTCATTGGCCTCCACTATCCTCCTTGAATTCAGTTCTAAGGTCCATAACATCTAGAAAGCCCTCCTAGATTAACTCAGCCTATTTTCCAGCCCATCTCACAAGACCTGCCTCTGAATCCTAGTCCTGCCACTTACTAACCTTGTGACTCTTGGTCACCACCCTGAGTCTCAAGGTTTAAAAATACTTGAACTATCTTCCTTATAGGATTATTGTGAAGATCGCATGAAATGATGCCCATGAAAACACTTTGCAACCATAAAATATTATGTATATGAAAGGGATTATTATCATTAGATTAGATAATTATTAGGTTATTATATATATTATAAGCTCTTAAATGGACTAGTGTCTTTGTTATTTCTATATAATAGTCCTTTCCCCTTAATACAATTTTTGGGGTTTTTTTTTTTTTGTCTTTTTTGGAGGAGGGAAGGCAGGGCAGTTGGGGTTAAGTGACTTGCCCAAGGTCCCTTAATACAGTTTTGTAATTTTATATTGATATATTTCTGTTAACTGTCAATCTGATCATGTACTCTTTGTTTTTCAGTTGCTTCAGTTATGTCTGACTCTTTGTGACCTCATTTGGAGTTTTCTTGGCAAAGATACTGGAGCAGTTTACCATTTCCTTCTCCAACTCATTTTACAGATGAGGAATCTGAGGCAAACAGGGTTAAGAGCCTTGCTCAGGGTCACATAACTAGTAACAAGGTTAAGTGATTTGCCCAGGGTAACACAACAAGTAAATGTCAGAGGTTGGATTTGAATTCAAGTCTTCCTAACTCCAGTCCTGGTGCCACCTAACTGCCCAACTATGTACTCTGTTTGAGGATAAATTCCTTGAAAGCAAAGACTGTATCTGTTCTTTGATTTGTATACCAAGCAACTGGTCTCCATCTTTACACCCTGCCGGTGGGGGGCAGGGCTATGCTGGTAAATGTTTAAGTGGTGAGGAGAAGTATATGCACGCACATTGCTTTTAAGTTTAATCTGCATTGTTAAAACTTTCAGTCACTGTCTAGACCAGTGGTGTCAAACTCAAATAGAAAAGGATGCCTCTTAACCATATATAAGGATCCCTGCAGATTTCATATTGACTTTGAAAATGACATATTAACACTACCTGTGTTTTAGTGCGTTTTTTTTTCACTTTGTTAAATATTTCCCAATTATATTTTGATCTGGTTTGAGTTGCACTCCAGAGTATTGTGGGTCAAGTGTGAATAATGGAACAATAAATCAAGCCCTGATTTGTGGCAATTTCTGAGATGTAAAGTATCACACTGAAAATTAAACATTTTGCTCTTGTCAGCCAGTTAGAGGTGACTCCAGCACACCCCTGGATCAGTTGGTTGGTTTCTCAGAAGGGGATGAAGCCCCAACCAAGATCTGTGAGCCAGAGTCACAGGCAGGAAGGCATTAGCAGCCTCAGTTGCCTCAGTCACCCCTCCTCAAGCCTACTGAAACCTTCTCTCCTTCTCTGTTGTTAGCACCATGCCCGGCCTCTTTGGGTCACTCAGATCTCTCTGTCCAGACAGCTTTGTAGACAATCCCTCTTCTCCTTAGTAAATAAGGAAGAAGCAGGGAAAAGGATCCGAGGTTGGGTGAAGAGCGGCGTGAGCTGGTGGAATGGTGGAACAGTGGCAGAATTAGGAGCTTGGGGTTCAGGGGCCCAGGGGCTCAGGGGCTCAGGGCCCCAGGGGCTGAGGTCCTGCTCTGCCTCTTAACAAGGTATATGTAATCTTGGGCGGGCCATTTCATTCTTCTGGGTCTCAGTTTCTCATCTGTGAAATCAGGGAGTTAGACTTGGCAGCCTCCAAAATCTCTTCCAGTTCTTGATCTTCTAAATTGATCCAGGTGCCTGGATTTAAGTTAAGGTCAGAAATCTGTGTTTACTAGGCTTTTGTATTTGGTTTTTTTCTTCCTTTTCTTGCTCAATAAAGCTTTCCTTTTGAGACATCTCTCCTTACTTTCCGCTCCTTTGCAAATGAGAGGGCAAGGGGGTCCACAAGTGTGGAACACTGTATATATAACCAAAGTTTTACCAATGTGTTGATAGGTTTTGCTGTTTTTTTAAATCTTCGTTCCCTTTTTACATTTTAAATAATTTGTAATAAGGGATGACTTTCTGGGAGGGGGAAAGGAAGGGATACAGGAAGAGATTTAGATGATTTAAAAACAAATTATCAGTGAAAAAAAATTTTTAAACCTTACTTTTGGAAGATTCTAACTGTCTCATCTAGGTTAAGGGGAGAGAAATTACTTATTTACTAAAAAGACACAAAAAGATCAAGAGTACCCAAAAAGACTAGGCATGGAAGAGTTTGTAGCTTGGACCTGGCCTGGTGTTTGTCAAGCTAGGACATAAAGAAAAGGGAAAATTCAGATGGGTAAGTAATGCCCTTGATCCCTTCCTACCTGAGATCTTCCCCTCACATAGCCCAGGACCTAGGCCTTCAGAGGCAGAGGAACATGAAAATAAATACGTGGTCTCTTTGAAAAGTCTGCAGCTAGGACCCCAAAGGAGCAGTGAGAGCAGCCAGGCAGTGTGTGCAGGGGCCAAGGCAGAAGGCAAATTGTATTTGGGAGTAGAGAGGATGACAATGTTTCCATGGGGGAACCTGGCCTTGAGCTCAAACAAAGAGATTACCTCCTAACTGGGAACCTGAGGTACGTCAGTAGTGACACAGAACCAAAGGAACACCGAGAGATCTGGGTTTTCACTTAAGGTCAGGAATGAGAGAAGAGAACCTGAGGCCTGCCAAACTCTAGTTAAATGCCTCCAACAGAAACAGCCCCAGTCATTCAGAATCAACAGCCAGACAAAGATAAGCAGGCAGTGGCACAATAATAATAATATAGAAAAATAATAATAGTAGGGAAACCATAACTCATGGCACTTTCTAATTAGCAAAACACTTTTGCATGAATTAATAGCAATAATTACATAGCACCTCAAACTTCTTATTTGATCCTCACGACAACCCCATTTTACAGATGAGGAAGCTGAGGCTCATAGAAGGACAGCATTGTGTCTGTCACCCAATGAGTTAGTAACTCAGCTGCCCTTATTCCTAGCACTTCAACTTTGCCACTCTACCCCAGTGCCCCAATACCATTGTCACAGCCTGCCCACATCACGTACGGAAATCCACTGTTTCTTGTCCCCAATCCACTCTTCGACTCCTTCTAGACGCCTGTTCTTGTACTTGGACAGCTCCTGATAAGCCACAAATTCATTCAGAAACAGCTTGATGCCCAGCATTTCAGCCACTATTGGACAATCTTCCCATGCCACTCCCAGCAGGAACGCCACAGGACGCAAGATGTAAGAGCAGATGAGCTAGAAGGCAGATCCATGAAAGGAAGGGTTAATGATTAGCAAGGACCCTAGCTAGCATGCTCCTCCCTCAAGGGGTGACCCATCCTAAGAAGTGGGAATGAGAGAGACTTGGGGACATACCCCAGGTCCTGTTGGGGCCCATCAGCTACCTTAGACTGTGGGGATCACAACTCCCATTAACGGACTACTATAGGGTTTATCAAGTGCCTTCCTCAAAGAGCCCTGTGAGATACAAAAGGCAGTGTAAATTAAGTCCCAGGATTCTGGAGTTGTATGGGACCTCAGAACTTATCTAGTTCAATACCAACCTGATAAAGAATCCCTACTACATATACCCTCAGCCTCAGCTTGAGATCTCCAGTGAGGGGGAACCTGCTGCCTCCTGTTCTACCCCACTCTACTTTTAGAAAGTGCTAATTATTGTTAATAATAATTTTTTTATTTTTATTTTGTTGCTTTTTTTTAAGGGTGATGGGGTTAAGTGACTTGCCGAAGGTCACGTAGCTAGTAAGTGTTAAGTGTCTGAGGCCAAATTTGAACTCAGGTCCTCCTGACTCCAGGGCTGGGGCTCTATTCACTGTGTCACCCAGCTGCCCCAGTTAATAATAACATTAATAGTAGCTAACACTTATATTGTACATAGCACTAGGTGCTATTATTATATCCATTTTACAGATGAGGAAACTGAGGCAAACAGAAGTGAAGTGATTTGCCCAACATCACACAACTAGTAAGCGTCTGAGGCTGGATTTGAACTCAGGTCTTCCTGCCTCTAGACCTAGCAATCTATCCACTTTGCTACCTAGGTGCCCCAACTTGTTGTAAGCTTTTCCTTACATAAAGCCTAAATTTGTCTCTTTGCCTAGATCTACCCACTGCCCCTGGTTCTTCTCTCTAGGGTCAAACAGAATAAATTTAAATCCCTCTTCCACACATTATTATTGCCATTTAATGGATGGGGTAACAGGGTCAGAATAGTAAGCAGCTTACTTGTGGTTACACAGGTCCAGTTGTCCTACCCCCAAGTCCTCCATCATTGATACCACTGCCACTGAGGTCTTCAGCACTGCACTCAAGTACTGGCAGGGACTTGGGGCCCTTTCCCAGTTCTGATCAACCCTTCGACACATGCCAGGAAAGCTGGCCCTTCCCTTTGATAGGTAAGGATGTTGTTACCTGGAAACTGAGTTCTTGGATGTCCACCATCTCTCCCAGCCAGGAAAGAGCAGCATTAATGAAGGCTAACACAGCCAAGAAGGCAATCAGGTTGGCAGCAATATTGGCAATGACCCCCACGGAGATGGTAGCTCCGCTAGTGGCAGCTTCCAAAAGGTTCTGAGCCTCCCTGAGTTCATATAAAAATTATAATTAATAATCAATTTCCAACATTTAGCAGAGACTTCTGACCCATGTACTCAAGCTGTAACTCAAATCTGAGGGTCAGAAAAAGACCTTACTTAGAAGGGGATAGGGACACAATGCCAGTGGGAACTGGTGTTATGGAACCTGTCTGTCTTAAAGCTTCAGATACTCAAGAAAGAAAAATGGAGAGGACTGAAGAGAGGAAGACTGAGATGTCCCCCAGTATAAGGAGTTACTTGTAGAAGGTCCAGAGGCAAGATTAGGAGGGTCTTTAGAATCTATCTGGTTCAATCTCCACATTTTACAAAGGAATGATCTGGAGCCCATAAAGGACAAATGACTTACTCAAAGTCATATGGCTTTCAAAGGCAGAGCTGGGACTAGAATACAGATCTCCTGACTCACATCTCCAATGAACTTTACACTACATCACACTGATTCTCATGAGTAAGAAATGGATGTAGGATAGTGGATCTGGAGTCCAAGAGATGTGAGTTCAAATCCTGACTCAGTCACTTACTAAATAAGTGGCCATGACCAAATCATTTAATCTCTAGACACTTATGTAAAAATGTGAATAATATTAGTTGTACCATCTATCTTATAGAGTCATTATGAGACTCATCTGAGATTGTGAGATGCTTCCTTAACTACAAAGAGCTTCATGAATGTCAGCTAGCACTACGATCATTGTCACAGGACCTCAGGACCATAGACCTTGATCTGGAAGGGACTTGAAGAGGTTACCTGGCCCAACCCCCTCATTTTACTGATGAGGAAAATGAGGCACAGGGAGGTTAAGTCACTTGCCCAAAGTCACAGAGTACTAAGTACACACTTAGTACACAGTCCCAAGTCACAGAGCCAAGATCTGGATGCAGATCCCATGATCTCAAACTCAGGGTTCTTTCCACTGACTGCTGCCCTCAAGGAGCCTGGGCAGTGAGAATAAGAAATTAAACACATAGAAGAAACAACCTGAAAATCAGAGAAATAGAGAAAGATTTTGAAACAGGAGCTTCAGCTCCCAGGAGAGAATAAGCGATCTGAAGGTTAGTGAGAGACTAGAGAAGGGACAGTGGGACAACATGTCAGCCATGGCATCATGATCCTTACTGATTTCTCACTTCCTGCTCCAGTACCTGATCTCCCACCTCCAAAAACAGTCACATAGAGCCTCTCGTAGGATTTACCCATAGGACAGCTTCACTCCCTCTTTATTCTTGAACTTGGATTCTTCTACTTCTGGGTAGACCAGTTTGGACAGGGCTAGAGCACAGGGGGCAGCCATCACGGAGGCAGCAATCAGAGAGGCAGGGTCAATCTGCAAGACCCAGGTTGGGATTAGAAATGACAGGAAACCCCAAGGGGGATGAGAGTGGTTGCTATCAGCAAGTCAAGGCATTCCAACTCCTGTTTTCAAGCTAGGAGTCATAGTGGTAGCAACAGTGGAATTTGTAAAGATTTACCCCAAATGCCACATTTTCTCTGTGTAATGGTCTGCTTGCTCTCTGCCTTGATACCCTCAGGGGTGGGGAACCTGCTCGAATCTTTGTAGCTGGGATTACTTAATCTCCACCAAAAAAAAGTTCGTAAAGGCCTTCACAATCTGGATTTACCCTATCTTTCCAGGCTATTTGGGCATTAGGGAGGGGATTTCACATGTATATGGCACTTAATATTTGCCAGGCACTGTACAAATATTCTCCTCATTTGATTCTTAACAACACCTCTTCAGGACTATTATTTCTCCCATTTAACAATTGAGGAAACTGAGGCAAATAGTAGTTGACTTTTCCAAGGTCACACAGCTAATAAATGTCTGAGGCTAGATTTGAACTCAGATCTTCCTGAGTTCTGGCCCATTCCTGTATCCACTGAATCACCAGCTATATCACCCTCCCTCCTGTGATCCAAACAAATTTTTCCCTGTTTCTAATACCCTACCCTCCATCTCCTATCTTTATTATGCCTTTGTACTGGCTGTTTTCCATCCCTTGAACGTACTCTCTCCTTATCTCTGTGACTTGGGGGCTAATCTAGGAGTTGCCTGACTGTACCTAGCACCCCTGGGGAAGAGGGGAGGGGTGTCTGTCTGATTTTTAAACCCTCACTGTGCTCAATCTGGCCCATCCTACTTGCCACTGAGCTCCGGTTATGACATCCTAGAGTTGGCTTTCATTTGCACTTATAAACATGGTTTCTTACACTGCTGGTAAGCTCAATTGTTCTCAGGCCTTTACTGGGTTATTTGAACTTTTAGGAAAAAAGAATCAGCTTTACAAAATTAACATGGGCTTGGATAAAAATAAATAAATAAAGGTACTGGAAACTACTTGGTGACTGAAAAAAAATATATTAAAGCAGAGACGAAGAATAATATTAAAATCGAGGAAAAAAACTTGCCTAGATAAAAATAGATTTAAGAGAATTTGAGACAGCTCCAGCAAAGCTGCTGGCTAGACACTGAAATTCAATCATGGCAACTAGTCAGAGGATTCAAGACTTCAGGTGTTGTGTGTTGCATACAAGATGTGCAGGGGCATCAAATGGGCCCTTTGAGAAGGCCCACCTCACTAGGACCTGCTATGGTTTGTATCATGCTGCCAGAGCCTCTGAGAATCCAGGGTCACCTTCCCATTGCAATGAGGCATCGGAGCAGGACGTATTGGAGAGGCCTAGTCAGGGCTGAGTGGGCTGAGCTTACCCCAAAGGAAATGTAGGCTCCCAACAAACTGCCTGCAATGGTGGCGTAGCCTCCTGTTATAACCACATGAACTTCAGAGAGCGTCATATCTGCAAGGTATGGGCGGATCAGCAGAGGAGCTTCTGTCTAAAAACCAGGCAAAGGTGATTAGCGTCCAGGAACTAGAGCAGACCACATTGAAGAGCACCAGCTAGGAATCTTGTGGCAAACTGGGGAATCGTAATCCAGAAGAGGAAAATAGGACCCGCCTACAGGGGTATTAGGTACATTTAATTCCTTCCTGGGAAAGAAGGGAAAATCCAAATGTGGTAAGAGAGAATGAACAGAATTCAGTGCTTTGCCCCCAGACCCATGGCACCAGAAAGGAGGTGAATCTCTTTTTTTTTTTTTTTTGGTATTTCATGAACTCCTTTGACAATCTGGTGAAGTCTATGGATCCCTTTTCAAATTAATGTTTTTAAATAATGGAAGGAAATACCAAGATTCAGTTACATATCAGTGAAAACAAAAATTAAATTTTTTTTTCTATTCAAGTTCCTGGGTTCTCCTGAAATCTCCCCACCAATCAATCCTTTGGGGCTCTCTGGAGCCACGTTCAGAACTCCTGCCCATAAAGGCACTGAAGTATCTCAACAATGAGTTGTAGAGGCCATCACAGCTCAAAGAGAGATTGAGATGCTACAGAGCTAGAAGGAAAAAAAAGATAAAAAGTATTGATTACTGTTTACAATGAGCAATCACCTCCATAACTCTTATGATGGAGAGAGCAGCCCTGGAAGAAAGGCAGAAGAAGTGACTGTCATTCCATGGGGCGCATTACAGGACATTCAAGGAGATTTCTGGTGTGTGGTGAAGAGAAGTGGATATGAAGCCAGCTTGGATGCAAGAACACTGGAATATGATAGACAAACCAGTGGTTGTGGTGAGTTGTACATTTCAGCAAAAGAGTAATGAGTGAGCAGAGAAAGTGAGAGGCACCTTGGCAAAAACACTTTCCTCGTTTGGCCACTGTGGTGTTCCACAGAGTGCTCCTGGCTGTTTATCTCAGGCAGGGTAATTGCTAGTACTCTCACATGGTGCATCAATGCAGAGCAAGCAAGATGAAGGTTGTAAGGTCAGATTCTGTATAAAACAGCTTATAGGACTTGGGGTATGTAGCCAGGCTTGCCCCAGCTCCCATTTCTGAAGGATGTTACTACCTGGGTCCCAACTGATCTTCAAAGAACCTTCCTTCAGAGAAGGATACTGACTTAATTGGCTCATCTTTTCCTAAGAAAATCAATCCTCACCTAATTGGTCTGTAAAGGGAGACTGGTTAATGAGGGCTCAGTCCTGGAAGCCCTCACTGGGGCTTCCTCAGTCCTGGACCCATGTGGATGTCTGGGGAGCCTGCTTTTCGAAGCTTGAGGTGATGTGGGAAGGAGAGGCTTAGCTTGACACATTAGGTCATACGAAAGTACTTATTCTCTTACTGTTTTCTGTCTGTTTCCTTTCTAGTGAAGAAAAGAGAAGATCTTTTGGTTGGCTATTAAGCCAACCAAACTCTTAGAACTGAGAGTACATACAAAAAGCACCAATGGAGAAACTTATGCTCCCTCCTTGTGGCTGCCTGCAAAGTATAAACTTTGAGCTCTAGAGGGCTGCTGGGTGATAGGGGAGGGAAGAAGAGCAGACATGACTTTTGACAAATTCTGCAAGCTGTAAAGAGAATTATATTTCCATAAAGCCATTTTTATGGAAGGGATGATAGGGTATTTCATGTGCCAAGCACTTTATGATTATTTATTACTGAGGCAACTGAGGATTACTGAGGACGTGAAGTCTGAGGTCTCTTTCTAGCAGCTCTCTCTCTGAGCTTTTGTGGAATGGCATAATCCCTTCCCCTCTGAGCTACACCTCCCTTCCCCCCATTTCTATGTTCTGGCTCTTCTAAGAATGGATGGGGAAGGCAATACTGGAAGCTTCTGAGAAGAGAATAGCTGGATTTATTACTTGGGTGGGCCCAGAATGTCTACCTAAGGGAGTCAGGAGTCTGAGGATAAGGGCAAGGGAGGATCTCATCTTTTCATCAGGAAATCACACCTCATCCAACTTGTTCTCTGCCAAATACTACAGTGTACAAATGGCATTCTATTTCTCCAGACCCATTTTTATGGAACAGGGATGATAGAGTACTTGGGAATGCCAAGCACTTTGTGACTATTTATTACTGAGGTAACTAGGTTTTCTCTGGCAGTCACTTGGGTGATGTCTCACTTTGCTGCCAACATTTTCTCAGTTTTCTCTGTCTCTAGCAGCTCTGCTGATGGAGGATATAGGACATTTAGAAGCCTCTGCTTTCCAAAGCCAGACATTGCCCAATGAGCTAAAAAAAAAAAACAAAACTCCTAAATAGTGAATGGAGATTCTACCCAGGTCACCTGCATGAATGCCCCCTACGAAGGTGAGGCAAAATGGGCTCTAGCCAGTGTCTAATGATGACAGACCCAGAGCAGGACTTGGCTCACAAATACAGAAGGTCCTAGCATACCCAAAAGACTTTAAATTAGGGGTTCTTAACATTTTTCCTGTGTCACAGACCCCTATGGCAGTCTGCTGAAACCTGTGGATGCCTCCTAATGATTTTTAAATGTATTAAATAAAATATATATGATCACAAAGGAAACCAATTATAATGAAATACAGTAATAAAATATGTCAAACAAACAGAGCAAATTCATGGACCCAGGTTAAGAACCCCTGCTAAGTAGAGAGTGTTCTCAGAACCTCCCACTTACTTCGGAAAATTAAGTCTGGATGGCATATCAGTCCAATCCTTCAGGTCACCCTGGGCACCCTGGCCAATCTCTGTCCAAAGCAGATCTCGTAGGAAAGAATACAGAAGCCCACAATTCAGATTTCAGATAGACCACAGAGGACAGAATATGACTTTATGGTCTTTAATCTGTAGCAAGCAGCTGTTTTTGGAGCACACAAATCCCTCGAGCATCTGTGGAACTTAACTGGGCTCTCCAGACCAATACTGGCAACACCTATGTCCTGCGTAGGGCGTTTTCCATAGAGAAGAGGACATGTGCCCTGGACCCTGCCAGTGGACTGGCCCTCTTCATAATGTGCATATGCAATCAAAGGCTACTGGTTGGTCTTGTGTGCCCTACCCACCCACTCACAGCCCTGGGTTGTGTTAAAAATGTCTGGAGACTGAACAGAAAAGGCGGTCTACTCAGTAGACTTAAAAGAAGAGACAACTTCTACTATCTCTCTTCATGTCTCTGGGTCTGTTTGGGGTTTTTTCCACTCATAAAATGAAGAAGTTGGACTAGGTGTTTCTCCAGTCCCTTCTACCTGTAACATTTTAAATCTGTAAACTAACAAGAACCTGAGTCTTGAGGGTGGCCATTAGATGGAGGGGATTGTATAGCCAAGGGTGCTCAGAGCCCTCCCATACCAGGAAGACACAGACAAATAAATACCAAGGAGCATAAGTTTCCTGGAAAAAAGGTCTGAAGGATTCTTAGAATATAGAGCTTTCAAGACCAAGAGCTTAGTGAATTTCTGAGAGTGAGTCTGGAACTGCTTGTGAGGAGATAGACAAATAAATTAGACAGCACCTACTTGGCTCACAAAGATGTTTCCTGCCACACTTAGGGTCTCTGTGGCTGTGGTTCCCATGGTGACCTGCATCAACCAGGAGATCTAGAAGGAACCAATGTAGCACATTAGATCTTGGCATATAAAACAACTTACTCTAACTTGTTTTCTCCTCTGAGATGCAGAAACACAACCTTGATAACCCTCTTTCTCTCAAAACAACAACAAAAATGATCTCTTTCTCTCTTTTCCTTCCCTTCTTTCTTTCTCTCCCTTCTTTCCTTCCTTCCTTCCTCCCTCCAGGCACGCCATCTCTCTCTCTCTCTCTCTGTCTCCCTCTTGCTCTCTTTTTCTCTCTCTCTCCCTCTCTCTTTCTGTCTCTGTCTCTCTTCCTCTTTCTTTCTGTCTCTCTCTTTCTTCCTAAGTTGGATCTCTCTATCTCACCCAGGCCAGAAGGGTAGAGGCTATTCAAGGGCCCAATCACACCATTAATTGGCATGGAAGCTTTGCCTCATTCTATTTCAGACATGGGCCAGTTCATTCCTCCTTAGTCAGCCTTGTGGCCCCCAATACTAGTTTCTCACCATACTGATACTGGACTTAACCTCATCAGCTTCACCTACTGAAGCTCATAACTCCACCAGCATCACCCACCCCATTAGCAGGGATTATAAGTGTGTACCACCACACTTAGCAACATGATCACTTTCTGTGATATTATTCACTACCTGTAATGACCTTAAATAAATCACTTTTGCCTTCTAGGTCCCATGGGGTCATTTATAAAATTAGAAGGTTGAGCCAGACCATCTCCATCTCTCTCTCCATATATGTTAACTATAATCTGTGGTTCTCTAGCTCATTAGTCAGTGTGGTCTTTGTATTAGTGATTAGTAGCCTAAAGTCTCTGAGCTAAGTGGGATGGCTTTCTCTACCCAGGGAAAAGGCAGGGACAGTGTGGCCTACTGGAAAGGGCACTGAATTTGAAGGCAAAAGATTTGGGAACCTCCAACATGGAAGGTATCTCAAAGGTCACCGAGTCCAACCCCTACTTGAAGAAGAATCTTGTGTGCAGTAGCCCTGACTAGTGGAGATCTAACCTTCACTTTGTGAGAGGGGAAAGCCCCTTATCTGGATCTCTACTTTGCTCCTTATTATCTGGAAATCTTGAACAAGTCATTGGCCCTCTCAGCCTCAGTTTCTTCATCCATAAGATGTGTGGGTTGAACTGGATATTCTCTGAAGTCCCCTCCAGTTCTAAATGCTATAAACTCTGAGCTGTTCCTCAGTGAAGTACACTGGAAAGGGCCCTGGAGAGGTGGTTAAAAGGAGTGAATTCTAGTTCTGATTTTGCCACTAATTCATTGTATGATCTTGGGGCAAATCACTTGACATCTCTGAGTCTCAGTTTCCTTGCCTGCCTAATGAAGAAGTTGGACTTAATTCAATTAAACATGGCAGATACTAAATGTCCATCGGGCACAGTATGCCACATAATGGAATATTAGATTTGGAGGCAGGAGAAACTTGGGTACAAATCCCCACTATTGTTTGAGCATAGACAAGTCCTTTAACCTGTCCATATCTGTTTCCTCATCAGCAAAATGGGATTGGCATGCTTGTAGTGGTTATCTTGCAAGGTTGTCATGAGGGTGAAATGAGGTCATGGGCTCACAATGTTTTGCTAACCTTAAAGCTCTGTCCAAATATTAACTCGCACCAGTGGCAGCGCCCTAAGTGATTCCTGGCTTCAAAATTCTACAATTCATGTATCTAGTATTCCTTTGCCAGGCCTAGCAAACCATCCAAGGACTCTGCCGAGACCTGGTCATGCTGAGATGGCTATTCCAAGATCAATAATAGATGATGCTCTTTTTTCCTGGCCAAAAACCCTTCTCCTTTCTCTCTCCTAAGAAAACCTCCTCTCTGTAGGGTGGAGGCAGGGGATGTTAATGCAGAAGGGTATCTGATCCTGAATATCTTTTTTCCAGTGTGGGGAGGGCATTGGAAAAGGGGTCTAGGATATTTTCAGGGGACTTCAAAATAGGGGACTTCTATATTGCTTTACACAAGCAATCATTAATTAGCATTTAGTAAACATTTAATATGTAATGGTGCTGTCCTAGGTGCTTGGGAATACAAATACAAAAATGAAATGTCCCTGTCCTTAAGGAATTTGCTTTCTATCAAGGGAGGTGACAGATATGTGTGTATGTATGTGTATGTGTGTACGTGTGTATGTTTACACACACATACATATACACATACACATACATGTATATATGTATACGTATTTATAAAATCTATAAATAAGCACAAGCTGTTAGAAGAGTGGATTAGTAACTCAGAGGATCAGGAAAGGTTTCATGTAAAAGGTGCTGGTTGAGCTGAGTTTTGAAAGAAAAGTATAATTCTAAGAGGTAGAGATGAGGAGAGAGTGCATTCCAGACATGATGGATAGTCAGTGCACAGACATGGAGATAGGAGATGGGCTTCATGGGTAAGGAAAAGGAAGAACATGAGTTTTTCTGGACCACAGAGTACTTGAAAGAGAGTCATGTATAATAAAGCTAAAAAACTAGTCTGGGACCAAGTCTGAAAGGTTTTAAATGTCAATTTAAAGTTTGATCCTGGGGCAAAAAAGGAGCCTTAGATAATTATTAAATAGGGAAGGGAAAAGATTAGATCTATGCCTTAAGAAAATCACTCTAGGGGTGGCTAGGTGGCGAAGTGTATAGAGCACCAGCCCTGGAATCAGGAGGACCTGGGTTCAAATCTGGTCTCAGACACTTAATGCTCACTAGCCACGTGACCTTGGGCAAGTCACTTAACCCCAATTACCCTGCCTTCCCCCTGAAAAAAGCAAAAAAAAAATCACTCTAACAACTGTCCCATTTTGCTGCTACGGAGCACTCTGCTTATATTTTCATGTCCTTTGGTCCTTGTCACAGCCCTGTGAGGTAGGTAGTAAGAGTATCATAACCACATTTTACAGATGAAGGAAACTGGCTTAGAGGGACTAAGTGACATTGCCTAAATTCATGCAAAGGCAAAACCAAGACTCGAACCAAGGTGTTTTGACTCCAAGAGTAGTCCCCAATCCAACAGTGCAGCCAAAACTAGTAGCAGAGAAATGGCATTGAGTAGAGTGTATAATAGAGGGAAGTCTTGTAGCAATTCCCTCAGATTAAACGGATAAACAAGATGAGAATCCTCTGTTTGGAATTTTGATTGTATCTTCCTATAAAGAGTATGGATACACTTCTTGGAAGAATGGGTTTTGCTGGTAGAGGCTGACCCCATGATGATTTGGTTGGTTGAGGGACAGACTGTTTTAGGAGAATCCAGACCTTTGCATTGGCTTAGGAAAGGAAACCTATAGATCTTTTTGGTTTCTCTCTTCTTTTTTCACATTCCTTCCAGAGATTTCCTGAGAGTGAACCAGAACTAAAGAAAGACTTAAGTCCTGGGAGGAGGAGGCAAGTCTCCCTAAGCATATTTCCCCCTCCCTCAGAAGCCTTTAATAGAGACACTGGGGCAAAGCACATGGGAGTTGCATAAGCTCACCCAGAAGTCTGAAAGGAGAGATCCTAGAAAATGGTTATTTCCTGGCTTCCACTTCAGAAAGCCAGTAAGTAATGTCACTTCTTTACCATTGAGAGGGGAGCCATATGGCCAGGTGGTGAAAGTTCCCGAGAATTGCCTTTCTAGTTGCCTTGAGTTCAAGAATCTGAGACTTTGGTTAAAGAAGGGAGGATTTCCCAGGTGGTGCCAGCCTCAGGGTTTTTCCTCATGGGTAATTCCAAGTTTGAAAAATCTGGCCTTCTATTGAGAGAAGGGGGATTTCTTAAGCAGCTCAATTTTGGTCAGGGAAGGAGATAATGAATGTGTCTAACCCTCCAAGTCTATGAGAAGCACCAACAAGTAACTAAAGCCATAATGTGGGGGAATAAGGGACCTAGATTTTTTTGACTCTGCTATTACTATAAGCTATTTGGATGATACAGGGATAATGGGGAAGGGGACTTTTCTACTTACCAGCCCTAACTGTGCTGTTCTTATGAAGGAAGTCCAAACAACAAGGTGTCAATATGAGTCAGAGAAGCAGTGTGAACTCAGTGAAGAAATGTGGTATAGTGGATAGAGTACAAAACATGGAGGGAGGATGATCTGGGTTATAATCTTGCCTGAGACACTTACTAGCTATGAGATGCTGGATATCACCTCACCTCTCTAAGACTTAATGTCCTTGTTCATAAAAAGAAGGCATTTTACTTGACTCTACAATTTCTTCCATGCGCAAATCTATGATCCTTTGACTTTAGGATGGTTAAATAGTGGGAGCCCCCAGAGTAGGAGGAAAATTGTGTTGTTCAAATTACTATGAATAGTTTTTGTATTTTCTCCAGTGTTAATGGGCTCAGACAAGTCCTTTTTGCATTTTCTGCATTTGCTATGGAGTGGTATAAAGTCTGTCTCCTATTCATTACCTTGAACGTTTCTACAAGGCCAAGGGGACTCATTTTATCGATATCTGTAGAGACCTAGACACAATTCATGTTCAGATATTTTCCTAGAATATACTCTGGGTGTCATAATGGGCCAAAAAGAGAGTAATATTTTAGTGGTAAGATCAGATATAGTCCATGTGAGCCCAGAGCTTGGAGCACTGGACCATGGGCTATGTTCAAGTATTGGAATAATGCTCTGCTGAGTTCAAAAGGCTAAGCACTAGCCAATCAGTGCTGATAATTAGTGATTCATCAAACGCAAAATCCAAGTGCCCCTGCCCAGTGCATCTGCTCTCCAGATTAGAAATGCTCCTCAGCACCTCAATAGGTCCGAACTGCTTTCCCCTGGATACTTTAGGAAGCCTAACACTAACACCAGAAAATACTGTTCTCATTTCTATGAATTCTTTTGAGAGCTAATCAGACTCTGATCCCTGATTAGGAGGAACTCACCTTCAGGATCAGCCACTGCATGAGACCCAGATAGTAGAGAATAGACATAATACAGCTGAAGAAGATGATAATGGGTAATACCTGAAAGCAAAAAAATGAGAGTGTGTGCCCAAGGGCATAGTGGAGCCCTGGGCAAAAGAGGGAGTTCAAGGATTGACATTTCACAAGGTCTTACTTTAAACATATTTAGGAAGGGAGTTTTATTTGCAATACATTGGTTGACACTACTGAGATACAAAATGTTTTTTCTGAACTACATGAACATTCCTTCCGTTTTCATCACTAACCCCAGCATCTTCTCATTCACCTAGATTCAAAACCTTGAGGACTTCTTTGGTTACATCTTTCTTCTTCTATAACCATTCAGTCACCAAGTCCTATAAATTCTAATTGTCTCAATCCTTAGTCTTTGGTGCTACTGTGTCTATTCTCTTAATCTCCAAGAACTCATCCACTTCCACAGCCTCAAACCAACAACCTTCTCTCCTATGCTCCAGTCCTATATCACTTTACAGAACTTCTCTGTCCATCTTTGATTCTTCCCTCTCATTTACTCCTTATCTGTCAAGCACTGTGAATTCTTCCTTCCCATCCCCTCCTTTCCATTCCTAGTTATTCTAACAAGTCCAGGCATTTGGCACTTCATGCCTGAATTGGTCACCTAAATAATACGTATCCTCTACTCCATTCAATATATATATTCAATATATTTATTCAATATATATATTCAATGTAATTGAATATATACATTTAATGGAGTAGGGGACATATATTAGTTACATATATAATTCAATATATATAAAATTGTATATATATAATTCAATATATTTTCAATATAATCCATTTAATATATTACTGTGAGACTACTTCTATACTCTGACCCTTCAAGAATCTGTAATTTCATCAGTGTGTATGCTCTATTATCACAGATTGCATCCCCTCTCTAACTTAGTAGATGTTGCTATTGCCAAAAAATGTATCACTCTCAGTCAACTTGGTAATGAGCCTTTCCAAACTGAGCTAGGGTGGGCCTTAGACAGCAGTACATCACCAGGCCTATTTGTAAGGTCTTTCCAGCATAAGAGGACATGCCAGAGATTGTACTCTGCTGACAAAGCCCTCCAAAACCCAAGGTTACCTCCACACAATAATGAGGCATTGGAGTAAGACTTTGTGAGGGCCTACCAGATTAACTTTCCTAAATATCTATTTAGTTAGCTTCACTTCCCAGTTCAAAAACACACAATAGACAATCCCCAACCCCTTCTCCCCCTTCCCCTCCCCCACACAGGATAAAGTTGAAACTACTTGGACAGGCCTTCAAGGCCTTCCACAATCTGACATAATCTTATTTATCCAAAATTTTCCCTAATTCCCAACTCAAACCTTCTGTTCCAACAAAGCTCCTTTCATCATCTCTCCAATGATCCAGACTTATTTTCCACTTCCAGCCTTTGCTCATGCTGTTTCCCCAAACTGGAATGCCCTCCTTTCCCTCTTTTGCCCATCCTAATTCAACCCATCCTTTGTGGCCCAGCCTGAGTCCTATGTCTTCTAAGAAACTTCCATCATTTCTCCAGTCCACATTAATTCGGTTAAGTCCTACAACAAATCTTTCCTTAAGCACTTATTAAGCACCTACCTAACGCCAAGTACTGTGCTAACCACTTTATAAATATTATCTCATTTGATCCTTACAACAACCCTGGAAGGTGCTATTATTATCTTCCCTTTACAGTTGAGGTAACTGAGGCAGACGGAGTCATCAAATTTGCCCAGGGTCATACATATAGTTCGGTACCTTAGGCTAAGCCCTGCATGGACCAGTTGTCTCTGAATGTCTCTACCATTCAACTTTCCATTTATAAGGATTGGTGAAGAGACATATGGGTTTGACCTAAGCTGAGATCTCATGTTGGAATGTAGTGAGACATACTGATAGATATAGAGGGTGGAACCAAATGGCAAAGGTCCTTGGTCTGAAGACTGTAAATCTTTCTCTAGTGGCAATTGAGAGTAATTTTGTGTTAGGGGGAAGGGATCTGGCCTGAGAAAAATAAAGGTCTAGGAAGGAGTGAGAACTGATTAGGTAGGAGGGCTGAGACAGCGGGAAGAGGCAAAGGTGATGATAGGTCCAGACACTGGTGAAATATCAGTCTCAGCATTAAAAACAGAGATGGCTGTTTATCTATTTTACACCAGGCCTCAAAACACATAAATATTATTTGAACCTTGTCCTATATGACAAGGTAAACAAAAACGGTAAGGAGGCAGTGCTGAAAAAGCCCTGGCCTGGGATTTAGGAATACAAGGGCTGAGCCTAGTTCTGAATGGAACTACACCTGCACAGCCCTGGGTAAATCACTTGAGAGTTGGTCTAAAGGTAATGCTGTCAAACTTAAGCAAAAACAAATCTCTGTGGATCACATATGGACTTAGAAAGCCACAGATTAATATAAACTATGTGGTATATTTGGTTTTTTTATTTTACTAATTTTACCAATTACATTTTAATCTGGTTCAGGTGGCACTCAGGAGCTTGCCGACTGTGAGTCCTGAAACTTCTGAGATCCATTCCAGCGCTAAGAGTCTCTGGATCCCAGAGCCCAGTCCCTAAAGGGGATGGCACAGCCCCTTATTGTATCAGTGATTAGGAGTCTGAGAAGATCTCACAGCTAGGTGCCTGGAAGAAATCTTTTCTACACAGAGATAAGTCAACTTTTCACGGGAGGACAGCCTGGCAGAACGGGAAGTGCCCTGGATTTGGAGTTAGGACACCTGGGTTTGAATCCAAGTTGCGCCACTTACTGCATATGTGACTTTGGGCAAATACTTAACCTCAGGGGGCTGGTTTACTTATATCTATACTTGCCTCCTCCGTAATCTGGGATCCAGTGACGCTGGCCTTCTTGCTGTTCCTCAAACAAGACACTCTGTCTCCAGACTGTGGGCGTTTTCACTGACTGTCTGATACCTGGAATGCTTTCTCTCCTAATTTGCCTCTCTGGACTTCCCTGACTTCCTTTAAGTCTCAGTTAAAATTCCATCTTCTTCGAGAAGCTGTTCTTGATACCCTTTCATGCTATTGCCTTCCCTCTGTTGACTATATCTAATTTATCTTGTATATATCTAGCTTGAACTTTGTCATTTCCATGTTGTCTTCTCCATTAGACTGTGAATTCCTTGACAGCAAGAGCTAAATTTCTCCTTTTCTGCATCCCCAGTTCTTGGCACAGTGCCTAACACGCAGTAGGTACTTAATAAATACTTATTGACTGACTGTCTAGACTTCCAGATCCAAATCTATGATCCACATGGTCCTAACTCTGCTGTTTCCTCCCTGTATGATCTCAGTCAAGCCACTCAGACTCATTGAATTCATCTATATAATTAGAGAGTTGGATTAGATCCAGGTTCTTGGCCTGGGGTCCGTGACCTTGTTTTTAAAAATATTCTGATAATTGTATTTCAATATAATTGGCTTCGTACTTTTTACAGACTTAAAACATTATTCTGAGAAAGGGTATAGCAGGGGTGGGGAACCTTGAGCCTCAAGGTCACATATGACCCTCTATGTCCTCAGGCGCAGCTCTTTGACTGAATCCAAACTTCACAGAACCAATCCCCTTAATAAAAGGATTTGTTCTGTAAAACTTGAACTCAGTCAAAAGGCTGTGCCCAAGAGCCTAGAGGGCCACATGTGGCCTAGAGGCCACGGGCTTCACTATACTACCAAAGAGGTTGATGACATTTAAAAAAAAAAAAAGGTTAAGAACTCCTGGACTAAATAATTTATTTGAGCTTTAAATATTACAGTTTTAAAACCAGTCATTTTTTTCACTGTGATTTAGGAAGATGCAGAGAAGACATCCCCCACCCCACCCCCCAAAAAAATCCAAGACCCTTTTTTTCCTCCATAAGTTTAGAGAGCTTGGTTATATTAGCAGGGCTCTCTATACCACACCCTCTAAGAAAATCCAACTATAATCTATAATCTAAACCACAGGAAGTAGACTTAGAATGCAGAATTGAAATAACCCTGCTGAGGGACTCTTCTAGGTTCCCTCCCTTCCTAGAGGGAATTCAGCCAAGACTCTGCTCTGCATTCTGTCAGATCTTCCTCCTTCATGACTCCAGAACAATATAAACTCTTCCTTCTGAGATATTGCCTCTAGAGGTATCAGAGGGTAACCTTCATCCCCCACACTCCAGCAAGGATGTGCAGAATTGAAGGCATCATTCAGTCCAGCCCTTTAACGACTCTATTTTCCCATTGATGGCCCAATGTAAATAGAAAAGTACAGATGGAAGAGAAAGTCCATGTATCTGAAGGAAGGCAGCCTTGGAAGGGGCCTTGGATCTGGGAGCCTTGAGCTAGGAAAGGTTCTGTTCCTCACCTCTGCATCTGGGAAAGCCCAGCACCCTCTAAGGTTCAGCTCTAGCTCCACCCCAGCTGCTTACTGATTCCCCCAGTTACTGACGCCCAATCCCAAACAACTGCTCTGAATTTATTTAATGGTATACACCTTATTTTCCCTTCAGTAAAATGTAGACCCTAATTATAGCAGATTCTCAATCTTGTTTGCGTCCTTGACCTCTTCGGCCATCTGATGAAACCTACAGATGTTTTCTCAGAGAATAATGTTTTTAAATGCACAAATAAACTATGTGGGATTTCAAAGAAAATGGATTATATCAAAATATAGTAATCAAAACATTTTTTACAAGGATTCACAGACCCCCTAAAATCTGTCCATGAGCTCCAGGTAAAGAACTCCCACTCTAGAACATAAACTCACTTCTGGTTGCTCTTGTTGTTGATCAGTCATATCCAACTCTTCAAGACCACATTTGAGGTTTTCTTCGCAGAGATCCTGGAGTGGTTTGCCATTTCCTTCTCCAGCTCATTTTACAGAAGAAGAAACTGGGGCAAACAGGGTTATGTGACTTGCCCAAGGTCACACAGCTAGTAAGTGTCTGAGGCCAGATTTGAACTCAGGAAGATGAGTCTTCCTGACTCCAGGCCCAATACCCTATCCACTGTGCTATCTAACTGTCCTGAGCTTAGGTAGATATGACATAATAAAAACTATAATTAGAATTTATATAAAGCATTAAGGTCTTCAAAGTTCTTTACAAATTTGAATTCAGGCCCTCCTGACTCCAGGCCCAGCACTCTATCCACGGCACCACCTAATGCTCACTTAGAGGGAACATTTTGTTTTAATTTTTGAATTCCCAGAAGTAAGTTTAATGTGTGGCACATAGGAAGTGTCTAATCAATGCTTGTTCATAGAGGGTCACTGGGCTAGAGCTGGAAGGGATCTCGGAGGCCATCTAGTTCAGCCCCCTCAGGTAAGGAAACTGAGATTGAGTGACTTGTCCAGGCACACAGAATCAGAAGTAGCATTTGAACCCAGATCCTAATACTCCAATGCCTCTTCTTCTTTTCAGAGTACAACACCTTCGAAGAAAATAGACCTTAGAGTCCAGGTCTCAGAACTCCTTGTGCTCTTTCTACCATGCCACATTGCCAACCGTGCTTACATACAATCACAGCATGTTAAAGCCAAAAGGAACCCTGGAGCTTGGGATAGTCCAAGTCCTCCATTTTTCCACTGAGGCCCAGAGAGATGGAATGCCCTGCTCTAAGGCCCATGGTGAGTTAGCAGCAGCTGCTCCTCTAGCAGAAAGCTCCCAAGGAACCCACGCCCCTTGTCATTTGAGGTGATGAATGGGTTTCCTTGGTTCCTTTTATTTACCTACAACATTCTTGCTGGAATCTTTCTGTGTTATATGAGCTCCCAGGAACCACTTTCCCCAGATGACTGCATCTCCTTAGGCACTGATGCCTCGGCAGCGATGTCACCCCCTGAGCCCATCAACACAGCAATTGTCACTAGCAACATCCGTATTTAGCAACCTTTCCACCACACTCTGAGCCAGCCACAAGTGAGAATTGGCAAGTAGGTCTCCACAAGGGTCAATTCTGGGCCCAGAGTCATTGGAGATCCTTAAAAAGGGAGTGTCTGGGAGAAGACACCAAGGCCTCCCAAGGACCATCTACTGAGTGACTGACCGGTGAACCCCAGAGAAATGCCATGGAGTTTGGTTAATGACAAATCGACATCACTTATTACTTCCTCCTTGATTAAATGTTAAGTCTCAAAGTCCTTCATCACCAATTAATAAGTTGTTTGGTTTGTTTTTTTTTTCTTGGTGATACTGAAAGGCTATTAATGTGGAGTACAAAGTACTAGACTTGGGATCAGGAAGACCCAGATTTAAATCCTGTCTTGGACTCTAGCAAGGTGACCATGGGCAAGTCACTTCAGTCTCAATTTCCCCTTCTGGGATAATCATGTGCTTACCATTCAAGGGTATCATGAGGCTCAAAAGTGACAGTGCATGTAGAGAAGCTTTGCAAACCTTCAAGTAATATTTAAATGGAAGTGATACCCATTTTGAGGCTGGGAAAACAATGTCATTTTCCTATTTGTTATAACTGATAAATCTACTAGAGTAAGAATCCAGAGACCTGGGTCTTGGACGCTAACTAGCTCTGTGTCCTTGAATAATCTCTGTGCCTCGGTTTCCTCATCTGCAAAATGAAGGTGTCAGACCAGATGGTCTAAAGTTCCTTCTAGTTCTTGACCTTCCAAGTTTATGTGTATAACTAGATTTAAGTTAAGACCAGAAATCTGGGCTCTCTGCTAATTCATCTGGGTTTTTTTTATTTTTATAAAGTAACATGATGTCAGAAATATAATTTGAGCTTCTCTCAAAATTGTGTAACTTTGAGATAAACATCTAATCTGGTTTTTATTATGGTGTTAACGTGGCATTAACTTTTGTGTTACAGAAACCTCCTGGGTTAGAGGAGGTCCCAGGCACCACTTTTTGTATTTGTCCCTGGATTGAACCAAGGGTTTAACAAGCTCATTCCCATGTACCCTTGAGTCTGTGGCAGGGCAATCACCCTGGGCCCAGAACTGGGACAAAGCATTTGTTGGTGTATTTTAGGCTTTGTCTGAAAACCACCTCCTCCCGCGCTCTGTGTGTTACTGTCGAAGGGGCCTCTTAGCCTTCTCTATAAGTGGTGTGATCTCACTTTAAGGTTTGCAAAGGGTTTTTAACCTATTTTATTTCATTCGATCTTCACAACCACCCAAGGTAGGGGCTATCATTAGCCCCATTTTACAGATGAGAAAACTGAAAGAAGGTAAGTGACCTGCGCAGGAATCACACCGTTATAGGGTATCTGGGGCAGAATGTAAACCCACTCCAGCTTCTAGCACATTATCCACCACAAAACACTACTCATCACACGTGACTGGATTTATCACGAAATAAATACCAATGGGTCTAGAGAACAAAATTTTCTAGCATTTAAAAAAGTTCATTTACAAAAAGTCATATCAAAAAGTATCTCTTGTTGGACCTATAGGTTACACCCTAGGCATCTGCCTACCTTGCCTTTCTCTAGCCCTAATGCTACCTAAACCCCAGCCCTGTTCCATCATCTAAGCCCATATGGTATCCCCCAAACCTGGACCTTAATCCCACAGACTTTTCACAGGCTGGGCATATTATAAAATTCTTTATTTAACTGTATACCTAACTCCAGGCACAGAACAAATCCTTGTCCGTGCTAACCACTTCCTGACAAGAAGATGGTGATGGACTCAAGATGGAGAATAAATGCATTTTTAGACATGACCAACTGGGGAATTTGTTTTGCTTAACTATGCATGTCTATTATAAAAGTGGTTTGGAGGTTTTGTTTGTTTGTTTTTCCATTTGGGAGGAAATGGAGGTAGTAGGGAGAGAAAATAAATCCTTATCAATTGAAAAAAATAGTCTTTAAAAATCCTTGCCCATATTTAAAAAGCCACTTTGCCTAGAGCTAGCTCCCTGACATCAGGAGACACTCAGTCCCCAGACGGCTCCATTGTGGCCCTGACTTGGCAGGTCATTGAACCAAGCTCTCCACTGGCTTGATGTCTGGCAAGCAGCTGCTCCAGGATGTCTCCTATCTATAAATGCAGACCTGACCTGAAAGGCAAAGACGTCCTTCACCAGCATCTCCCCAAAGACAAAACTGGAGCCAGATACAGTGTAGTCCAGGAAAATCTGAGGGAGGAATCAAAAAATACAGCATGAAAGGAGGAAGGAAAGATAGACAGGAAGAGAAACCAGTTTTCCTGCCTCCAGAGCTCCCCTCCCACTGGCTAGAGTAGCCACCAGTTAACAGTGTGAGACCCAGGATCCTCTTGGTGACTGCCTCTGCCTCACTAACATGCTCAGCAGAGATAATGAGTCTTGGTCAGCAGATGTGGCCCTGGTTTGTCCTGTGGGCCAGGGCCTACAGACTGAATTCTCCAATGCATAAAATCTAAGATCTGTAGAGAATCTCAGAAATCACACACATAAATCTAAAGCTGTAAGGGTTGCCTGAGACCATCTAGTCTCATATTATAGCTAAGGAAATGGAAGCACAGGGAGGGTGTGCCCAAGGTCATCTGGGTAGTAAGCATCAGAAGCAGAATCTGAACCCAGGGCCTCTGACTCTAAAGACAAGCCTTTCCCTTTACTAATGAGGAAATAGAGGACAAAAGAAGGCAAATGACTTGACCAAGATCACACAGAAAGTCCCTATGTCTCATTCATTCTTGATCCAGTTTTGTCTCAGCAATATCACACCATCCTGCAGCTGAGGATTGAAAAATTTGAACCTTCCCTTCTAGAAAAAAAGGTGTCTTCGTGGCTTCTCATCCTCTAGCAGGAACACAGAAGACCCAAGTCCTAGATTCACACCCATTAATGCAGATGTTTGAATGGATGGAATATATGATCAATGCTACAGGAGAGATGAATTTTAATAGGCCAAATATACATTTCATAGTCCACTAACATCCTGCTGGTTTCTGTGATGCTGCTAGTTTGGGGAAAGTCAAGGTTTATAAAAGGCAAGGGGGTGATGGGACCCAACAGCTGGAGGCTGGGGACCAAGGGGTGTGTATGTGTCTAGGGGCAAGGCAGGGAGGTTGAGAAAACAGATGCTGATGGAGAAAACTGAGTCACTGATTCTCTTGGAGACTAGGAGAAAGCTGCTGCTTCTCTCAAGTCACCATTTTGAACAATCCCCCATCTCTGGGTCTGAGAGAGCTCAGAGGCTGGAAAGGCTTTAAGCCCCTTGGGAGAATGTTCCAACTCAGTATTTCAGAGGTGTTACTGGGGGCACCAGCTACTGTTTCCAGATCTGAGACAAATTAGTATGATAACCATCAGTCTTTAAAAAAAGAAAAAGAGAGAGAAAGATTGGACCAGATGATCTTTTACATTCCCCCATCCAGCTCTATACTTCTACAATTTCTACAATCTCATCCCATATCTCAAGTGAAATAGTAGATAGAAAAGTGCTTTGAAAAGGATGAAGTATTATATCAAACCAAAGAATGATGATTATTTCTAAACAAAATGATCAAGCTTCATACCAAAAAAAAAAAAACTATAAGAAATTACCTCCCCCACCCCACTTTTTTTGGCAGCCACAAGTGTGAAATCTGCATATAATATCAAACATTCAATATTGGTTGGTTTTGTTGAACTTTTTTTCCTTTTTAAAAAATTCTTTAAGATATGGATCTCTAAGGGAAGGGGACAGTGGGAAATGTAGATGATATATCCTACCTGGTTCTATCTTCCCAAGGCAAGAAGACACAAATAGAGCCCAGGGCCCAGTCTACCATACCTTGATCTGGTCACCCAGCCACTGGAATGCCACAAATCCAGGTTCAGTTCTGATAACAAAGATGCCAAGAACAAATTGCAGAGCAAGGCCCCATGATACAGCCCTCCACGACACCTGAAATACAGAAGAAAATGAGGCCCATGTTTTCCAGGCCTCTGACACAAAAGTATGGCCTCTAGGTAGCAATTCACCACCTAGGAGCTCAGGGAAGAACGTGGGATAAGGCCGGGAGCAAGCCAGGAGATTACCAAGAGCTATTTCCCCTGGTCTAGTGGATTTGGTCAATGGATCGAATAGAGAGGACTGAGACACTGAATCCCTCTGTGACCTAGACACCTTACCCCAATGAACTGTGACCAGAACCTCTAAGATCTCTAAAACAAAGCCATTCTCTCCAAGATTAGGGGATTTTCTAGTGCTACTTTCAACAGAAATGTATTCATGGAGGACCCATGGCCTGACTTGAACCCAATGTGCCTTATCTAGGACTGAACCGAACTGGACAGTTTTGATGAGTCATATTTAGGTCTCTGCACTAACACCCCCTGGGAAAAGTAAGCAGAGGGACCCTATCCCCAGCCATGAATATAGAATAAGAGACTCTATTTCAAGAACTGAGGCACTTTCCCTGGCACACTATTCAATACCTCCATAACCTGAAGAAGCCTTCCAAATCCAGAAGGTCAAACAGAGGAAAAACAAAGATGAAATGATCCCTTCCTCTCAATGTGCAGGAGGAGTGTGCTGCCAGGAGGGACTGAGGGAGGCTAAAACCCAGGTTCACAAGTCTAAGGGAACAAGAGGCCATGATCCTGATTGTAGTGAGCCTGGGGCTTGTGAGATGACCCTACCTACCCCACCCTACAGTCACCCAGACTGCAGCTGGAGCTAGGAGGAATTCTTTGCAAGTGCTTTCTTCTTCTCATGGTGCCCATCTCCCTCCTACTGTAAGGTGAAATAAATCATTTTACTATTTACTTAGCTGTCTGTGTGACCTTGGGCAAGTGGCTTACTTTCTCTGGGCCTCAGTCTCTTTGTGTGGAAAGTGAGGGGATTAGACTAAATGAATAAATGGCCTCTAAAGTCCTTTCCAACTTTAAATCTCTGATCCTGTGACTAGGTTCGCTAAGTCCCCTTCCTGTACAACGCAGTGGGAGGGACTACCCTAGGACTGAATACATTCCCTCCAATCCAACATCCACCGTTCAACTGCCTCAGGTGCCCGTTTCAGACACATCCCTAAAGCATAACTGCTTCATAACCACTTATCAATACCCTCAGGCACATACTCATCCCTCAGCAATCTCCACTGATACATGGGGTGGGAGAGTGGGGGAGGGGTGGGGAGGAACTTTGCTAGTCTAGTCATAGGATAACAGGTTTTTCTGGAAGAAAGAGAGCCCTGAGGAGTTCATGGGAAACCACTGGGGAAGAAAGAAGAGGCTCCATCCCTCCCTTCCAGCCCTCTATAGACAGCCCAGCCTGTAGACTCACTGCGAGGTGATGTTTAGAGCAGGCAAAGAGGAAGATGACGAAC
This sequence comes from Pseudochirops corinnae, assembly GCA_028646515.1. NCBI lineage: Eukaryota > Metazoa > Chordata > Mammalia > Diprotodontia > Pseudocheiridae > Pseudochirops > Pseudochirops corinnae. The sequence continues at coordinate 123,659 of JAQQSV010000118.1, read as the reverse complement.
ATACAAACACCTGCAAAGGACACCAGCTGCTCCGGCCGTTGCGAGGTGTCCAGAGCCAGCCACAACACCAGGCCCACCAAAGCAGCTGCCCCTAGGCACCTGCACATGTAGTACCGGGGAACATGTTACTCACCACCCATGGGTAAGCCCACCAAGAGCTGAAACTAAGAAAGGCCAACTGGGGCTTTGTGCTAGGGTACCAGTTTCCAAGAGGATCACACTTCTATTAGGTTGGTCTAGAACAAGGAGAAAGTCCTACCCAGACCTCTCTGGGTCTCTGGACTAGACTCAGAAATGAATTTAGGATTTTTCCAAAGGTTGTACAGACATTCAGACCTAGCCCAGGAACTATGCCTGATGACCACTCATTCTTTATTTTGCGTAAACATTAACTGCCTAGTGTATACAGAATGAGAAGAAGCATAGTATGGTGGGTACATTGCTAAACTTGGAATCAGGAAGGCCTGAGTTCAAATCCCACTGCTTACACTTACTAGCTGTGTGATCACAGGCAAATCATTTTTCTGTACTTTGATTTCTGAGGCAACTTTCTAAGACTTTATCAATCAATAAAGGAAGTTCTCAGGCCTATGAAATCACAGTGCCTTTACCTGCTGACTTGTGCAGAGTTCTGAGATAGGCTTTGAGGAAGAAACAAAATTTAAGATAAGATAAGATAGGTCCTCTGTCCTCATGGAATTTGTCCCTAGTTGTGACAAAGCAGGGCCAGCCCAAGGAGCTTGGTACAGAGGGCACTTGGGCACTCTCAGCTGGGTTCAGATTCACAGAGGCCCAGGAATGTTGCCAGTGTGAAGAGTCAGGTGAGAGGACCAATCAACAGCTGGCCAGTGTCCAGCCTATGTCATGAGTTTTCAAAATCACTCTCATACCTCGAAAGCCTACATTCCAGAATAGTAAATTCCAAAGGGGGTGAGGAGAGGTGGATGCCCCCACTGAGCATGTCCTTTCAACAGCAGGAGGTTTAATCAGAATATATATCCAGGACAGGGTGAGGAATCTTGTTTGTTGGTTTGTTGGGTGTTTCTCCCTTTCCATGGTTGTACATTCTCCAAGTAATAGAGTCCTTAATGCTATTCTCAGGGCCAGGCCTCCAGCACCCAAGCCGGCAGATGCTAATCCAGGCTGGCCTGTGGCCTAGGACACTGTGACCCAGGGACCAGGGAAATGCTGGTGTGGGAATCCAAAGCCTGAGGCTGAACAGAGACATGTTCCAGATCACCCAAAGCTCGAGGCAGCAAGGGTGAGGAATCTGCGTCCTCAAGGCCATATGTGACCCACTAGGTCCTCAAGTGTAGCCCTTTGAATGAATCCAAACTTCACAGAACAAATCCCTTTAGTAAAAGGATCTGTTTTGTGAAGGTTGGATTCAGTCAAAGGGCTGCACTTGGGGACCTACAGGGCCACATGTAACCTCAAGGTCACAGGTTCCCCAGCCCTGGTAGGAAGCACACAAATTAGGATAAGATGGAAGAGCTTCAAAACCACATAGATCTTACTGAGCCAGTGAATCAAACAAGGGTAACCAGAGAAAGAAAGCACGAGGAAGATGAGCTCAGAAGTGAGTGGAATAATTTGGGGCCCACAAAATTCAAATAAATGGGCTTATCTCCCCCACATAGTAGTGGGAAGGGAGAGGACATGGTGCTTTGACAGCCTAGCCTAGCTCAGAATGACCCACTAACATGGCAAGGAGAGGCAGCCAGGCCCCCAAGGGGCCTTCTCTTACTCACCGTTTCAGCCAGAGATTCAAGGTGGGATTACTGAGGGGCTGCAGATATCTTAACAGTTTCTTTCCCAAAAGTTTTTTGAACAGGTTGTAGGCCAGAAAGAAAAGAACTAGACATGTGAGGATGAACAAAGCCAGAGCCCTTTGAAAATTCAGGAGACAGGCTGTCAGCACAAAGGCCACATAAGCTAGAAGAGATAAAAGAATAGGGGGAGAACTTAAGGATAATGACTTCTCCAGAGTAAAAGTACAACCCCTATGCCCAGGTAGCTTTGCCTTTCCCTACCCCTAACAGAGGCTACAGGGGCAGTAAGGGTGGGGAGCGAGTGACTCAGTTGGTCTTACTGTCCAGCCTTAGGAAATCAAAAATTCAATCCCACAAGAGCAGGATCATAGAATAAGATCAACACGGAAGTGAAAGACCTTTAGAGGCAATCTGGTCCAATCCTTTCTTTACAGATGAGGAAACTGAGGACCATGGAAGTTAAGTGACTTTTTGAAGGCCAAACAGAGAGTTAAGCCTCAGAGGCAGGTTAGAAAGCCAGAACCTCAGACACAGAGAATTTGAGAGCTGGAAGGGACCTGAGTGGGTCTTCTGACTGCAGACTCAGTGCCTTTTCTACTATATCATGATGCTAAGAGCAAAGATAGGTTGTTAGAGCTGGAAGAGACCTTGGAGACCATTTAATCCAACCCTTTCATTTTATAGCTAAGAAAACTGAAGGCAAGGGCATTAAATAATTTACCCAGAAGCACCCACCTAGTTAATATCTAAGCAAAAGCTAAAATCCAGGTCTACAGGCTCAGGACAGAATTCTTTCTGCCATGTAGTACTATCCCTCAACCACCAAATATGTAACTGATCAATTAGCAAATATGCATTGACCTGCTATGTGCAAGGAATGGGGGAAGGATCCCAACATGAACAAGGCATGGACCTTTCCTTCAATGAACTTTGAAGTGTCAATTGCTTCTGGGGAACTCAGAGGGTAAAGGACAGCATGTATCAGGGACTTCAGGGAAGGCACACTGGAAAGGGTGGACTCTTTGGGAGATGCCAAAAAGGGGGAAGCCAAAATTTAGACAGTAAATTTGTGGAAATTGCAGAATTGGCACTTCCCTGGGGACCAGAGCTAGAAGGAGTCTTTTGTGAACTTTGAACCAGGTGTCAGGTGGGGGGGGGCATGTGGAACTCTTCTGCGTCCCCAGAAAGAACAGATTTGGTGTCTCACCTGTACACAGCAGGCCCAAGAAGATCCATCGAAACAATTCAGTATGGTCTCTGAAAAACGTTCTCACCTTTGAAGAAACCGGCTGCAATCTTCTCCTACCAGAGCCAACAATTAGTAACTGATTTTGCCCAGCTCTCATCTGCCCCAGCTAACTCCTACACCACCAGCGATCCTGGAGGCCTTCAGGTTAAATCTGTCTAGTCCCACAAAAAGCTAAGTGACTGCCATGTCATCCCAGCAGATGCACCAATGCAAGTGGGCAGCAGGTCAGGGCAAACCTTACCCTAGGCCGAACTGGATGAATATCATCCCCAAATGACTTACATTCATCAGGAAAGGGAACTAAAAACTATCAGCCTCAGGAATACTATCCTTCCACTCACATGTTCATATGTGTGATACGTACACATACACATATATAGTGTGCACATGTACACATATATGCATGTATATCTATGTGCCTATATAAACATGTACTGTACAACTTTAATATGTATGTGTATAATATAGACTTACATTTGTAAGTCATACAGGTAATATTCTTATATAATGACATACATGCCTAATATGTGCATGTGTTTGAAACATATCATGTATGTATGGTATATATACACACACTTGCAGGTCCATGGTACAGTTCAGTTCCCACGCTCTGAAGGGCAATATTATCCTAACATTTCCATCCCCAGAAGAGAATTTTCTGCATCCCTTTCCCCCATCTCACATTTCCTTCCCCTCTGCAGAAAGTCAGGTTGACATTTCTATGCAGGAACCCCATTCCCACAACCCACAGCCTAGTAAAACATCTTGGAATCTCCTGAATCTAAAGGTCTGGCCTGTGAGGAGGTGATATAGGTGATAGAGAGGTGATATGCACCACTGGAGAAGACCCCTCGTCCCTATTTCTTGACAATTTCTTCTGACCCACTTCAAGGTTTCCCCAGTAGCTAGAATCAGAAGACATTGGTATAGGGTTGGGGGTTGGAGGGGAAAAAGAATAGAGAAAAAGGAGCCCCTGGACAGAAACTTTCTCCCTCTCACTGCCTCCTGCTCCCACCTTTAGCTCTTGTCACCATACAAAGAGAAGTTCTAAGCCTCATACCTCCAGAATGGGGAGAGCTGGGCTCCAGCATCCAAACCAGTCCCCCGCTCTTCATCCCATACAGGTCTATCAGTGTCCTGGCCTTCCTCCTCCACGCACAGACAAAGACCAGACAATGAAAAAGGAGGGTCAAAAAATATTCACAAGAGCTTAAAACATGCTCAGGTTCCAGAGTAAATACAAGTACTACCGAGGCAGCTGATGATACAGTGGACAAAGCACTGAGACTAGAACCAGAAAGATCTGAATTCAAATCCAGTCTCAGACACTAGCTAGGTACTTAACCTCTGTTTGCTTCAGTTACCTCAACTGTAATGTGGAAATAATAATAGCACTTACCCCTCAGGGTTATTGTGGGGATCAAATGAAGTATTTGCCAAAAAAAAAAAGAAGCACTTAGCACAATGCCTGGTACTTAGTAGGTGCTACATAAATGCCCATTCCCTTCCCCATTGTGCATGGCACAGTGGAAAGATCACTGAACTCCAAGTTGGAAGACCAGTTCCCATCGCAGCTCTGATACTTGTTGACCATATAATTGTGGGCAAGTCACTGAACTCCTTCAAGTTCCTTCCTTCAACTTCCTCAACTTCCTTACCTCATCTGAAAAATGGGACGATAGTAACAATTAATACTCATATAATACCTTATGCCTTACCTCTTAATGACTCTGAGGAAGATGGCATATTATCTACATAAGACATGGTTTCTACCCTCTTGGAGCTCACAGACTGGTGGGTGGATTTAACACAAACAGAAGCATGTTATCTTGATTTTATAGGTAAGGAGACTGAGGTCCAGAGAGGTTAGGTGACTTTCCTAGAGCTACACAGCTAGTAAATAGCAGAGTCAGACCTCAAACCTAACTATTCTGTTTCTGTCCACTATACCATACTATCTAATGCACATGATGACTGTAAAGAAAATGTTTTGTAAGTTTAAACTGTTAAACACAGTTTCATTCACCAGTTTAGAAAAAAGTAAACTGTAAAAATAAAAATTGATGAGAACATGGTTCTGAAACACATTTGTGTTTGATATATTTGGGGGGCAGTGAACAATTTTATACTTCTCTTGCAATTTTGAAGACACAAGTGGGTTCTGATAGTAATATTTATACTGGTTTGTGATTCATCTTGAAATATATACTTTGCTGTCTTTGTGGTGGCAAAGGATTGGAAATGGAGGGGGCGACCCTCAGTTGGGGAATGGCTGAACAAGTCATAGCATGTTAATGTGATGGAATACTCTGGTGCACTGAGAAATGATGAAGGGGATGGTTTCAGAGAAACCTGAGAAGACTTGGATGAACTGATGCCAAATGAGGTAAACAGAACCAAGAGAACAGTTTATACAATTGTTAAGACAAACTACTTTGAAAGAATTAAGAATTCGGATCAATTCAATGACCAGCCATGATTCCAGAAGATGTTCTTTAAAACCAAGCTCAGATATTGCTACTGGGTAAGGTCTCTCCTGATTTTCCCAGTTAATAACACTCTCTCCATCTTGAAAGCACTTCCTATATACTTTATATTTCCTTATTTATGTATTATGTTTGTATTCTCTCTCAATAGAACGTAAGTTCCTTGAGGGCAGGAACTGTTTCACTTTTGTTTCTGTATCCCATCACGTTGTACCTAAGAGGCCCCTAAAGAATGTGTGCTGATTTAAAAACATTAATGTATAGAAGTTTACTGGCATTCTAGTGAAGTGTTAGAGTAAAACTAGATAAAGTGAAAGGTTCTCTGATAAAGATTTTAACTATATAATTTATATTAAAACATATGCATATAATAAATATAAATGATATAGTTAAAATAGTATAAATTTTAACTATAGAAATGTTATGTCTACAAATATACCACAGTCTCTGCCTTTGGAAGTTTACAGTCATACAGGGAAGATAAGAGACAGACATATTAGAAGCAATTAGACAACAAAGTAGAAGGGAAATTAAATTTAGCTACATCAGACAAACACGTCATGACCAAGAGGAGGTGATATCAACGCAGCCTAGAATTACTGGGGGAGGCTTCATGGAGATAAGACCTGCTTTGGGCTTTGAAGGATGGATACTAACTTGCATGCTCCTTAGAATCATAGAGCCTCAGATAGCAAAGGGATACTTAGAAATGATTTAGTCAATCCTTACCTATGGCATTTGGAGCAGGGGAGAGTGAGATGAATTCATAGCCAGAAAATATGGGCTCAAATCCTATCTCTGATACTAGCTGTATGACCCAGATAGAGTCATTTAACCCTCTCACAGCCTCAGTTCACTCCTCTGCACAATGACAGCATTGAAGTAAATGACCCCTCTCCATTGGTCCTTCTGTTATATCACTGATGATTGTGTCTTATCCACTCACCAGCCCGTGAGTTCCATGAGGGTAGGAATGGTGTAGACATATGATGCTGATGTATGATTATGAAAATACTGTATCCTCCCCAGAACCTAGCACCATGCTAGGTGTTTAACAAATGTTTGTTGGGTCGAACAGAATTGTTTGAACACTGGTCACAGGGAATTCACAAAGAAGTCAATTCCATTTTTTTCTTTCATTTTTTTTTTTTGAGGGGGAAGGCAAGGGAATTAGGATTGAATGATTTGTCCATGGTCACACAGCTAGCTAAATGTCAAATGTCCGAGGCTGGATTTGAACTCAGGTAATCCTGATTCCAGGGCCAGTGCTCTGTTCCCTGTGCCACCTAGTTGTCTCCATTCCATTTTTTAAAAATCTCTATTTGCTAGGAAGCTACTCCCTTTATTTAGTCATTCTGTTTCTCTATAATTTAAGCCACTGGCTTAATTCAGTTCACTTGTTGGTATTAATTGGTATTAACTGGTATTAATTTGATTCAATTCAACAAAGATTTATTAGGCTGGAGGTATACAAAGATAAAAATAAAATAGTCCCTTCCCTCATGAAGATTGCAGTCTACTAGGGAGATAAAATACATACGTAAGTACTAAAGTACAAAATATATACAAAGTAACTTCAAGAGGGGGTCTAGGCTACTATCTGGGAGAATGCAGAAAAGCCTCACATAGGGCATAAATACAGCACTGGAGTTGTATTTTAAACCCAGCTAGGAGTTTTATAACTATGATTTAAGGAAAGAATATGTTCCGGTCACAGCAGAAAACTTGTGCAAAAGCATGGAGGCAGAAATGGAATATTGTGAATGGACAATAGGCATCAGGCCAGTTTGACAGGAATAGAGAGTTGATAAAGAGAAAAAAAATATGAGATAAAAACAGAAGAAACCAGGAAGAAGAAGGCTTTAAATGTCAAGCTGAATACTCCCCACTTAACAAATAGCCAAAAGATAAGAAGAGGCAGTTTTCAAAAGAAGAAATTTAAGCTATCAATAGTCATAATGAAGAATGCTCCAAATCACCAATAATTAGAGAAGTGCAAATTAAAATTACTCTGAAAATCCAACTCATGCCTACATCAGATTGGCAAAGTTGACAAAAAAGGAAAATGACAAATGTGGAGGGGGCTAAGGGGGAAAAAAGGCATATTAATATACCGTTGGTGGTATTGGTCCAGCAATTCTGGAAAGCAGTAATACCACAACGAGGTCTGTACCCTAAAAAGATTAAAGAAAGAAGAAAAATATCCATATATATATAAAAATGTTTATAGCAGCAAAGAGCTAGAAGCTAAGGAAGTACACAATAATTCAGAAATGGTTGAATGGTATATGAATGTAAGAGAATATTATTGTGTCAAAAGAAATTACGAAAGGGATGGTTTCAGAGAAATCTAAAAAGACTTTTAGGAGGAGAATAAAGTGAGTAGAACCAGGAAAACAATTTATAAAATAATCACAACATTGTTAAGACAAATAAAACAAACAAAAAACTTAAGAATTGTCATCAATGGAGTTACCGATCACAATTCCAGAGGACAAACAATGAGGCATGCTACCCACCTCTTGACAGGAGAAGGGATGAACTGAAGATTCAGAATGAGACATATAATTACTAACAAAGCCCAACAGCAAGAGATAGAAAGAGAAATTCCATTTTAAGTGACTGTAGACATTATAAAATATTTGAGAGTCGAATTGTCAAAACAAACCCAGGAACTATATGAACACAAATACAAAATACTTTTCACACAAATAAAGTCAGATCTAGATAATTGTAAAAATATCAGTTGCTCATGGGTAGGCTGAACTAATATAATAAAAATGACAGTTATACCTAAATCAAATTACTTATTCAGTGCCATACCAAACTACCAAAAAATTATTTTATAGAGCTAGGAAAAGCAATAACAATTTTCACTTTTGTTTTTGTATCCCCATCACCTTGTACCTAAGAGGCCCCTAATGAATTTTTTAAAACCCAATAAAATTCATCTGGAAAAACAAAAGTTGCAGAATATCAAGGGAATTAATGAAAAGAAATGCAAGGGAAGGTGGCCTACCTGTACCAGATCTTAAATTGTCTTATGAAGCAGCAATCATTAAAATTACTTGGTTCTGGCTAAGAAATAGGGTGGTGGATTAGTGAAACATGTTAGGTACATAAGACATAGTCAATGACTATAGTAATCTATTATTTGATAAATTCAAAGACTCCAGTTTCTGGAATAAGAACTCACTATTTAACAAAAACTTCTGGGAAAACTGGAAAATAGTGTGGCAGAAATGTGGCATAGACCAACATCTTACACCTTATAGCAACATAAAGTCAAAATCCATACATGATTTAGATATAAAGACTGATACTATAAACAAATCAGGAGGTCAAGGAATAATTTACCTGTCAGATCTATGAAGAAGGGAAGAATTTATGACCAAACAAGAGATAGAGAACATTATGACATGCAAAATGGATAATTTTGATTACATTAAATTGAAAAGTTTTTGCACAAA